>CM014271.1:33822022-33873914 GCA_004135705.1 Alloteropsis semialata
GTTGCGGCTCACTGAATGAACCAAAACAAATTAAAGTGGCCTTGTTCACTACCAGAGAACCCGCCATCCATCCACCGTAATCGGTCACGGATGGAAAGGACCCGGTACCAATGGAAGCATTGGTACCGGGTCCAACGGCCAATAATTCTGCGAGCTCATTGGTACCGGGTGGTGGCACCACCCGGTACCTATATGGCCACATTGGTACCGGTTGGTGTCACCACCCGGTACCAATGAGTCTCGGGGCCTTTGGTACCGGTTGGTGACACCAACCGGTACCAATGTGACCCCCTTTGGTACCGGATGGTGCCACCAACCGGTACCAAAGGGGCTCTGCGTATAAGGCCCCTTCTTCCTCCCCCAGCCCGAGCCATGGCTCATTTCTTCATCCTCCATTGAGCTCGGGTTGGGGAGCTCATGCCCGATTTTTCCATAACTTTTGGAGATTTTGCAAACCAAGTCCGCTAGAAGGTTAGCAACTTCATCCTCTCTCTTTTGACGGTTAGTATGGTCTATTTCATGCTCTATGTTTTGAGTAATTTGTGTTTTGTGGAATGGATTGAAATAAGAGATTTTAGATTGAATCTTCATTTTTATTACGAATTTGTAATAGAGAATCAATATATAGTTAGTTGTTGCATGTGTGGAGATGATGCACAAATTTTTAGACATTGTTTAGATTTTTGGATTATTTGTAGAAACTTTAAATGATTTTCATATTTATGCTTATTATGATTTTTAGATATTAGAAATGATATTCATATTTAGGGTTATTAGGATTTTTAGAGATTATAAATGAAATTCATATTTAGGTTTATTACGAAATTTAGAATTACATCTTTTTAGAGGCTTCAAATGACGTTGATATTTAGGGTTATTAGGATTTTTTGAGATTATAAATGATATTCTTATTTAGTTAGATTTTAAATTCAATTTTACTTCTCATGGTTGTCAATATCTTAAACTAAAACAATCCAACTCTTGGCATGCCTATGATGATATCAAATTTTACCTAGTTTTCTAGCTGGGTAACATATGATGACCTTGAGCTTGAGCTTGTATTGTATAGTTATGCTTCTCATGGTTGTCATCAAACCATGGGATACATCCATGCCCAAGCAACGAATCGGTTGTGATGGTTGGGCTGGGTGTGTCCCATGGTTCCATGCCTACCATGAACCAATTGTTTTTACCACCTGTAATGTTTCTTATGCTCCAAGTTCAAGGTCAATTGAAAGACAACATATCTGAGGCAAATCACTCCTTCAAATTTTTTTTTGAGATGAGCAAAAGTAAGACGTTGATGATTTTGGAATGTGGTTGTCGGCCATCGTGCTCTTGGTTTGTCGCAGGTTTTGGAAACCTCCCGATGCAGGGGAGGTGCTGTCGAAATTTTTAGAGATTATAAAAGATATTCTTGTTAAGGCTTACTACGAACTTTAGAAATACATCTTTTTGGTGGCATCAAATGATGTTGATGTTTACGGTTATTAAGATTTTTAGAGATTATATATGATATTCTTATTTAGGTTTATTACGAACTTTAGAAATTGGGGATGAATTTTTCATTGTATTTTGTGAATAGATGAATCGGCAATGGATGTACAACGCGGATAGACGCTCATCTGACTTTATTAATGGCGTTCATCAATTCCTCGACGCGGCAGAGGCTAACTCGACCTCGGGTTTTATATGCTGTCCATGCAAGGTCTGTGAGAATAAGAAGGATTATCACATCTCGAAGAAGGTGGTCCACACACACTTGCTTATGAGTGGTTTCATGCCTAACTATATCTGTTGAACCAAACACGGCGAAGCGGGGATATTCTTTGAAGAAGGTGATGAAGAAGGTGACGACAACATCCCAGACTTTGCACAATACGGTGCCTTTGCAGATGATACAGCAATGGGCGAGGGTGAAGCAGTTGCAGAAGATGAGGATGATGACGCCTTAGGTGGCATGATCCGTGATGAAGAGAAAGACTGCGAAAGTGCGAAAGAGCGGGAGAAGATGAAGCATTTGTTGGAGGACCACAAAACATATGTGCAAGGAATAAAGTATATGCAAGCCAATCAAGGATAAACATGTAAACCAAAGGAGCATCCAAGTTCATTTTATCATGAGTTTAATTTTAAAAATTATCTCAAGATAGGATTGAATTAACTCATGAACTGGAGAGGGTGAGGGACAGGATGTGCAAAACATCGCTCTGGACGAAAATGTGGATGAGAGATGCCAGATGGCCTTCGGCCGACCAAGGGGATCGGCCGACTCCTACTGGGCCTCAGTCGCCTTGATTTTTCTTGAGCTGTCCTGTGCCATGTTGTACTTCCTGTCTGTGGGTGGTCGACCTCCTCCACACTTGGATTTTTTTTTGTCGTGGGACACCAAAAATCAAGTGTGTTGGGTTCCTTCGAAATTTGTTCCATGACCAAAACTTACCGAGGTGTTACTGCTGATGTAGCTCCATGTTCTTAAGCATCACCTGTCCATCGTTCTTCTTAATCTCCACCTGAAATGGTTAGTGACAAGAAATACCCGAAGGAAAGTTTATCCTAAAAACATGTTCTTGCTTTTATTTGAAAGGAAAAATAAATGATAATCCGGGCCATCTCCCGGCAGTGCTTTGTTTATGGTCCGAAGCTAGACCATGGGGAACCCTCACATTGCTGCTATCATTGGCGACGTAGTTCCCATGGTTATCGCCAATTGTTAATGTACCGTTGAAGTTCTAGCTGCAATGTTAGTGCCAAAGATGCAAAACGAAATTTTGCAATGTTTATGATAAACGAATGCATCCACAACCAACCTCCTAAACATTTTAGAAATGAGGACGGTAAGGTGGTTGCAGTCCTCGCATGCGCTTGTGGCACAAAGTGTAACTAACTCTGGAGATTCATTAAATGAGCATGACTCTTGTGGGATTTTGAAAGAGAAGGTTTCATGCTCATTTATGGAATCCTTTTGCTCGGACTCCAGAGTCAAAATTTCAAGCGTGTCCATGGCCTTTGGGTTCTCCAACTCATGAGGTTCATCATTGAAAATCAAAGTTGTTTCTCGACCATTATCGAGAACAACTTCCTGAGGGCCTAAGGGACATGGCTTCCGCTTGATTGAAGGTGATGGGGAGGAGCTATTACTATACATCTCGGCTACCACACATGTAGTCAGCACAGCCCTGGTCGTCGAGCGACCAGAAGAAGGCCACCCATACAAGGTCCAGCGCCCTGTATATTTCGTCAGCGAGGTACTCAGCGAATCCAAGGTCTGGTACCCCCATCCTCAGAAGCTGCTCTACGCGCTCCTGATCACGGCCATGAAGCTACGTCACTACGCCATCTCCAATTTCCCGCTCGGAGCCATCCTCCACAACAGAGACGCCAATGGCCGCATAGTAAAGTGGTCCGTCGAACTCGGCGAACACATCATCAACTTCGAGCCACGGGAGGCCATCAAATCCCAGATATTGGCCGACTTCGTAGCCGAGTGGACGGAGATACAGGCGCCGACCCCAGAAGGGTGACTAGAACACTAGAAGATGTACTTCGACGGTGCACTCAACCTCGAAGGAGCCGACGCAGGGGTACTGTTCATCTCTCCGGAGGGGCAGCACCTAAAGTATGTCCTTCGATACACTACCAGACAACCAACAATGGGGCCGAGTACGAAGCCCTCATCCACGGTCTCCGGATCACGGTGACACTTGGCATCAAGCGGCTGATGTGCTACGGCGACTCCAAGTTGAGCAGGTCAACAAGAATTGGGACACGACCAAGAAAACGATGAGTGCANTGTGGCACAAAGTGTAACTAACTCTGGAGATTCATTAAATGAGCATGACTCTTGTGGGATTTTGAAAGAGAAGGTTTCATGCTCATTTATGGAATCCTTTTGCTCGGACTCTAGAGTCAAAATTTCAAGCGTGTCCATGGCCTTTGGGTTCTCCAACTCAAGAGGTTCATCATTGAAAATCAAAGTTGTTTCTCGACCATTATCGAGAACAACTTCCTGAGGGCCTAAGGGACATGACTTCCACTTGATTGAAGGTGACGGTGAAGGTCGCTCAAGATGAGAAGTAGGTTCGAATGGCGACACAGACATTACTTTCTCCAGTGGACTATACTGGGGAGGAGGCTTTGCTCTTGGAATTTTTGGGCAAGAGATAGGATTGGCAAAAGCAGCTTTCCCAAGCATGTCATGAAGGCTCCCATGAGATGCTTCTTTTTGGAGAAGCTTTTCTAGTGAGAGGCCTATGAGAAGATCAAAATCAAAGATAGAAAAGATATGGAAATCTAGATGAACCTTGATTTTGTCTATTTTGATCGGCACAGCCCTTGCAATTCCATGACTTTCAAAGATGTGTCCTGAGGGACTTTTGAAAAGCTTGTCGGTCGAGGCTAGAGGCATGTTGCCCAAAAAATGTTTGCAAAGGATTCAGACATGATGTTAGCCTCGACGATTGGGTTGTAAAGGGCTTCTACGGTAATTCCCCTTAAAGAGCAAGGCATGGTTTTGGAAGGTGCAACCATCCGAATTGCTTCGGAAGAACGCTTTACTTCCTTTAACCATTCCATTGGTGGTTCCCTTATGGATACATCGGGGAAAACCTCCTTGAGTGGATTTGAAGGATGAGAAAAAGGAGGTGTCGTAGCCTTCTCGTGCCTAGTGTGATCCGAGGGATTTCTAGAATCCTCGGATGCCAAAGGTAGAACTTCTTCTTCCTTCTGTGGCTTTGGTTCGGGAGTGGGCTCTAAGACTGGATCGTGCGAGGTAAAATGGTTTGGCTCGGGTATGACCATACTAAGATCATCTTGCTCGGATCTTGTCTTAGAGCTGTGCTGGGGTTCGTGCTGTGTTTCGATGGAGGGAGTGTTTTCCAGAATCTTTTCTAGAAGAGCTCTCCCTTCATCCAGGGTTACGTGCATGAACGAACCACCGGCAGCACCATCTAGGATGAAAGCAGCTTCCTTTTTTAGGCCTGATCGAAAATGTTGCATGAGCATGAAGTCGGGTATGCCTAAGTCTGGGCCAAACTTGTTTAGTGAAACAAATCTCTCCCAAGCTGCACCTGGAGTTTCGTTCTCACCCTGCTGGAAGCAGACGATCTCCCTCCGAAGGGCACATATACGGTGAATGGGAAAGAAGTAAAGACAAAACTTGTCCCGTAATTTTCCCCAATTTTCGTTTACATCCGTAATGGTCTGGTAGTACCATCTCTTTGCCATCTCATCGAGAGAGAAAGGAAATAACTTCCATTTGATGGTCTCTTGTGTCATGCCTGAGATTCTCAAACATGAGCACAACAACTCAAATTCTCGCAGGTGATCATAAGGATTTTCATTGTTGGCCTCTGAGAAGGTTTTATTCCGAACCATGGCTATAAAGCCGGGGCGGACTTCAAAGCTAGATGTGGTGATTGGTTGATCAGAGGGTGGTAGCTCAAAGAACTCACGCCTTGGAGCAGAGGATTCTAGAATAGAATATTGCTCCATGGTAGAGGAGGTAACTGGTAAAATAAAATAAACAAAAAGATACGAGGACAAACAAGGTTCGAAGATAATACAGCAACCGTTCCCCGGCAAGGGCGCCAGAAAGCTTGTTGGTATTTCTTACGGTCGCAGATAAATCCGCAAGCGCATGGATACCGTTGTAGCTTTCACCCGGAAGTATTCAGGGTATCGAATCCACATGGAACGTGTGTACTAATCTTCTAACTAGATCGTCCAAGGACAACAAGAGAAATGATTGGCGAGGGTAGAGAGGATTCCTATGGTTTAAGGACCTTCAAGATAGTCGAGTTGTCCCGGCAACTCGGCAACAGCACATTGCTGGCAGAAGAAGCCCCAAAGGCGGCGACCGGCGAGCCTGTCCTCCCGGAGCAGAAGCAGCAGCCCACGGCGCTGACACCCGCAGAAGCCCCCAAAGCGATCAGCTTGGGACTCGATGACCCAACCAAGACGGCCCTCATAGGGCCAGTGCTCACTCCTAAATAGGAAAACACGCTCACCTCCTTCCTCAGGGACAACTGGGACATTTTCGCCTAGAAACCATCAGACATGCTGGGTGTCCCGAGGGAGAAGGCTGAGCACTCCTTGGATTTGGGCAAGAACGCGAAGCCTACTAAACAGAAGCTGCGCCAATTCGCTCAAGATCGTAAGGAGGCCATTAGGTAGAACTGAATAAGCTCTTAGCTGGCAGTTTCGTTAGAGAATGCAAACACCCTGAGTGGCTTACAAATCCTGTACTTGTAAAGAAACAATCCGGTGAATGGAGAATGTGCATTGACTACATAGATCTCAACTGCTACTGCCCTAAAGACCCCTTTCCTCTTCCGCGCATTGATCATGTCGTGGACCCTACGTCCAGCTGCGTACTCCTGTGCTTCTTAGATTGCTACTCGGGTTATCACCAGATAGCCCTCAAGACATCCGACCAGGACAAGACGGCGTTCATCACCCCGCACGGCATCTACTGCTACAAGACGATGACTTTCGGCTGAAGAACGCTGGCGCCACATACCAGAAGGCTATTCAGGGCTGCCTACAAAGCCAGATTGGGCGCAACGTCGAGGCTTATGTAGATGACGTCATCGTCAAGACATATGGCACCGACTCCCTGATCGCCGACCTCTAGGAAACTTTCAACAACCTACGCCGCGTCAGATGGAAGCTCAACCCCACAAAATGCGTGTTTGATGTACCATCAGGAAAGCTTCTGAGGTTCCTAGTTAGCTAATGCGGCATCGAGACGAACCCAGTCAAGCTGGACGCCATCCGAAACCTGGAGGAACCAAAATGCAAGAAGGACATCATGAAGCTCACAGGAATGATGGCGGCCCTGAGCCGGTTCATCAGCAAGCTCGGCGAGAAAGGACTTCCGTTCTTCAAGATCCTCAAGAAGGCGGACAAGTTCGAATGGACCCCTGAGGCAAGCAAGGCCCTGGCCGACCTCAAGGAATTCCTAGTTAGCCCCCTGTTGGTATTTCTTACGGTCGCAGATAAATCCGCAAGCGCACGGATACCGTTGTAGCTTTCACCCGGAAGTATTCAGGGTATCGAATCCACAGGGAACGTGTGTACTAATCTTCTAACTAGATCGTCCAAGGACAACAAGAGAAATGATTGGCGAGGGTAGAGAGGATTCCTATGGTTTAAGGACCTTGAAGAAGAATAAGCTCAGCGTCTATAGTTTGCTTACTTTGGGCACCGGGGTATCCTAGGCCCCTAGAAAATTGCCGGTCAACAGCTCTACGCCGTACCCGTACGTGGAGGATTACAAAGGACGGACAGGGCTGTCACCACCTGCCGCCTACCTCTTCTAATCCGTGGGGCTACGAGGCAAACAAAGGTAACTTCTAGCCCAGACACCACGTCTATGCTATCAATTACTACTTTAGTCTTGTTCCTGGACCAAAGTATTCACTAAGCATTCACAAATGATTAATGAACGATGAACCCGCAAGCGACTATAGAATGGAAATTACTTAATCAAGAGAACCTAATACCATAAGAGATCACGAACACTTACTAGAAGAAGGAAGCATCCATCAAGGTACAAGATCGGGGAAGAGTGCCGACAGCCCCGGCACTTCCCCCGGACTACCCCTCACTCTCTCCCTATTCTCTAAATACTACACTGGAGTAGAGCTTCGCCTTGGAGTGGAGCTTGTAGCTTCTCAATCTTGTGTGTCTCTTCAATGACCGGTATGCAGATATTTATAGCTTGTAGAGGCGGTTGGGAGTGGACACGTGGAAGATGAGGACGAACGGACTCAGTAACAGGTCGGGCGATTCGGGGAGATCGGCCGACGTTCGATCCACCGCCTTGAGTGATGCATGGCACAGATGGACTTCTGGAGGCGGTGGGAACCCGTACCAGAAGGATGAGGCGGTTTGGCCTCCGGACCAGGTCGGGCGACCGGGACGGTCGGGCGACCGCCTATCGGCACCGATCGGGCTCATCTTCGGCTGAGTGACTGTTTAGTGGGTCCTCATGGCGGTTCCAGGTGGTATAGGTGCATTTGAGTACGTTTAGTTTGGAAGGTGGGCCCTTCTATCCATGTGACCTCCCCTTGGACCATTCCCATCTCTTGGATCCAACCGACATGGAATCAGTGGCTAGGATGGTCCTGGAGTGTGCTTCTTTGCTGTGGACAAAGATGGGCTTTATTGGGCTTGGGCCCAGGTCGGCCGACCTAGGTGGGTCGGGCGACCTGGCCCTGAGCCCAATTGTCCTCCTCTTTTGCCAATTATTTTCTGCAATCACATATTCACCAAAACTCATGGAATTGATTAGATATAAACCTTATCACTATGTTTGGTGATTATATTTGATATATTTTCTGCAGGAGTTGACGGTCAAAAGTGGTACCTAAGGACCGTCAACAAGCTCCCCCACACTTAGCCTTTACTCGTCCCCGAGTGAAGCTTAAAGACTAAGGTGGAAAAACATGACTCTAATTGATATGATGCAAGCATATAAATTATTCCAAAACATACCTGCACTTGTGAATTTTGAAGTGTCTATCATGCCATCTTGGGTGGTTGAGGAATGGAATGACTTTGATTCAAGTCATCTTCACTCATCTGTTAAGTAACTTGGGTTTTTGATAAATTTTAAAAAACATAACCTTACCTAGCTCCTCAAATGATTCTCTCAGATCGCTCAATGTGTATGATTCCTCACCAAGGCATTTCTTTGCCTTTTGTCTCCTACTTCTAGATGGCTTTATGTGGAGCTCAAGGTAGGAGTAAAGATAAGGCATACTTGTATCACATATATTGCAAAGTCAAAGAGTGGATCCAAGAAGAAAACTATTTATACAATCTGATCAAGGTGTGCATGTGTGTGGAAGAATGAAATTGTAGCTCCTTTTTGTATGATCTCTCTCCTCTTTGAGAACATGGCTATATATTTTTTTTCATGATACTTGGGCCTTCATATGCCCATATTTTTTTCTCTCTCTTTTTTTTTGCTTGGACCTTCATGTGTCCATTTTTTTTCTATAGCCCATGTCTCTTTTGAAATAATACTTGGAGAGAAGATCAACACTTAAATGGAGTATTTATTTTGTGGATGGATGAAATGTATGATGCTAACTTTCAGTGTTGAAGTTTAGCATGTGTATATGGAGTGTACGTGATCTTGATCATGAAAGCATGAAAAGCATCTTACAAGGGTCACAACAATTTGACAAAGCTCAATGCAATAGCAAGCAGCATACGTGTATAGGTTTTGCAACATGAACATATTGATTTTAAGCTTTACAAGAAAAACATCCCAAGCACTTTATACAGAAAGAGCAAGATTTCTTTCGTCATACCATATCTCATTAATCAACCACTTAGATAAACATGTTTCCCTAAAGTTATATGTTCACAAGCAACAGGTGTATGTGCAAGGAATAAAGTATATGCAAGCCAATCAAAGATAAACATGTAAACCAAAGGAGCATCCAAGTTCATTTTATCATGAGTTTAATTTTAAAAATTATCTCAAGATAGGATTGAATTAACTCATGAACTGGAGAGGGTGAGGGACAGGATGTGCAAAACATCGCTCTGGACGAAAATGTGGATGAGAGATGCCAGATGGCCTTCGGCCGACCAAGGGGATCGGCCGACTCCTACTGGGCCTCAGTCGCCTTGATTTTTCTTGAGCTGTCCTGTGCCATGTTGTACTTCCTGTCTGTGGGTGGTCGACCTCCTCCACACTTGGATTTTTTTTTGTCGTGGGACACCAAAAATCAAGTGTGTTGGGTTCCTTCGAAATTTGTTCCATGACCAAAACTTACCGAGGTGTTACTGCTGATGTAGCTCCATGTTCTTAAGCATCACCTGTCCATCGGTCTTCTTAATCTCCACCTGAAATGGTTAGTGACAAGAAATACCCGAAGGAAAGTTTATCCTAAAAACATGTTCTTGCTTTTATTTGAAAGGAAAAATAAATGATAATCCGGGCCATCTCCCGGCAGTGCTTTGTTTATGGTCCGAAGCTAGACCATGGGGAACCCTCACATTGCTGCTATCATTGGCGACGTAGTTCCCATGGTTATCGCCAATTGTTAATGTACCGTTGAAGTTCTAGCTGCAATGTTAGTGCCAAAGATGCAAAACGAAATTTGCAATGTTTATGATAAACGAATGCATCCACAACCAACCTCCTAAACATTTTAGAAATGAGGACGGTAAGGTGGTTGCAGTCCTCGCATGCGCTTGTGGCACAAAGTGTAACTAACTCTGGAGATTCATTAAATGAGCATGACTCTTGTGGGATTTTGAAAGAGAAGGTTTCATGCTCATTTATGGAATCCTTTTGCTCGGACTCCAGAGTCAAAATTTCAAGCGTGTCCATGGCCTTTGGGTTCTCCAACTCATGAGGTTCATCATTGAAAATCAAAGTTGTTTCTCGACCATTATCGAGAACAACTTCCTGAGGGCCTAAGGGACATGGCTTCCGCTTGATTGAAGGTGATGGGGAGGAGCTATTACTATACATCTCGGCTACCACACATGTAGTCAGCACAGCCCTGGTCGTCGAGCGACCAGAAGAAGGCCACCCATACAAGGTCCAGCGCCCTGTATATTTCGTCAGCGAGGTACTCAGCGAATCCAAGGTCTGGTACCCCCATCCTCAGAAGCTGCTCTACGCGCTCCTGATCACGGCCATGAAGCTACGTCACTACGCCATCTCCAATTTCCCGCTCGGAGCCATCCTCCACAACAGAGACGCCAATGGCCGCATAGTAAAGTGGTCCGTCGAACTCGGCGAACACATCATCAACTTCGAGCCACGGGAGGCCATCAAATCCCAGATATTGGCCGACTTCGTAGCCGAGTGGACGGAGATACAGGCGCCGACCCCAGAAGGGTGACTAGAACACTAGAAGATGTACTTCGACGGTGCCCTCAACCTCGAAGGAGCCGACGCAGGGGTACTGTTCATCTCTCCGGAGGGGCAGCACCTAAAGTATGTCCTTCGGATACACTACCAGACAACCAACAATGGGGCCGAGTACGAAGCCCTCATCCACGGTCTCCGGATCGCGGTGACACTTGGCATCAAGCGGCTGATGTGCTACGGCGACTCCAAGTTAGTCGTCGAGCAATTAAACAAGAACTGGGACACAACCAAGGAAACCATGAGTGCATACTGCGCAGAGGTACGCAAACTCGAGGCTCACTTCTACGGGCTCGAGCTCCACCATGTCCTCCGAGAGGACAATGTCGCCGCCGACGTCCTGTCCAAGTTAGGGTCCACCAGAGCCCAAGTGCCAGTCGGTGTTTTCGTGCAAGATCTATGCACACCATCCATCAAGATGCTTGAGGATGGTAGCCCCGTGCTCGATCCCGAGCCACCCTAGGGTGATCCGGCAACCAATGAAGTTTTCGTGGTAGAAGCAGACTGGCGTGCCCCCTTCATCGCTTTTCTCACAGAGAGCTAGTCGCCGGGCACAAAGGAGGAAATAGAAAAGCTGACTCGGTGGTCAACAAACTACGTTGTCATCGGCGATGCCCTGTACAGGGAGGCCGCCTCCACAGGCATACTCATGAAGTGTGTCCTCCGTGACGAAGGCATCAGCCTCCTGAAGGACATCCACTCGGGCACATGCAGCAACCACGCAGCTGCCAGAACCTTAGTCGGCAAAGACTACAGAGCAGGATTCTATTGGCCAACAGCCCTGTCCGACACAAAAGAGCTGGTGCGTTGCTGCATCGGCTGCCAATTCTTCCAGAAACAAAAACACCTGCTGGCTCAGGCGCTAAGAACCATTCCCCCATCTTGGCCGTTTTCCGTATAGGGCCTCGACAACGTCGGGCCCTTCAAAACCGCTCCGGGCGGATTTAATCATCTTTTGGTTACGGTCGACAAGTTCAGCAAGTGGATAGAGTACAAGGTGGTGATGAACACCAAGTCCGTCACAGCAGCCAAGTTTATTGAAGAGTTAACCCACCAGTTCGGCATCCCAAACCGTATCGTCACGGACCTGGGGTCTGAGTTCACTGGCCATGAGTTCTGGGATTTCTGCCAAGACAACTACATTGATATTTACTACTCGTCCTCGGCACACCCCAGGTGCAATGGCCAAGTGGAACGAGCCAACGGCATGGTCCAAGAGTCGCTCAAGAAAGCCATGTACGATGATCTCAACAAGCATGCCGGCCGGTGGGCCAAAGAAGTATCCCATGTCATATGGGGCCTACGCACGCAGAAGAGCAGAGCGACGGGATACACTCCCTTCTTCCTGGTGTACGGCCCTGAAGCCGTCCTCCCAGCTGACATCGTCCATGGTGCCCCGCGCATCCAGCACTGCCAGGAAGGTGAAGCAGAAATAGGCCGTCAGGTCGACATCGACAGTCTGGAAGAACACCGACTTGCTGCGCTGGTCCGGCATGCCAGACACGAGCAGCAAGTGCGACGGTATCATGATAAAAATGTCCGGGAAAGGTCCCTCAACGTCGGCGACTCGGCTCTGCGCCGAGTCATGTCCTCCAAAGACAAGCACAAGCTGTCGGCCCCCGGGAGGGCCCCTTCATCGTCAAGAAAGTCATCTCACCAGGA
The DNA here is from genome assembly GCA_004135705.1 of Alloteropsis semialata. Lineage (NCBI taxonomy): Eukaryota > Viridiplantae > Streptophyta > Magnoliopsida > Poales > Poaceae > Alloteropsis > Alloteropsis semialata. The sequence goes on from CM014271.1 coordinate 33,834,585, forward strand.
ACATACAGCCTCCAGTGGGCCAATGGTGACCCCGTCCTGAACGTGTGGAATATCCAGCACCTCGTCAAGTTCTACCCATAGAAAATTGCAAAAAGCTATGTATCCCCCATCTCATATTAATGAAATTATCTTTGCCTTGCTATATGGCTTGTTGTTGTCTTCTTACCCGACATCCATGCCGATGCTCGGGGACTGGGTCCGACCCAGTCAACGTTTTATTCATCACAATCATAGGGGGAGTACCTGCTTACTCCGACTTCCAAGTACCTCGCCCAACCTCATGTTTCTCCCGGCGACAGCCGAGCTAACCCAGGTAGGTCCGAGTCCCCAATCGTGAAACCCTGAGCTCAGTGCTCAACCCGCACGCCCCCTACACCTAAGCCTCCCTGCTGAGCAGTGTAGTCTGGGGTAAGCCGTCCTCTCCGTGAGCAGTGGTCAGCGGGTCAAAAAGGATGCTTAAACGGCACAAGGCAGCGGCTAGTCGGGCGACGCAAAGCCCTAGTCGGCAGGGAAAAGGGGCTAACAACGCACCATTGCACATCACTGCTTCGAATTGACTCAGAACTTTATACATACAAGTATAATATGGAGTTTACATTTACAGCTATTTTTTACAGGCCAATGTCTTTTGCTATAGCCTTAGCCAGGGGCGCGCATTAATCAACCAAGCATCAAACTGCTCGTCTGACACACCCTCAGGGATGCCCTCGCCAATCGGGGAGAGGTTGAGCCAAGGGAAGTACACCCGGATCAAAGCCAAGACTTGACTACCGCAGCCGACTGCGGTCTCCTGCACCAACTGGGCGATGCGGGTAGGACCAGCCTGGAGCCGTTGGGCCAGCATCAACGTTGTCGGGCCCGACTTGGCAGGCACCAACGAATTGGCGTTGAACTCGGCCGCCTGTCGCAGCTCCAACAGCTCGGCTCGGAGCCCTGCAAAGGCATCTGTATAAGCATTCCGACTTGATCGAAACTACAGAAGACTCGCCAGAAGACACTTACCATGCATGGCCTGGTCGTGCTCATCCTTTAAGTGCTGGTTGGCCTCCACTAGGTGCTCGGACACAATTGCCAGACGCAGATTGGCAGCCTTGAGTGTCTGTACCTCTTCTTCAAGCTTCTGCTTGGCCTCGGCCAGCTTGTCCAACTTCCCTAGGAGCATGTCCTCCTTCTTCTTTGCCTCTGCAAAGAAATTTTCATGAGTACAAGCTACTCAGACAGAGATTCACGCAGGTGAAGCATAAGAACTTACCATCTGACAAGACCTTCATGTCATTTATGAGCTCCCCGTTGGTCTTGATGATGTCGGCAAGCTCCTTATCCTTCTTCATGAGGAACTCCTTGGTGGCATCAGCCTCATGGACTCTCTCTGCATGAATCTGCGCCAAGGCTCGGCGATCCTTCAGGGCCCGCTGCTTAAAGTTGACATCCTTAATGGCACGTGCTGAAAAACCCTACCACAAGGTAGCCGGCGCCGTGTCAACCACGCCAAACAACGACGACAAGGTACCAGGAAGACATACCTAAATGACGTGATTCAAGACACCGGCCACATTCTACAGCTTCCGAAGCTCGCTTTCATGGTCGGCGATGTCGAGCTCCAGCCGCTGCTCCAGGGCCAATTCTGATGACTCAGGCCCGGCCCTGTGCTCAGCCGCAAGCATCTCCACCTGGGGTGGCACGACAGTGCCCGCCCCGCCGTCCAGTTGCTCCCCGAGCAGCTGGTCATCATCGTCCTCCAGTGGCGGAGGGCCGCCGGTCGGCTCCTCCACCCCCGCAGGGTTCTATGGGCCCTTCTCCGCGACTTCAGCCTCGGGCACCTCTGCCTGTCGGTCATCCACCGGGGAACTTGTCCCCAAGGTGATGCGCGGAGGACTCGGCGCACGCAGTTGCTCCGGCATACTAGCTGATATCCGCTCCGACAAGTTTGGCGCAGCGCCGGACCCCACTTCCGCCTTCGTGATGGCTGGTTGACCTGGCAACGTCTTGCCACCTGCTACCAGGTGAGGGAAAATGCCAACACCACCCCCTTGGCTTCCGAGCTTGCAACCAATGCATCCACAATTCAAGCCCTGCAAACGCAAACCCGACTCAAGGCGCGTCAGGGTGACTTACCCGCTCTTGCGTGGACGTTTAAACTCCACCCGCTTCAGCAGCAGCGGGGGCGTCTGACTCGGCACCAAAACAGAATCCGGCCGCAGTTGCGGCTGGGCAAAGAGGCAACCTTGGCCGCCTGTAATCTCCTGGGCAGGTGTGACACCTCTGGTGTCACTAGTGTAATTAAGACCCTTAATGAACTCAATTAAACCAATAATGGCATGCATCATTTCATAATCATCCTATTTGTGCACATGTGTGTGTGTATGAGTGACCAAAGTCAAATATTATAAAGCAATATACTAAGAATAGTTAAATGAGGGTTTGAGAGAGAGAGAGAGAGAGAGAGAGTTTCCTTGTCTATGTCCAAGAAGAGGTTTATTGCTCCTTATTGGACCCTTGGACATGATATAAGCCTTAGTTTAGCAAAAATTCAAATTAAAACCAATCTGAAAAGTGCAATTGCCGCTAGGACAGCAAGTTGCGGTGCTAAAGGGAATGGTCATCGCAACTATGGGTGCCCTAGTGACTTAGTCCTTTGGGGGTACTACATGACCGGATGTTGCGGTGGTCTGCTTTCTGCCACCACCGCAATATTCGGTGCCCTGTGTATTGTACCCATGTTTTCCAGTCCACCACAGAATGTTGCGGTGCCCTGACCGCAACAGTTGGTCGCCCGGGCAAAATTCGAAAAACCTTTCTGGATTGACGGACTATTGCGGTAGTTTCTCACTTTTGCATCACTGCAACAATCTGTGGTTATTTGGTCTGGTTGAGGATGCCCAAGCACCTAAAGTTGAGGTCCTAACCCAAGACCATGACCGCAACAGTCGGTGGTCCTGAGGAACAGTAAAATTCGTCTCTGGATTGAAAGACTGTTGCGGTGCTACCCATGGCGGACTGTTGCGGTGCGGAACACATACCACCACCGCAACAGTCGGTGGTTTTGGGGTTGGGGATTTTGCAGTGTCTCCGGTCCATGACGGACTGTTGCGGTGCGGGTTTTACCCCACCACCGCAACAGTCGGTCCCCAACAACCGCCGCCGGCATGGGCGTCTCCGACGCCGGTATGGGCATCCGCGCTGCCACACGTCATCCTCTCGCCGTCCTGGACGCGTGTCCGCGTTCCCTCGTGCCTCGTGTGTGGTTCAGGCCTTGGTGCCGCGCCACGTCCAAGTAAGGAGGACCGACCCAACCACTCCCGTACCTCGAGCTCGGGCATTCTCCGGCCGATTCAACCACCCTCCACCTTGCCATTTCTCAATTCCCCACGCCCAGAGCTCGCCCACCTCGCCAGCTCCGTCCCCGACCCCCTCCTTCCTCTCCTCAGTGGCTGCATCACCGGCAATTTAAGATTCCGGCCGCAATTGCCACTGCACGGCCGAGCTTCTTCCCTCACGTGGACAGCCACCCACCTTCCTCCTCCACATGAACAAATGCCTCCTCTAGCTTCCCCGTGAGCTCGTGATCCTCCCCGGCCCTTTTCCCCTCCTTCCCCGCCACCACAACGGCCGGGCCACGACCGCCGGCCTTCACTAGAGCCGAGCTCGAGCTCTGACTCGAGGTAGAAGAAGCAAGGACCCAGGGGTGAGAGGTTGGAAAGGGTAGGGGGTTCTCCATAAATTTATAGGGCTTATGTGAAAATCTGCAGGGGCTATTTTGTGAGAAATCCGAAGTTCAGGGGCCTAACTGCAGAGATGCTTTGCTGTTTTTCTTTTTCTTTGATTTAAATAGGCTGGTTACAAATAAATATGTATAAAATCACAGAAAAATCATAAAATCACAAATGTAAACTTTCTAGAATCCTTGTGAAATTATCTTTCTAGAGGTGTAACATATGCATATGCAAACTGTGTAATGCCTGAAATATTGCTTTAGGTATGAGTGAATGCTTAGGGGTGATTTATGGCCTTGTAAATATTATGCATGAGCTAAAGATGCAAAACCACATTTGTTGGTTTTGCTATAATTAATGGAGTGGAGTTGAGTATCTAATGGCCAAAGTTATTCATGGTTTGAGTAGATTTAGAATTAGTTAAGTTAAGGGAGTAGGAAAAGTAACCTCCAAGTTTGGTTTAGCAACCATGCTTGCTGAATGTTTGGGTCCAGCCATAGGAACACTGCTTATGGCTAGTAGTCGGTTATAGATGTTCTATCTAAATTGTGTAATAGTTAAGTTGGCCGTAAGATTTCTGGTTAACCAGTCTGCCAGACCGGTCAAACCGGTCTCAAATCCGGTCAAACCGGTTCCCGTGCAAGTTAAATTTCTTAGTTATTTATATTCCATAAATGATTGTCCAGTGATGTGAGTTGTGTAGATATTCAGGTGATTGATTGCTTATGCATTCATGCATCTCATACATTTGCATATCCTATAGAGAGCACCATTGTGGACGGCGTATACGAGATTGAGGTCGAACCTGAGGCCGATCCTGCTGCTGAGTTGAACTACACTGCTGATCAAGACCCGGACCAAAGTCTGGAAGGGCCCAAGGCCAATGATCAAGAAGGCAAGCCCCGGAGCATAACCCACTGTTAAACTAACACTCTTCCTTGATGCCTTACTTTGTGCATTTAAGTTTTGAGGAGTTGAATGAAACCCTAGTTGCATGATCCCTAGGTACCTAAGTCCTAATACTAGTATGTGTAGGTCGCATAGAATGCCATGCTTAATTAGGATCGGTAGAAGTCGAGTGATTGCCTTGTCACTCGCGAGATATAGGATTTTACTTTATATCAATTTATGATGATCGGCAAGCGGGGCTTGTGCGATATTCCTGTTTGGTTGAATGTCCCGCTTGCATTGATTGTGTGGCGATGTTGGTCAAGCTTTTGAAGGTACTAATCGTATGCCGGGAAATATGGTAAACTGGTAAACCTAGTACTTGATTCAAACTGACGTCTGACGGGTCTTCCTACTCCATTGGGCGAGGGGGATGATGGCGAGTGTAGCAGTGGCCGCGCCTGGGGCACCTGGGGTCCGTTGGGGCGTGCACTCGGGTGGAGTGGGCCCTGATGGCAGATGGCAGGGAGAGATGGGAACGGTTGCCTCGTGAGGTCCTGGGTGTCTCTCACGGGTCGTGCGATTAGGTTGTCCCATGCATGGTTAAAATCAACTCGAGTTGTCCGTCCTTCGCGGTTACATGAAGCTGCTTGATCTCTTTTCACACATCAGTGTGCTTGGACCATGGCAAGAAAGGTTGTTAGTTGAGTAGTATTGATAAATGGTTAATCAATTGTTTTTCCACACTGATTGTTGGATAGTTTGGCAAATATAGTAATGGTTAGTCTCACTTTAAACCTGGCTAAAATATTGAAAATAGGGATCAACTTGTAGATGCTTTTGGAAAACAAACCCCTCAGCCAAAAAGCCTTGCATGTCTAGAATTTAACCTTGTCGGGTAAGTCTTGCTGAGTATTAGTATACTCAGCCTTGCTTGTGGCTTAATTTTTCAGATAAGGGTGATGGCTATGATCCTGTTGCTGCTCTGACTTGGCCGTGTGTGCTTCCTGATGGTTGGATTGTGGAGCGGGTGCCGTCTGAATCTGACTCAGGCCGCAGTGATTAGATGTTGTGCGAGGGCTCCGCATAATGTCTTTTGTTTCGACGTTTAGACTTCCGCTGTATTATAACTCTGGTTTGTAATAACTAAAACTTATGCACTGTGTTTGTATAATTATCCATGTGAACCTGGTGATGTAAAATTTGTGATGAGTTGTACTACTTGAGCCCATCTTCGAGTGGGACTGCTGCTATTTCATTTCGGTCGAGAGAAATGGTGGTTTAATCGGGAAGGTATCCGACGGATTGCACGATTAGCTCGGTTTAAGGGTGTGGAGCACCGCTGTGACAGTGGTCCCATGCTTTTAACCCGGATTAATTGGGGCGGTCTGCCACAGCAGGTTGCTTGAGATCAGGGCCTGAGGGAGATCCGTCAGCTCCATCTCCCGCCTCGCTTGTTGGGGATGACAACTTTCTCTTCCTCTGCGCCTCGGCCTCGGCCCGAGCAGCCTGCCCCAACTTGGGTGGTGGCTTGGGGGATGCCCCTCGAGCCGCCATCTGGGACTTGGTGAGCTTACGAACGGCCTGGCGCGTTGGCCGCCCTGAACCAGCAGCAGGCACCTGGGCCACTTGGTCTTCATCCGACTCCTCCAGGGGAGCCGGGATGAAGTCGGCCACTTCCCACTCGGCCTGTCTCTCATCCACGACACGAGGAGCTTGGGATGCTTCCTCTGTCGACATACGCTTCTTCGGCCGGATATCGCCCTCGGACAGTGGAGCTGGGCAGAAATATTTTACCGCCCGATCCTTCAAGTTAAACAAACAACAACATGTCAGAAACTCAACAGTTTAGCAATCAAGCATACAACTTATAAGCAGCCAAGGTACTGACCGACGGAGGCGGATTGTGCAGCGAAAAGGGCATAGAAGTACCCTCATTGAAGATTTCACCTCGCATGAAGCCTGAAATTCTCTCCATTGTCTCGGGGATGGACACTGTCCGAACCTGCTCCCGGGTTGGGTCCGTGCCACCTGAGAATTCATACCCGGGGTGCACTCGGTCCTTGATGGGCTGCGTCAGACGCCGGATGAAGGAGATCATCACTACCACGGTGATCAATTTCCTCCCTTTCGCCTCAGTGATCAACTGAAGCAGCTCGTTGGCCTCCTGCAGTTCCTCGCCATCTGGAAACGAGTCCTAGTTGTCCTTCTTCTCCGGTCGGTGTCCAGTCTTAGCAGGCAGCGCAGGGGGATGGTTCGCGATATAGAACCATTCAGATCTCCACCTCTTGTTGGAGTCATTCATGTCCAATGCAAAATATCTCTTGGACATGCCAGGCCTCAAAGAAAACTCAGCCCCTCTGGTGATCCTAGCCGGACCCTAACCGGCATCCTTGCCAACAGGTTTCATCTTATACAGACGCCGCCAAAGACCAAAGTGCGGCGGAATCCCGAGAAAAGTCTCACAGAGGTGGATAAAGACAGAAATCGACAAAATGGATGTGGGATTGAGATGAGTCAGTTCCACACTATAGAAATGAAGCAAACCTCGAAAGAAGTCCCCCGTTGGCACTCCGAATCCACGGTCGAAGAACGGCGTGAAGACGGCCATCTCAGTCTCCGAGCGCTCCCACGGCCGGGCGTCATCCCCAGGGGGCCGCCACATCAGTACTTCCTGGGGCCCGAGCACGCCCCACCGTACTATGTCTTGGAGCTTTGCCTCAGTCATGGAGGACTGACCCCAAGCCATTTCTTGAGGCGGTACTCCCCGGGTACAGAGGTCAGCTCCACGACCTCGTCAGACGACGCCATCGCCTTCCCCTTGGTGTCCGCCCGGACGGTGGCCGCCAACGTTGCAGCAGCGCCACCATCGCCGGTGGCAGCATCCCCAGACTGGTCCGCAAGGGACGCCACCTTCTTCTCTGCACCAGCACCCTCGCGTCTCGCTGGGACGCCCGTATCGACTGCCTTCGTCACCAGCGGCACCTCTTCTCCCGACACCGGCATCCTCCGCGACTCCGTGGGGTCCGTCATCTCTGCCAGCTGCACGAGCGTGACAAGGATGGGCTGTGGCGGCAGCGATGGCCAAATTCCGGTGGCGGCGCGTGTGCTGCCGACTCTCACTCACGGCGGCGCTAAGCGGTGGCGGAGGGGCGGAATGTATTTTGATTTTGGAAATGACCGTGGTAAAAACCGCCGGCAGCTGGATCTGATTTATCCCTTTTTCTGCTGATTTGAATGACCCTAATGGCGCTGTAACTAACGGACGGAATCCGTGGAGATCCCATTAACTGCCTTCTAACGGCTCTACGCGCGCTAACGGCTCTTTGCCTAAAGGACTCGGCCAGCCCCGACGCTCGGGGACTCGGCGCTTTGACTCCGGTCAATGGGTCTCCGCGACTCAGCAGGCCTCGACGCTCGGGGACTCGGCGCTTTGACTCCGGTCAACGGGTCTACGCGACTCGGCCAGTCTCGACGCTCGGGGACTCGGCGCTTTGACTCTGGTCAACGGGTCTCCGTGACTCGGCAAGCCCCGACGCTCGGGGACTCGGCACTTTGAGTCCGGTCAACGGGTCTCTGTGACTCGGTCAGCCACGAGGCTCGGGGACCCGGCGCTCTGACTTTGGTCAACGGGTCTCCGCGACTCGGCCAGCCCCGACGCTCGGGGACTCGGCGCTCTGACTCCGGTCAACGGGTCTCCGCGACTCGGCCAGCCCCGACGCTCGGGGACTCGGCGCTTTGACTCCGGTCAATGGGTCTCCGCGACTCGGCCGGCCCCGACGCTCGGAGACTCGGTGCTTTGACTCCAGTCAACGGGTCTCTGCGACTCGGTCGGCCCCGAGGCTCGGGGACCCTGCGCTCTGACTCCGGTCAACGGGTTGTTGACACCAGATTTTGACTCGGCTCAGATCGTACATAACAGAGTTGTGGCTGAGGCCGAGTCCGATTCTGGGGCAGTCTCCGATTCCGATCGGAGTTCGTCCGATAGAGTCCCGATCGGACACGGAGCAGAGAAGGCCGAGGCGTGTACGACTTCTGAAGGGGAGATGCGTCTGGAAGCTTCTTCACGGCCGGATTGCACAACAAGTTGTAATAGTTTTGATAGATTAAATTAGTTTGCTTTAAATAAATTAGAGATATTGTCATAGCCAATAAGGATTAGCTAGATTTCAAGGGTATAAATATAAACCCTACGCCATTGTAAAAGATGTTCATACAACCAATCAATACAACGCAACTTTCGGCCTTACGTGCCAACAACCCTTTTCGTCGAGTTCTTCAGCAAGCAGAGCTGTATCATCTTGACCTCCAGTTTATCTGTAAGTGCGACACCTATCAAATTAATCTAGGCTTTAGATTGAGGCAAATCTCCCTTCTTCGTTTAGTTAATTCACCAATTTATCGAGTTATTCTAGGCTTTAGATTGAGGCGTATCGCCCTTCTTCGTTTAGATCGCTCACCCCTTATCGTATCTTGTTGATTTTATCTTATCGGCTTACATCTGTTTGAAAGATCTATTCTACTTCATTGTGATTCAAATTTCATTATTGTTTATATAGCTGATTTAGATTTAATAAGCAAGTTACAAATAGATCTGATTTAAACGAATTCTTTGATAAGTATCGATCTATCGGAGTAAGCAAGCTAATCGGTGCCCTACTAGCAACGCTGTCTCGAAATCGATCCGATTATTAGTGACATGAGATTCAGTTTGTTTATTACCTTTGGAAAGATGCATATTAAAGAATAAGTATAAATTAGGTTTATCTCTGATTTGGCTTTTATATTTGATGGTTTACTTTAAATACATGTCATATCGTCACGAATCGGACTCAAGGCCGATGGTTCATGCTCTCAAATCGGACTTCTTTACATGTTGATCTGATTTGCCGGAACGAATCGGAGCTTTGGCCGATGAGTTCCTTGTGGTTTACTGATTAAACTCTACCTTGTCAATTTCAGGTCAAATTGACTGGCACGCCACGAACCTCAAGAGTTTGGACCTGCACTGAAGTTCAAGCAAATCTTCCAGGCCACAGTTTTAATTTTTGAGAGTCAACGCCTGACTTTTTGGACGTCAACACATTTTGGCACGCTCGGTGGGACAAGAAAGCTTCTGCGATTGCACCTCCTGAGATCCCTGCTGTGACGATGGAAGATCTTAGTGATGAGCAGAAGAAACTCGTGGAAGCACAACTTGAAGAATTCAAGAACCTGTGCCTCGACTCATTCAGCAAAACTCGTAATGCTGTGATCAAGAAAAATCAGTTTCCTGCTCCCAGGAAGCGTTTGATCGGATCACGGCTGAGGAGCGAAAATTCTTTCAAGACTACGTAGATGCTGGTGTGAGTCATGCTTTGATTAACCAATCTGGGATATTGGTTAACACGGTGGTGGGATTGATCGCCAAGTTGCTGGACGGAGCTGTACTGAAAGATGTCTAGAAGGGACCTGCTTACTTTGATACTAGTGCTTCTTCGGCAATTAAAGATCTCAAGAAGAAGATGGTGCAGATCAATTCGTCTACATCACCAGAAACACATCCTGAGTGCTATGAAACTCCCAAGGCAAAGAAGGCAAAAGCCAAGGCGGTGGAAGGAGGTGAAGAAGAGGAACGGGAAGAAGAAACAGAAGACAAGAATTATGGTGAAACTCAACATATCGATCAGTTTGGTAGCCGAATTCCAGTAGTTGATGGCAAGATGGTGTATCCTGTTTACTTCAACAATGAGAATCCACCAAAGAATAAAGGAGCTGACTATCAGGAGTCATCGATTGGACCTGCTGAAACACCAGTCATAATGACTCGTGCTCCGATCAGTCAGGGAAAATTACACTCAGGAAGATTGGACAGATAAGATTGCTGATGTTATGAAGAATCAGTTTGGTTTGAAGCCTAAGGGACAATCTTATCTATATCGGAAGCCGTATCCGGATTGGTTTGACACATTGCCTATGCCAGCCCAATTCAGGATTCCAAATTTTTACAAGTTTTCTGGACAGGGAGATGTTACCACCATTGAGCATATCAGTCATTATACAATTCAATGTGGTGAAGTAGCATCGATTGATCCACTGAAAGTCAAGTTATTCCCTATGTCACTTTCTGGTTTGGCCTTTTCCTTGTTTTCATCATTGCCACCAAACTCTATCAGTAATTGGCCCGATTTGGAAAAGTAGTTTCATGCTTATTTCTTTATGGGAGTACAAGAGACCAGACTGTCCGATTTAACAGCTCTCCAACAGCAGAATGAGGAATCGGTCAGTGAATTTGTTCAAAGATTCAGAGATATCCGCAACCGATGCTATTCATTGAATTTATCGGAAGGACAATTGGTCGATTTGGCTTTCCAAGGATTGTTGCCTCAGGTCAGAGACCAGTATACAAGTCAAGATTTTGAAGGCTTGGGGCATATGATTCAAAAGCTCTCTCAACATGAAGGACGTGGTAATGATTATCAAAGGGAGAAGTTTCAGAGGAAAATTGCTAATATCGAGTATGACTCTGATGGGGATGAAGCTGAGATCGATTTGGCTAAGTGGACCAAGAACAAGAATTCTGTCGCCTGTTCGTGGGTGAAGGTCGAGCCAGAGAGGTACAGTTTCGATATTAATAAAGCCGATAAAATATTTGATTTATTGTTAGCAGAAAAACAAATCAGGCTTTCCCCAAATCATACAATTCCTTCTGCCGAAGAATTAAAGAAAAAGAAATATTGCAAGTGGCATAATTCAGTATCTCATCATACCAATGATTGCAAAGTGTTTCGCAATGAGATTCAATCGGCGATTGAGAAGGGAATCATTAAAGTTGAAACTGGTAAGAAACCAATGAAGCTAGATGGGCACTCGTATCCTCAAAACATGGTTGAAATCGGAGCACCCGATAGGAAGTTGAAAGCTAAAGTCCTCACATCGGAGCATGCGAAGAAATCGGGAGCTGTCGATCCAGATTGCCAGGTATTGGCCGATGATGTGTAAAATCGGGACTACCGGAATTATCGGGAAGATCGTCAGCGCAGGGAAAAGCCCAGGGTTACATCAGGACAGCTCATTGACAAGTACATGCGCCAGCAAGAGAGGGATCAGAGTCCTCCGATGAGAAGATTTGATAATGAAGACCATTGGGGATGTCCGTTCTTCAGATTCTGTTGGAATGAGAAGTTGAGGCTCCCATCGATTTATAATTGTCCAGAATGCAGTGATCAATATGAAAGCTATAGAGATTCGAAAAGGCAACATCATTCTGTACATGACCGATTGGATTTTGGGCGCCGATGCAGCTGGCATGATGAGGTATCTTATCAACAAGAGCGTGAAGATTGGCGTGAATACCATGATCGGCGTGAGTATGAGAATCGGTGCTATGACCGATGGGACGATGATCGCCGAAGGTATAATGATCGCCAAAAATATAAAGGAGATCGTTTTTTTGTGTATGATCATTTGGTTTACAGAAAAAAGGAAAATATTCAAGAACTGGATGATGCACAAGAATCGGAGGAGAATTTGGAGGTCAAATCGGACCTGCGTCCAGAGGTCAATCCACAATGGTGTCCTGAAGGTTTGACCAAGACACAAAAGAGGAGGGTTCAGCGTCTCTGATTCAAAGAATTGCTCAAGGAAAAGCGCCAAGGGGATGAAAATTCCAAGGTTTGGAGAGCTAAGTCTAAGCGTGATGATGGAGGACCATTGGCATCGGTGAACATGGTTTTTGTGCTGCCTGCTGAGTATAATGTTAGCTTAACCGATGATGAGGCCGATGATGTTGAAGAAGCTATGGCACAGTTGATTTTGCAACCTCAACAAGCTGTGTTTGAAAAACCAGTTGATGAAAAGTATCGGCATTTGAGGCCTTTATATGTCAAAGGATATGTTGATGGCAAGCCGATGACAAAAAAGCTTGTTGATGGAGGAGCTGCAGTGAACTTGATGCCGTATACCACATATCGGAAGCTTGGCAAAGGCCCTGATGATTTGATCAAGACCGATATGATGCTTAAAGACTTTGGCGGGAATCCGTCGCCGGCTCGGGTGACATTAAATGTTGAATTGACGATCGGGAACAAGACATTGCCTACCACGTTCTTCGTCATCGACAGTAAAGGGTCTTACAGTTTACTCTTGGGGCGTGATTGGATTCATGCTAATTACTGTGTGCCATCTACCATGCATCAATGTCTTATCCAATGGCATGGGGATCACATCGAGACTGTCCAGGCTGATGAATCGGTCAGCGTTGCTACTGCCGATTTGACAGTTTGGGAGTTTGAAGGAATAGAGTGCTTACCGGGCAGGAATTGGGAAGGCAATTTTATCCAAGTGTCCGATGACGGTTTAAAGCCGATCCAAGCAGTCGGCTCCAAGAGTTTGTACTAATGGAAGAGTTTATTGAAGATGAGGGTAAACTTGGTCAAGGGTTTATGTTGGCCGATGAGTTAGAAGAGCTAGATATAGGTTTAGGAGATAGACCTCGGCTGACATATGTAAGTGCAAAGCTGGATCCTGAGTTTAAACATGAATTAATAAAGTTATTAAAAGAGTATCATGATTGTTTTGCTTGGGAATACCATGAGATGCCAGGTTTAAGCCGATCTATTGTTGAACATCGGCTCCCGATCAAGCCAGGGTATCGGCCTTTTAAACAAGCGCCGCGACGATTTAAACCTGAGTTAGATAAAGAAATAAAAGCCGAAATAACTCAGTTATATGAAGCTAAGTTTATTCAACCTTGCCGATATGCTGAGTGGATATCTAATATTGTTCCTGTTTTCAAGAAAAATGGGAAATTGCGAGTTTGTGTGGATTTCAGGAATCTTAACAAAGTAACTTCGATGGACGGGTATCCGATGCCGATTGCTGATATGTTGGTCGATGCAGCTTCAGGACATAAGGTGATTGGTTTTATGGATGATAATGCAGGATATAATCAAATTTTTATGGCAGAAGAAGATATTCCTAAGACTGCATTCCGATGTCCTGGCGCGCTTGGATTGTACGAGTGGGTTGTAACGACCTTTGGTTTGAAAAATGCTGGCGCCACGTATCAAAGGGCTATGGATTATATATTTCATAAGTTGATCGGCAGGATTGTTGAAATATACATTGATGATGTGGTGGTGAAGTCCGATGGGTACAAGCAGCACCTGGCCGATTTGCGGGAAACTCTTGAATATACAAGAAAGCACAGTTTGAAGATGAATCCTAGCAAATGTGCATTTGAAGTATCGGTCGGACAGTTTTTAGGTTTCATGGTTCATGAAAAAGGCATTGAAGTCGGACAGAAGAGCATGAAGGCTATTAGAGATGCTAAGCCACCCACCGATAAGACGAGTCTCCAGTCGTTAATCGGTAAGATTAATTTTGTTAGAAGATTTATTTCAAATTTATCTGGAATAATTCATCCCTTTTCTCCGCTGCTAAAATTGAAAGCCGACGAGGAATTCGTGTGGAGAGAAGATCAACAAAAGGCATTGGATGAGATAAAATAGTATATGATGACGCCGCCAGTTTTGATTCCACCTCAAAGGGATAAGCCATTCTGATTATATTTGTCGACCGATGAGTTGTCAATCGGATCTGTTCTTACACAAGAATTTGAAGGAAAAGAAAGAGTGGTTTATTATTTGAGTCGAAAATTGATTGATGCGGAAACAAGGTATTTACCGGTTGAAAAATTATGTTTACGCCTATATTTCTCATGCACTAAGGTTAGGCATTATTTATTATCTTCTGAGTGCACGATCGTTTGCAAAACCGATGTGGTCAAATATATGTTGTCCATGCCGATGCTGAAAGGAAGAATCGGAAAGTGGATATTGGCATTATCAGAGTTTGATTTGAAATATGAATCGGCTAAAGCAGTCAAAGGACAAGTCATGGCTGATTTTGTAACACAACACATTGGAGATGAAGTTAAGATGGTTGAGCCAATGCCTTGGACGCTATTCTTTGATGGGTCTTCGTGTGGCCAAGGATGTGGCATCGGAATCGTTATTGTTTCGCCTCGAGGGGCAAATTTTGAGTTCAACTATCCGATGGATCCAAGTTTTACAAATAATCAGGTTGAGTATGAAGCATTACTTAAGGGATTAAAATTATTGTTGGAAATCGGAGCTGAAGCTGTTGAGATTTTTGGAGACTCACAGTTGGTGATTTATCAATTAATCGGTAAATATGAATGCAAGGATGATGTTTTGATTCAATATTTCGAAGAATGCCGGTTATTATTAAAGGAATTTGTGATGGTTAATATTGAACATATCCCCAAGGCTCAAAATCAAGAGGCCAACAATTTGGCACAAGCTGCTTCTGGTTATCGGCGTTTTCATGAGATCATAACGGTAGAACCAGAAATCGGAGATTGGAGGTATGAAATTATAAATTATCTTAAGGATCCATCACAAAAGGTTTCCAGGAAATTAAGATTCATGGCTGTTAAATATGTGTTGCTTGACGATCAATTATATTATAAGACGATTGACGGTGTATTGCTCCGATGTTTGAGTAAATCGAAATCCAAATATATGATGGATGAAGTGCATGAAGGAGTTTGTGGTGCACATCAATCGGTTTATAAAATGAAATGGATAATTAGAAAGATGGGTTGTTTTTGGCCAACGATTCTGGAGGATTGTTTTGAATATTATAAAGGGTGCCAAGAATGACAGAAGTTTGGAAATGTACAAAAGGCGCCTGCATCAGCCATGAATCCGATTATTAAACCATGTCCTTTTCGAGGATGGGGAACCGATTTGATTGGGAAATTTATCCATCATCAAGCAAGGGTCATAAATTCATATTGGTGGCAACGGATTATTTCACTAAATGGGTTGAGGCGATTCCTTTGAAGATTGCCGATTCTAAAAATATGGTGGAATTCGTTATGGAGCATATTATATATCAGTTTGGTATTCCCCAAACTATCACGACCGATCAGGGGACTATGTTTATGTCTAACGAATTTCAAGATTTTGCTGCCAGTATGGGTATTAAGTTACTAAATTCTTCTCTTTATTATGCACAAGCCAATGGTCAAGCAGAAGCGTCAAATAAAAGTATTATCAAAATCATCAAACGGAAGATGATGAGCAACCAAGGCGTTGGCATCTAACGTTAACCAAATCGTTATGGGCATATCGGATGGCGTGTCATAGTTCTACTAAGTTGTCCCCATATCATTTGGTTTATGGACATGAGGCTGTTTTGCCTTGGGAAGTCAAAATCGGATCTAGACGTAAATCGGAACAAGGAAACTTGACTGCCGATGAGTATAAAAGTTTGATGAATTTTGAGTTGGACGATTTGGCTGAAACTCGTTTGAGGGCTCTAGAAAACATTGAAAATAATAAGGCACGTATTGCCAGGTATTATGACAAAAAGGTTAAGCCAAAAGAGTTCATCGGAGGAGAATTGGTTTGGAAGCTGATTTTGCCAATATGGACTAAAAGTTCTAAGTTTAGAAAATGGTCGCCTAATTGGGAAGGTCCTTATCGTGTGAATCGGTGCGTTTCTGGAAATGCGTATATTTTGGAAACATAGGAAGGAGAGGAATTTTTGAAAGCACTTAATGAAAAATATTTAAAGAAATACTGTCCAAGTATTTGGGTCGATTCTTAAAGCCGATATTCTAAGAAATATCGTCTAAGATAGCCGATACGATATGTATCGCCTTAAGGGAAAAAATATTTACAAAATAAGTGCTCATCGACGACCTGCATCGTCGGATCCAACCAGTTTATCGATGATCGATGTCATCGAAGCAGTACAGCCAGAGGTTGATATTACATGAATTTGCGGATCATTTCGATCGCGCTCAATCGGATATTGTCAATCTTCTGGATTTCTTCCAGATCTTCCACATCGGAACCGGGAACACTCTTGATGCTTTTGTGGACTTGGCGGACCTCCTCCAAGCGTTTCTTCAAATTGTCCTGCGCCGATGCGATGGATGTTGGGATTTGATTGAGCTGATCTTGGGTCTCCGACATCTCTTTACGGACTTCATCGAGCCGTTTGAGTAGTTCTGCTTCAATGCCTTGGAGATCTTTGATCCGATTCTCTAGTTGCCTTGGCTTGGCTTCCAAAGTCTTGATTTGGGCCTGCATAGTTTTCAATTCATCACTGCCGTCGTCGCGTTTCTTGATTAAGTCCTACTGAGCCAGTCGCTTCGATCCTGTGGCGAGCAGCAAAGATTTGGGGCTGATGACCTTCGATAAAGGCGGCAGGGATGATTGCGCTTTCTAGCTCCGATTGCAGCTGACCCTTTAATCCTTTGAAGATTTGGCGAATCGGTTCTGCATCTTCTACGAGGATGACAATGTTCTTGTTCACATGATTTAACATTTCTTGAAGTCTTGGCTTGACCTCATCGGAGATGGTGGTGGAGGATTGCGCAGAATTGACTTCTTCATCTCCGATTACGGTGCCTAGATCGAGTGATGCAAAGCTCATGGCTGGAGAATCATGTGCCTGAAACAAGATGTCAATAAATGAATGTTATTCAAATAATAAATTGATGCAAGTAATCGGTCGGTACCAATTTAAAGAGTCCTTCGCGAACGTAATCAGGTACTTCTGCTGCTATCGGAGCCTGGAGTGTGGATGGTTCAATAAGAGGCGTCTCTTGGGTTGGTTCAATCGGAGGAGTTGCAAGTTGTTGTGAAGATTCCTGAGAAATAGCATCTGCCTCCGATTGGACGTTTGCGGCTGGTTCTTCTACGATTTGTTGTTCGGGGATCGCCTCCGATTGAATATTTGCACTTAGGTCCTCGGTGGTGGGTTGCAGAATGGCAGTCTATAGATGAATCGGTTAGATCAAGTATATATATTTAAAAGAGATATAAATTGGGTTGAGTACCTGTTGGGCCGATTCTGTTTGGATGTCTTGAGCTGGGGCCGGTTGGAGATCGGGCAATGTGATATTTGTTAGCTGAAAAGGGAATTGTTATTGCCGATTTATTTTGAAGAAATACAAGATAAATAGAATCAGATTGTTACCGATATTGCCTCAAGAAGAATCCTTGCACCTTTAGCAACTTTCTTTGCAGTTTCCTTGGCGGTCCTAGAGGTTGACTGACCAAGAATCTTTCCGGTGGGCTATATAAAGAGAAGTTATTTGCCTAAGGTTATGGATCGGAAAGAAGAATCAGAGGTGTGAAGAAATCGTACCACATGGCATTTCTTCAATTTCTTCAGTGCAGACACTTTAGCAGGAAGGGTTTTCCTCTTGCCTTTACCATCCATGATATCTGCAAGAGATGGCGCGGAAGAGTCGATTCTTGGGTATGGAGTCCTAACAGCATATCGGATCGGTTTACCACTGTTGCTCACCACTGGCACATCCTCTTCGATTGGCTGTTAGGGGATTGAAATTTAAATTATGGAGAGTTCATTTAAATGAAATTGAATAAAGGCGGAAAGATTTCAAAGAGAACTTACAGGATTTTCCATGGCCTCAAAATCGGAGTCTATGAGAGTGCAGTAGGTGATGACCGGAAGTCTGAATAAGTGAAGACGTAGTTCTTTCCACTAAGTTCTAAAAAGTCTGGATGAAAAGCTAGTGCATAGCCATTCATGTATGTCAAAATCTTCTTGGGGAGCGAAAGCCATAATCCGATCCATCTGCAGGTCAGTTGACACCGATTCAAGGTGTTTGATTTTATCTGCGAAGTAGAGGCCGATCGGAAGTTGACCGAATCCTAGCTGACGAGTTGCTGTCGACGGGTTGCAGAATTCATAGGACGAAATCTTGCGGCCATATGTGATGTTGCTGCCAAGTATGGCAGGGGTGATGAAAGATTTCAGGAATGGCATGATCGTTGCAAGTTCGTTCTGGATATTGAACAAGGGCAGTTCATAATCACGATCGGGATCGGCATAGGCAAAATAGTCAAAGCGCTCCGATGCAATCCCGTGGTAAAATCTTTCAAAGTAGGTGGCCATGTTTTTTGCATCAAGCCTTGATCCAGGACACGCCGATGCTGCTTCTCCAAATGATATGCATCGGCGAGCGGTTGCATCTTCTTCTTCTGAATAATAATTTGGGAATGGATGATTCTTGAAGTCGAACTCAAGAGCAGATCGGAGTTGGGTATGCAACCACAATTGGATAAACCACCAGGGACCTCCGATATGTCCAACCACTTGGCCTTCTGAGAGTTTGGCCGATACCTGGTGGAGCAGATGATAAACTGCACCAAGGAGGTGACGGCCGAGTGGCATCGATCCACTGCGAGCCAGTGTCTCTGCGATACATTGCATATTGGTTGTGGCGCCAAGAGTTGGTCCACAGAATACGAATCTTTCTAGCCACATGTTGAGAAAAGCTGCGTGCTCTCTGTCTCCGATAGTGCTGGTTTTGCAGTGATCGGCAACGTATTTCTTTCAACTTTTGGAGCCTGTGCCGACTAGTCTATGCTCCAGATCACGAATAAGTTTTCTTGGGTTGGAGTTTTCTGTGGTGTCAAGGCCGGTCAGCATGTGCACGTCCATCAATGTTGGAGTCATCGGACCATGGCCAAACAAATAAGCATTAAGGGCATCAGACCAGAAGAGGGAGCTAGAGGCCAGTAAATTTTCATCTTTGGCCATGTCGGCAAAGGACAAGGTAAGGCATTGATTTATCTTCTTCTCATCCCAGAAGGCCGATTTGGCGGCTTGGATTCTGAGAAACCAATTTCTCCATCCTGGGACCATTCCAGGCCATGATCGGAACGAGCCTGCCCAATCGGAGACTTGTAAGTCCGATTCTCTGAATGGAATTCTCTCCAATTCCATGTTTATCAGGTCCGTCGGATCGGGGTCATCCATCGGGCCAAGATAGTACCCAGCCTCATCATGAGAGACGGGGATGACAAGATTGTTCTTAAGATGCTACATTCAGGAGAAATAAAATAATGAATACAGATATGGAGGCTCGCAGGAAGTCCTAGAAGAAGAATGAAAGAATTAAATGAGAGGATTTTTGGGCATTTTTACCTCAGGAACTTGTGTGTTGTCCGCTTTATCAGCAGGAGCCGCCATTGATGGTGAAATAGATCTACAATGAACAGTGACACGAATGTAAGGTTTGAGGAAATCACCGAGAAAGATGCAGTAAAGTCCAGATGCATAATGTGAATCATATGCGGGGGTGTTCCTTACCTGATTCGCGGTGAAAGATTGAAGGATGATGACCAGGTGTTCGCCGGGCAGGAGCTTGCGGAATCGGCAATGGCGGAATGTGCGCGCGATAACAGATGCGAGTTGGGGAAGGAGACGACGGTTCGGGTCTGTATTTATAGGGCTTATGGGAGAAGAAACCGCCCGAGGACCAAGGCGCCGAATCCGCACAGGAATCGAGGGTCGTAACAGTGAAAGGGTGCGAGTTTCCATATACTGTTCACTGCCAGGGTCATCATTGCTCGGGAGAATTTTGGAACAAAATAATATTTTATCCCAAAATTGGGGTGCATGTGTTGACACCAGATTTTGACTCGGCTCAGATTGTACATAACAGAGCTGTGGCTGAGGCCGAGTCCGATTCTGGGGCAGTCTCCAATTCCGATCGGAGTTCGTCCAATAGAGTCCCGATCGGACACGGAGCAGAGAAGGCTGGGGCGTGTACGACTTCTGAAGGGGAGATGCATCTGGAAGCTTCTTCACGGCCGGATTGCGCGACAAGTTGTAATAGTTTTGAAGATTAAATTAGTTTGCTTTAAATAAATTAGAGATATTGTCGTAGCCAATAAGGATTAGCTAGATTTTCAGGGTATAAATATAAACCCTGCGCCATTGTAAAAGATGTTCACACAACCAATCAATACAACACAACTTTTGGCCTTATGTGCCAACAACCCTTTTCGTCGAGTTCTTCAGCAAGCAGGGCTGTATCATCTTGACCTCCAGTTTGTCTGTAAGTGCGACACCTATCGAATTAATCTAGGCTTTAGATTAAGGTGTATCGCCCTTCTTCGTTTTGTTAATTCACCAATTTATTGAGTTATTCTAGGCTTTAGATTGAGGCGTATCGCCCTTCTTCGTTTAGATCGCTCTCCCCTTATCGTATCTTGTTGATTTTATCTTATCGGCTTACATCTGTTTGAAAGATCTATTCTACTTCATTGTGATTCAAATTTCATTATTGTTTATATAGCTGATTTAGATTTAATAAGCAAGTTACAAATAGATCTGATTTAAACGAATTCTTTGATAAGTATCGATCTATCAGAGTAAGCAAGCTAATCAGTGCCCTGCTAGCAACGCTGTCTCGAAATCGATCCGATTGTTAGTGACATGAGATTCAGTTTGTTTATTACCTTTGGAAAGATACATATTAAAGAATAAGTATAAATTAGGTTTATCTCCGATTCGGCTTTAATAGTCGATGGTTTACTTTAAATACATGTCATATCCTCACTAATCGGACTCAAGGCCAATGGTTCATGCTCTCAAATCGGACTTTTTTACATGTTGATCCGATTTGCCGGAACGAATCGGGGCTTTGGCCGATGAGTTCCTTGTGGTTTACTGATTAAACTCTACCTTGTCAATTTCAGGTCAAATTGACTGGCACGCCACGAACCTCAAGATTTTGGAACCTGCACTGAAGTTCAAGCAAGTCTTCCAGGCCACTGTGTTAATTTCTGAGAGTCAACGCCTGACTTTTTGGACGTCAACACGGGTCTCCGCGACTCGGCCGGCCCCGACGCTCGGGGACTCGGCGCTCTGACTCCGGTCAACGGATCTCCACGACTCGGCCAGCCCCGACGCTCGGGGACTCAGCGCTTTGACTCTGGTCAACGGGTCTCCGCGACTCGGCCGGCCCCGATGCTCGGGGACTCGGCGCTTTGACTCCGGTCAACGGGTCTCCGCGACTTGGACAGCTACAACACTCAGGGAGCTTGGGACTGCGAACCTACTTTTGTACCTATGCTGCCAAGATTGGCCCCCAGGCCAGGGAATATAGAAATTTCGTCTTCAACCACACTGTGCCGAAGAATTCATTAGAAAACTATACAGTTACAAGAAGAACCGGTCGTGGACCGGTTACAAGGACAAAAAGCATTAACCGTCAAGATGACGGCTTGGGGCACTCGTCGTGGCGCAGATTGGAGTACTGTAGCAAGCTTTGTCCACATGAGCTCATCGCAAGCTCTCTTGTAGCACCATGGTGACCGATGAGGGGGTAACCCCACTTGAGGGTTGTGTGCGAATGCCCCCGGGTTTCCCTTGGCTCTACAAGCATTTAACCCTACAAGGCACTCGGCCCAAGGCAATGCCGGGAGACAACGGGAAAGCATCCAGACGCTGATCAACACCTCAAGATCTTCGCAAGCACTCTTCTAGCACCAAGCTCTCAAGTCCACACGGTCTCTCCCTAGTGGATGAACCCAATAACAAGTCCCCAACATATTCCAACTCAGTGATTCATACGCCTATCTTCTGTTGAGCGCAAGGATCCGAGCCTTGGCGCGTATTTATAGCCCCACGCTAGATGTTCACATGTGACCCCGGTCGCACTGTTCGGCGCGTGAGCTCTGCGCCGTGCAGTGGCCCCTCCCTTCGATGCGTTCAGACTGCCTTCAATGTCTATGACAGCTCTTCGACCATGGGTGCACTCTGTGTGTTCACGTGAATACCGTTCTTGTCATGGCATGTTCCGACACCCGTGGCAATCTTATCCTTTGGGCGGCTTGTCCATCTCGATGCTCGGTGATAACTTATTTTTTGACCATTCGCCCGACTATTCTAGTCGGACCAATGCTCGGGGACTACTCCATATGGAGAGCTCCTTGCGTCGCTCTCCATATGCCCCATCAGGATGTGTCACTTTCCCAAAGTGGCGCAGCCCCTTCATGGTGTTCGACTCGGCCACAACTCGGCACCACGCCACTTGGGGCTTCACCCCCGGGTCTGACCAGGGTCATCCCAGATGGCCAGCTGTTTTCTTTTTTGAGCACCACCCACCCTTGTGTCGGCCTGCCGACCAAGATGCTTCAACTGACTACGGAGGCTTCGCTTCTTCATCAGCAATTCGACACGCGCCTGCACGTTGCTCGGGGACTTGTGGGATATGGGTACCCCTGGGCCCACTACTGACCAGGTACACAGTCGGCCTGGGCCCACATCTGACAAGGATGTGGGCCGACCCCAGGCCGGCCCACGAGGATCCCTGGGCTTGATGGACAAGATTGATGAAGACTTAGTCCGCAAGGCACTCGGCGGGATATTCGGATCTCGCCCAAGGATTACGGAGATTATGTTACAACCGACTCAGATTACTTTCCTAGTTGCAGCCGAATAATGCTTAGAGATAACCGACTTGTAAACCCTAGGCTATCAGCCTATATAAGGTGGCCTAGGTCGACCCCTTAGGTCATCTTCATCTCATTCTTTCGCCCATTGTAACCCAAAAACTCGCCGTCGTTCTCTGGAAACTTGTCGAGTGAAGCAATACAAGACCCCCTGAGCACAGGACGTAGGGTATTATACCTCCGGGTAGCCCAAACCTGTATAAACCCTGTGTCCCTGTGTTACCTCGAGCTCCCTAGTCCTGCGATTGCCCTTTGCCTACAAATCTACCATCTGGGTACCCCTGGGTGGACTGCCAGACTAAATCTCCGACACTGAGGATGGCAGAAATCCTACGCCAGTAGGTTATATCTAGTGAGGCTCATTGGGCTCAATTCAAACATGCCCTTAAAGCATATGATTCCCATGTGATGTCAGGTATATTTCATGGCTGATGATCACTACCAGAGAACCCGCCATCTGCCACCCCTCATAGGTCACGGATGGATCGGAGCCGGTACCAATGCTTGCATTGGTACCGGGTCCAACGGTCAATAATTTTGCGCGCTCATTGGTACCGGTTGGTGTCACCAACCGGTACCAATGAGCCTCGGGGCCTTTGGTACCGGTTGGTAACACCAACCGGTACCAATGTGACACCCTTTGGTACCGGTTGGTGCCACCAACCGGTACCAAAGTGGCTCTGCGTATAAAGGGGCCTTCTTCCTCCCACAGCCCGAGCCATGGCTCATTTCTTCATCCTCCATTGAGCTCGGGTTGGGGGAGCTCATGCCCAAAATTTCCATAACTTTTGGAGATTTTGCAAACCAAGTCCGCTAGAAGGTTAGCAACTTCATCCTCTCTCTTTTGACGGTTAGTATGGTCTATTTCATGCTCTATGTTTTGAGTAATTTGTGTTTTGTGGAATGGATTGAAATAAGAGATTTTAGATTTAATCTTCATTTTTATTATGAATTTGAAATAGAGAATCACTATATAGTTAGTTGTTGCATGTGCAGAGATGATGCACAAATTTTTAGACATTGTTTATATTTTTGGATTATTTGTAGAAACTTTAAATGATTTTCATATTTATGCTTATTATGATTTTTAGATATTATAAATGATATTCATATTTAGGCTTATTACGAACTTTAGAATTACATCTTTTTAGAGGCTTCAAATGACGTTGATATTTAGGGTTATTAGGATTTTTTGAGATTATAAATGATATTCTTATTTAGTTAAGTTTTAAATTCAATTTTACTTCTCATGGTTGTCAATATCTTGAACTAAAACAATTCAACTCTAGGCATGCGTATGATGATATCAAATTTTACCTAGTTTTCTAGCTGGGTAACGTATGATGACCTTGAACTTGAGCTTGAGCTTGTATTGTATAGTTATGCTTCTCATGGTTGTCATCAAACCATGAGACACATCCATGCCCAAGCAATGGATCGGTTGTGATGGTTGGGCTGGGTGTGTCTCATGGTTCCATGCCTACCATGAACCAATTTTTTTTACCACCTATAATGTTTCCTATGCTCCAAGTTCAAGGTCAAATGAAAGACAACATATCTGAGGCAAATCACTCCTTTAATTTTTTTTAGATGAGCAAAAGTAAGACGTTGATGATTTTGGAATGTGCTTGTCGGTCATTGTGCCCTTGGTTACTGTAGCACCATCATGCTAGCTCTGAGCGAGAGCCTGTTACGTCCATGTCCACCATTGCTACAGTGACCACTCAAATCAACTCTACTGCACTCTCTTCCCGGTGAAGCAACCGGCTCCATCGGATACTCTCCGCCTCACGTGCCTACAAGGGCTACAAATAGCTGCCCCTGAGGGCCCTGACCTGCTCCAAGCAACAAAACCATCTCTTTAGAATTACATCTTTTTAGAGACTTCAAATGATGTTCATATTTCAAATGATATTTACATATTTTTCGTTGTATTTTGTGAATGATATTTACATACATGAATGATATTTACATATTTGAAATGATATTTACATAGATGAATTGGCAATTGTAACACCACAGGTGTTAGTGAAGTACTAAGAGGGTTATTGGAGCACTAATGAAGAGAAATACCAAGATTAAGAGCTAAAGAGCTTTTAATTAAGCCAAGTTAGCCCTAGGGGCATTTTGGTAATTTTGTCACCCTGGAAGGGTTGACCAAGTCAAACTTGGAATTGGACTCTAAATATTAGTCAATTGTCAAACATGTTTGAATTTGGTGAAGTTTGAGAAAGATTCAAACTATACACTCAAATTTGGTTATGTTCAAATTGCAAGTGATGGAAGTTTTGGTCAATATTCTTGGGCTTGTAACTCTCAATCTAGAGGGATTGAAAGAAATGTAGCCCAATGTTAGGATACAACTTTGGTATTTGGAGATTCAAAAGTTTATGTTTGGATTTTGGAAAAATTTTGACCTAAAGGTAGCAACTTTGAAAAGGGTTAACTGAATTTGCTGAATTCCCTTGTTTTGGTCAAAATTCAGTGCAATTTAACTCGAGTTCTAGAAAGTTTTAGCTCAAGTGCATATAAGGAAAAGTGTAGCCCTATGTACCCTCTACAAGTTTGGTATTTGGACTTTTTAAAGTTTACATATGAATTTGGGCGTAATTTGGAGTTTAAAATGACCAGTTTGAAAGGATTCAGAAAATTCAGAGAAAATTCAGAAATTGGGTCTATGTTCTTGGTCCTATAACTTTTGAACCTTTAAGAGTTAGGCTTTGAAGTTTATAAAGGATTTGTAGCCCCATGGTCCAGCTACAATTCTTATATTTGGAGTTTAATGAGTTTGCATTCGAAATTTGAAGAAAAAGGGCGTTGAATTCACGGGTTTGGATGGTTTTCAGAGTGAGACAGTTCAGAGCAGTGCAGCTCACGCGGCCGCCACAACCGCCGCCTTGCCGCTTTGCCGCTTGTCGTCGGCCGTGCCACGCGCCGCCGAGGCCGAAGTCCAGTGCCAATGCCTGCAGCAGGAGGTGGCATAAGGAGTTAAGCGGCGGGTTTTCCAGATAAAAGCTGAGCCAGTCATCTTCTCTCTTCTTCTTTCCTATTCGCCCCCATCTCCGCCGCTCTGCTCATCGCCGTTGATCCATCTCCGGTCGATTCCGTTCGCCCAAACCCTTCCCAGCCAGTGAGCCTCCCAGTCCACCCGCTTGAGCTTGAAACCATGCACCTAGCCTCTGCTCCGAGGTCGTCATCCACCTTTGGTCACCGCCGAGCCGCCCGAGTGCCTCACGGTGAGATGCTCCGTCGAGCCGCTTTCATCGTGTTTAGATAGCATAGCCATGCGTTCTACGTCCGGGCGGAGCTAGCTGTGGTGTCTCTGGTCCTGGTCGATGACCCAGTGGGCCGGAACGTGTTGGTTGCCGGAGAACTCCGCTGAGCTCGGGACGTCGCCGCGGGTACCCTTGCTCCGGCCATGTTGGGCCTAGGGTTAGGTGAGCGTCGGGTTTAGCAGGTCGTAGTGGAGTTGTAGGAGCTGTTCTCGTCGTTGTTTTTGCCGCCGTTGAGCTAGCCGCCGCCGCTGTCCTTGGCTTGCGCCGCTCACCGTTGTCCGCTCTCGGTGCTGAGGGCTAAGGCCGTGTGTGTGTGCGCGGGGCTGCGGGACATCGAGCCTTGGTGTCTTTGGAGTCCCTGGGTCTCGCCGCCGGCGATTTCGCCGTGTGGCCAGCGCCGCCACCGCTCTGGTCACTCGGACAGAGCGCGCGCGAGGAAGAAGGGGGAGAAAAGGGACCAGGGCCCGCTTGTCAGTGAGAGTAAAGGGAGGAGGACGGCGGGTTGGTTTCAAGGGAGTTCAGGGGGTTTTCTGCAAGTTTGCTTTGGTTTTTGTTTTTAGTTTTAGATTTAGTTTTTAAATAGGTTTAAAATGGTTTTAAATTAGAATAATAGTTAGATTATTTATTTAAATACCTTTTCTTTTTGGTATTTAAATAAATAACTAGGATAAGTATAAATAAAATTATGAATAATTATTTATAATAAGAAATTGATAATAATAAATAGGATAATTCTTTTGTTTGTAGAGAATAATTCGTTAATGCTTTTAAAAATTATTAAAAATTTTAGAATAATAGGAATAAATAGGAAATCATATGTTTAGGGTTTTGCTATGCTGTTAGCTTTGTTATTAGGTTGAGTGTACTAACTTATGCATCATATCGTTGACTAGAAGAAGCTTCAGGAGTCGAGTTCGTTGAGCTTCCACCAGAAGGACCCCAGGAGCCAGAAGAGGTTGACTTGGAGTTAGAGCCCGAGCCTGCTGCTGTTGCTGCTGACTCTAACCCTGCTTTTGATCAAGGCAAGCTCCGGAGCATCCAAACCCTACTTTAAGTATTACATCATGAATTACTATGGTATTGTGTGCATTACGTGCTAGGAGTTGGGTGAAATGTTGATTGCATAATCCTTCCTTGAATAGGACAACACTAGAGGTCACCCTTGTTTAATGAAGCTTAGTATGCTTAGATTACTCACGGTTCCATCATAGCATTAGTAAGCTTAGGCTTGTACTCTATCACCTTTACTTGATGTTATAAAGTTGAAACGGAGATCGGGTGCGAGGGTGAAGGTTGGGAAAGGAGTCTCAAGCCGACACATCGCCTCGATCGTCTTAGGACTGAAGGTTGTTTACCTGTGATCAAGCTTTGAACGTACTAGTCATATGCCGGGAAATAATGGAAACCGGTAAGCTGATGTAGCTGTGATTGCTCCTAGACTTGAATTGTGGCTCGCTCTTCTCGCAGTGGTAGGTGGCAGGGGCATGGCCATAAACTCACATGTCGGGTGCTACCAGACGTGGGGCCGGTGTGGGGGGCGTCCCTGGTTTCGAGCGAGGGCAGTTCAGGTCTTGAGGTAATCACAGTGAAAGGGTGCTTTGTGTGGATCGCCTAGGAACCACACAACGCGTATGACTCGGTTTTGCCCTGCAGGGATAAAAATTGGTCCGGATCGCCGCACTTCTCGGTATGAATACCGCTTGATCGCTGATAGACGGCTTAGTACAAGTTAATGTTAGTGATGCTTATGAAAACTGAGGCTTGCTTAAGTACTACATGTATGATTTACTACTGGTGCTAATCTAGTTATCAGGTAAACACTTAAATGGCTTTAATTCTAAAAGTTTAGGAGTTACTATAGTAAGCTTTTATGCAAAAAGTGTTACCTATCCACAACCTCAAAGCTACGCATGCCCTTGTGTGTCTGTATTTATATGTTTATGTAGACGGGTCAGACTTGCTGAGTACTTTTGTACTCAAGATACTATAACTGTTGCAGAGCCGCCAGAAGATGTTCAGTAAAGCAGGGAAGAACTCCAGAAGAAGAAGAGACATGTTGATGAGCCCAACATGTTCTCTTGACTTGTCTTGTTTTGTTTAGATCTAGTGTGGTCACCAAACTATCCTTGTTAAGACCCACCTCTGCTTCTTTCGAAACTCTGTAGTTTGACTTATACTTAAAGTTGGTTCTTATGTGTGTAATAACTCTATTCCTTGTATAGTTAAGTGTTGTCGGATATCAATATCCGACCCACTCACCGACAGGTGGGACCTCACTATTTTGAGAAGGAGATAGGCGTAAGCAAATCCATAAACCAGGCTGGCAAGGGAAGCGCCGAGCGAGAAGGGGGCCGGCCGTCCCCGCAGCACCTCGGCCGACCCCATAACGCCTCGCCCGACCCTTCTCCGCCTCGGCCGACCCTTCTCCGCCTCGCCCGACCCTTCTCCGCCCCGCCCGACCCTTCTCCGCTTCGCCCGGGTCGGCGTCGGGCCAGGATAGCGTGGGACATCAGCGGGGCCCGGCGCGGAAGGGAACAAGGAGGGCGCATCGCCGCATATCTACCGCATGACCTAGTAACATTAATTGGCCTTACCGCGCACTGCTCGAAGTGGCAGAAGGATGTGACGTGCACTGTTTCGGGCCGCCCCGCAGGCGCCGCAAGGGGGGAACAGGATCCTAGCAGGCGCAGGAATAGGGCCTACTCCGGCCTTACCCACAGTGCTCCGCAGGCGGCGGGGCTTCTTCAGCAAGCTTCCAGTTGTTAGTTATTTCTTATTTTGTTGAACACGCCTTGTAAGAGGGCTCTCCCCGGAGGTATAAAAAAGAAAAGCAAGGCTTCGGGGAGGAGGACGAAAGGAGACGAATCAAACACACACACACTTAGACGTTCGCAGAGACTTGAGGCTTCTCCTCTCTCTCGCCCGCTTGTAACCCCTACTATGAGCAACGCGAGTAACACGAGCTGATCGACACTGGACGTAGGGCATTCGTGCCTGAACCAGTATAACCCCTTGTGTCCTCTCGCGAACCATCCGAGCCTAAACGCGCAATCCACTAAATTTACTAGTTGGTGATTTCTTGCACCGACAGTTGGCGCGCCAGGTAGGGGCCTTTGCGCGTTTTGACGATCATCAGGCTTCGGATGGCCACCGGTGGTTTTAGCTGGACCGCCGGGACGCAGCTGCGTCTCGGAAGTCTGGATTTCGTCGTCACCGTCGACGGGGATCTGGCGAGGGTCGCCCCCATGCCCCCGGTCGACACCTTGACGCCAACATCGTGACCGCCACCGAGGCTCTCGCGAATCTCGACATCAGCACCGGTGACGACGAGGCTAGCGATCCTCGTCCGAGCGCCGACGAGACCCCGCTGTGGAGGCAGATGGAGACCTTCCTGGGGCCGCGGCCCACTCAGGAGGACTCGCGCTGCGTCAGGTTCGCCCTGGCAAACGTCGCCACTCAGCTTGTGGGAGGAATCCCGCTCCCCACGGAGACGCTGGATTCCATCCCGCCGTATACGGCCCCTTGCGGTTTACGTAACGCGGCCGAGGTCGTGTCGCGACTAGTGACACGACTCCTAAGCCGCTCCGGCGGACAGCGAGTTCGTCGGAATGATCGACCACGTCTCTGAGTCGGTCTTCGACCTCCTAGACGACTCCGTCTCGGAGACGTCGAACACCGAGCTCATCGGGGACAGCCACCACCCCTCCCGGGAGTGTTTCATGGCAGACACCCCCGAAGGGGCGGTGGGAGATGCGAGCGAGAGCAGCTCGGGGCCGGCGGGCCCGGAAGAAGATCGCCTGGCGCACGACGCGCCCGTGGCCGCTGCGGCCGCAGTCCAGGCCGCAGCACCAGCAGGGCAGCCAGCCCCAAGGAGAGCAGCCACCTCACTGCGACACTCTCACACCGGCAACGCTCGACAGCGCCGGGAGGAACTCCAAGAGGCCCGCCTCCTTTTGGAACAGGAGCGCGCGCGGGTCGAGCGGGAGCGAGAGCGCATCGAGCGCGAGCTCCTGCAGAACGGCGATGCGGCTCCGGCACGGGGCCGCGTGAGGGACGTGCAGCGCCAAATTGTCAACGATGACGGCGTCCCGCCCCCGCATTTCGCCCGCGCCGGGTAGAACATAGCCGCCGCGGCCATGCTCGTGCGAGGACTCCCCCCGCCGGCGACACCCGAAGCTCGCAAGGCCCAGCGGGAACTCGGTGAACTCCTGGAGCGAGCTGCGGCTCAGCAGGCCGAGAGTTCGCAATCGCGACGACGAGCGTCGCAGGTGAGCCACCGCGAGGCCTCGAGGCAGCCGACCGGCGGGCGCGGCGGACGCGACCAGCAAGGAGTATCGGTGCACCAGCCCCGTCCCGCGGAACGCGCGGCTCTTCAGGCTTCGATCCTGAAACGGGTCGGCCCGATCCAGGACGCCCGGAGCATCCTGAACGCCCGCCGACGACGGCTCCCCGAGGCCGAGCCCGAACGGCAGCGAGGGCGCGCTCCTCGCCGTGGCGGTCGATACGACAATGACGAGGGCGAGAGGACGCCGAGCCCGGACGTGCCGGGACCGCGGGCCTTCAGCTCACGGATCCGAGCGGCTCTTCGTCCCGCCAACTTTAGAGCCCCGTCGAACTTCTCAAGGTACGACGGGGAAACCGATCCCGAGCTCTGGCTTGAGGACTACCGACTCGCCTGTAGGGCCGGAGGAGCCGACGACGATGACTTCATCATCCACAACCTGCCACTTCATCTGGCCGATTCGGCACGGGCTTGGCTCCAACATGTCCCCGCGGGACAAATCGGGAGCTGGTCCGATTTGAGGGAAGTCTTTGTGGGGAACTTCCAGATGACCTACAATCGCCCTGGGAACCCATGGGACCTCAAGAACTGCAGGCAGAAGCAGGGGGAGACGCTCCGGGAGTACATCAGACGTTTCTCCCGGCAGTGTAACGAACTCCCCAACCTCGCTGACGCCGACGTCATCAGGGCGTTCCTCACAGGAACGACGTGCAAGTCCCTCGTCCACAAGCTCGGGCGGAAGAGCCCTCGTACAGCCAAGGAGCTGCTCGACATCGCCATGAGTCACGCGCCCGGTGAGGAGGCAGTGGGGGCCATCTTCCACCAGTCTGCCAAGCCGAAGGGCAAGCAGACGGAGGCAGCCGAGGAGGGCCCGTCGGGGCCCCCCGCCAAGAAGAAGAAGAAAGGCAAGGGCAGGCGCCACGACGGTGAGGCCGCCCTGGTGGCCGCGGCCGACCCCAAGCCGACCTCCAAACCCCCGACAGGAGAGGTCCCCGACCACTTCGAGAGGAAGTGGAACGGGCCGTGCCCGAATCACGAGTATCCTGTCAAGCACCTGTACAAGGACTGCTCCCTCATGAAGAAATTCATGGCTGGGGGACCCCGGAAGCCGGCACCACGACCAAGGAAGTCCGACCTGGCCCCGAAGGAGTTGGGGGCGGGAGAGAACATGGACGCCGACCCCTATCCGGAGCCGGACGGATGCCTGATGATCTTTGGCGGGACAGAGGCATCGGTGAGCAAAGGGCGAGCCAAGGTGGAGCGCCGAGAGGTGTACGCCGCCGAACCAGCGACCCCGACCTTCCTCAAGTGGTCGGAGGCGTCCATCACCTTCGATCGGGCCGACCATCCGCAGTTTGTCCCAAGGCCGGGCAAGTACCCCTTAGTGGTCGACCCGGTCATAGGACGCAAGCGCCTCACCAAGGTGCTGATGGACGGCGGGAGCGGGCTCAACATCCTCTACGCTGACATGCTAGACGCCATGGGGATTGACCGAGGACGTATCCGTCCGACAGGGGCACCATTCCACGGAGTGGTCCCCGGTAAACAGGCCGTCCCTCTCGGGCAAATCGACCTGCCCGTTACATTTGGAACTCTCGACCAACTTCCGGACGGAGACCCTCACGTTCGAGGTGGTGGGATTCCATGGGTCCTACCACGCCATCTTGGGCCGCCCATGCTACGCGAAGTTCATGGCCGTCCCCAACTACACCTACCTCAAGCTCAAAATGCCAGGACCGAAGGGGGTGATCACGATGGGAGCGTCATTCCAACGGGCTCACCAATGCGAGGTGGAAAGCTGCGAGTTGGCATCGGCCATCATCGCGTCGACCGAAGAGCTCACCCCGATAAGGGCGCGACTCGTTGAGGAGGCGCCTGACTTCATTCACTGCTCGGCGTCATTCGAGCCGCTCGAAGGCACCAAGGAGGTCCAACTGGACCCCGACCACCCAAGTGAGAAGGTGGCGCGGATCGGGACCAAGCTGTCCCCCAAATAGGAAAGCGCGCTCGTCGACTTCCTCCGCATGAACGTCGACGTGTTCGCGTGGAAGCCCTCGGACATGCCGGGCATTCCGAGGGAGGTCGCCGAGCATTCCTTGGACATCCGGTCCGGGTCCCGACCCGTGAAGCAACGCCTCCGGCGCTTCGACGACGAGAAGCGCAGGGCGATCGGCGAGGAGATCGCGAAGTTGCTAGCGGCCGGTTTCATCAAGGAAGTGTATCATCCCGAGTGGTTAGCCAATCCCGTCCTTGTACGAAAAAAGAATGGGAAATGGAGAATGTGTGTTGATTATACTGCTCTTAACAAAGCGTGCCTGAAGGACTCTTTCCCTCTGCCGTGCATAGACCAGATAGTCGACTCGACCTCAGGGTGCGAAACCTTATGCTTCCTTGACGCGTATTCAGGGTACCACCAAATAGCGATGAAGGAGTCCGACCAGCTCGCGACTTCCTTCATCACCCCGTTCGGGTCGTATTGTTACGTGACGATGCCGTTCGGGCTTAAAAACACCGGCGCCACTTACCAACGGTGTATGCTTAGGTGTTTCGACGAACTCATCGGACCGACCGTTGAGGCATACGTGGACGACATCGTCGTCAAGTCCAAACAGGCCGACCAGCTCGTAGCCGACCTGGAAAAGACGTTCGCCAAACTCAGGGCGAATGACGTTAAGCTCAACCCCGAAAAATGCGTCTTTGGGGTACCCAGAGGGATGCTCCTGGGCTTCATCGTGTCTCACCGAGGGATAGAAGCCAACCCAGAGAAGATCGACGCCATCGCCAAGATGGGCCCGATTCGGGACCTGAAAGCGGTGCAACGGATCACTGGGTGCCTGGCCGCGTTGAGTCGGTTCATCTCGCGTCTCGGCGAAAAGGTCCTCCCTCTGTACCGGCTCTTGAAGAAGTCCGAACGGTTCGTTTGGACGGAGGAGGCCGAAACGGCGCTAAATCACATCAAGGCGGTCTTAACAAAGCCGCCGATCTTGGTCCCGCCGAACACGGGCGAACCCCTTCTCCTCTACATTACGGCAACCACACAAGTAGTGAGCGCAGCATTGGTAGTGGAGCGCGAGGAAGAGGGGCACGTTCTCAAGGTGCAGCGCCCGGTTTACTTCGTAAGCGAGGTGCTCGGAGACACCAAAACGAGGTACCCGCAGATCCAGAAGCTGCTGTACGCTGTCCTCATTTCCAAAAGGAAGCTCCGCCACTACTTCGACTCGCACCCAGTCACAGTGGTGAGCTCCTTTCCCCTGGGCGAAATTATAAACAGCCCAGACTCGATGGGTCGGATCTCGAAGTGGGCCATGGAACTGATGGGCCAGGGCATTACTTACGCCCCCCAAATGGCCATTAAGTCCCAAACCCTCGCCGACTTCGTCGCGGAATGGACCGAGGTTCAGCTACCCGCAGCCCCTGTCGATCAGGAGTACTGGGTGATGTACTTTGACGGCTCGTTGACTCGGACAGGAGCGGGAGTCGGTTTAGTTTTTGTCTCACCCCTCGGGGTACGAATGAAATACGTGATCTGACTGCATTTCCTGGCCTCCAACAACGCGGCCGAGTACGAGGCCCTGATCAACGGGTTGAAGATGGCTGTCGAATTGGGGATTCGGCGCCTCGAGATTCGAGGCGATTCCCAACTCGTGGTCCATCAGGTCATGAAAGAGTCGAGCTGCGAAAGCGAGACCATGGCCGCGTATTGCCAAGAGGTGCGGAAGCTCGAGGATAAATTCGACGGCCTTGAGCTACGCTACATCAAAAGGCGGTCCAACGAGGCCGCCGACGCACTGGCCAAGAAAGCGTCCGGACGGGAACCCGTCCCGACCGGAATCTTCGCCAGTGACCAACGGAGCCCTTCGATAAAGCTCCCCCGCCCGGCACAGGCCGGGCCCCATGGCCAAGAACTCCCGAAGCGGACCGCTCCAGGCTCGGGGGCTGGCGAGGACGACGCCAAAGCCGCAGAAGAGTCGGAGGCCAGCGCCGAGCCGGCCGATCAAGCTCTGTCCGACCTACTCGCCCTTGCCACCGCAACGCTGACCTTGGACCGAGCGTCAGGCTCCGGCGCTCCGGATTGGCGACAGCCCTTCCTCAACTACTTGCTGCAGGAGAAACTCCCGACGGACAAAACAGAGGCCCGCCGTATTGCTCGGCGCGCCAAATCCTACGCGGCCGTAGAGGACGAGCTGTACAGACGCAGCCCCACGGGAATCCTCCAACGGTGCATCCCCTTTGATCAGGGCAAGGAGCTGTTGAGGGATATCCATGGGGGCACGTGCGGTCACCACGCTGCACCCCGCAGCCTCGTCGGAAACGCGTTCCGACAAGGGTTCTACTGGCCGACGGCCGTGAAGGATGCCGTTGAGATCGTGCGCACCTGTGAAGGGTGTCAGTTCTTTGCGAGGCAAACACACCTTCCTGCGCAAGCCCTCCAAACGATCCCCATCACCTGGCCATTCGCAGTCTGGGGGTTGGACATGGTCGGGCCCCTCAAGAAGGCGCCCGGGGGCTTCGACCACTTGCTCGTCGCCGTCGACAAGTTCACCAAGTGGATAGAGGTCCGACCGATCACGACCATCCGATCGGAAGAGGCCGTCAAGTTCTTCCTCGACATCGTCCATCGCTTCGGCGTGCCCAATTCGATCATTACGGACAACGGAACCCAGTTCACCGGGAAGAAATTCCTGCGATTCTGCGATGAGTACCACATAGGGTCGACTGGGCTGCCGTCGCACACCCTCGCACGAACGGGCAAGTAGAACGCGCGAACGAGATGATCCTGCAAGGGCTCAAACCCCGAATATTCGAGCGTTTGAAAAAGTTCGGAGGGCGTTGGGTCGAAGAGCTCCCGGCGGTGATCTGGAGCCTGCGCACGATGGCGAGTCGCGCGACGGGCTTTACCCCATTCTTCATGGTGTACGGGTCGGAAGCCATACTCCCGACCGACCTTGATTACGGCTCTCCGCGTGTCCGTGCCTACGACGACGAAGGCAATCAAACCTCTCTCGAGGACGCGGCCGATCAGCTGGAAGAGGCCAGGGAGGTCGCTTTGGCTCACTCGGCAAAATATCAACAGTCCCTGCGGCGCTACCATGACCGGCGCATCAGGGGCCGCGCGTTCCAGGTCGGCGATCTAGTGTTACGCCTCGTCCAAAGCAATAAAGGCAAGCACAAGCTTTCGTCACCCTGGGAAGGTCCATTCATCATCTCCCAGGTCCTCCGGCCCGGCTCGTACAAGCTAAGGAACGCGGAGGGGGAGGAGTACGCCAACGCCTGGAACATTGAGCAGCTACGTCGCTTCTATCCCTGATTACTCTAAGCTACCTGTCATTATTCGAATGTATTCCTTTCACTTCACGAAGTGACGCCCGACCCTAGTCTCCTGACCAAGGGTCGGACGTCACTCGGGGGCTAACCTGCGTCCCCCGGGTCCTTGACTCTCGGCAAATTCACGTACCCAAGACTAAAGAAAAAGGGTACTTGCTAATGAAGCGACATGCGCTCGCTAGTCGGAACGCTAAAAGAGCAAAGGCCCCAGTGGCAACGGCTCAAAAGATCACTAGTAAACCACACGGCTCGCTTCATTTCAGGCGCGCCCTGACTCTTAGCCAAGGAAACGCGAAAGGCCGAGCGTCAACGGTGTCGTGCCAGGAGCGAACCCGTCGGCGAGGCACTCCAGGGCAATCTCGGCGTAGTGGGAGCGGGCGACGGCGAAGGCGCGACGCACCCCGAGGAAGAGCCCATCGCTCGCCATGGCCCGAGCTCGAGCTGGGATGCGGTTGGTGTCGACGAGCAGCGAGCTCGGCCCTCGCTGCGACCTCATCCCAAGGTCATCGAGAACAACACCGACCTCCATGCGGAGGGCGTCGTACTCGTCCCCCTCCTGCCGCAGCAGCCCTTCGAGGTTGTGCGCCTCGGCCTCGAGGCCCTCGATGGTCGCGCGATCCCTCACCGTCGCCTCGCCCAAGGAGGCGCACATCGCCTCGGCTGCCACGCGGGAACCCCGCTCAGCCGCAAGAGCCTGTTGCGCGGCCTCGAGGTCACGGGCCTGCGCCTCGCTGAGGCGCCTGGCCTCATCGCGCTCCGCCGCCACCTGAGCCAGCTGAGTGCGAGTCCCGTCGAGGACGGCGGTGATGCGGTCCCGGTCGGCCTTCAGGCGCTCCACCTCACGGACCAGGCCCAGCCTGACCTGCTCCCGAGCCGCCGAGTCCCTCTCCCAGGAGACCATGACGTCGTACTTGAGCTTCGACATCCTCGGCATGCTCGCACGCCTCTTGGAGCCGCCCCTTCAAGGACTCGATCTCCTGGTGGGCAGCAGCCACTCGCCCTTCAAACTCGCCCCGCGCATCGTCACGGGCGGTGGTGATCTCTCGGCGGGCGGCCGCCAGCTGCTCCCTCAAGGCATCGCGCTCGGCGGTGATCGAGGACAGACGGTCCCACGAATCCCTCTCCCGGCGCAGGAAGAGGGACTTGTCCCGGCTGCGGGCCATCAAGGACTGCGAAAACCAAGCCAAAGTCAGAGTCAACTGGGAAAAGAAGGAAAAGAAAAATGGAGTGAAAGAAAAGTTACCTCCCCGCAAGGAATGGCGACATCACGAA
This sequence comes from Alloteropsis semialata, assembly GCA_004135705.1. NCBI lineage: Eukaryota > Viridiplantae > Streptophyta > Magnoliopsida > Poales > Poaceae > Alloteropsis > Alloteropsis semialata. Next base: position 33,871,636 of record CM014271.1, read on the forward strand.
TGGCGTCCAAGGCGGAGTTTAGCGACCGGACCGCTAGCCCGATCCCGGCCTGAACCCGGGAAGCCTCGTCGTTCTCCTCGGCGTCGTCCAGGGAGAAGACGACCTCGCCCGAGGCACGGTCGGTCCAAGAAATGCGAGGACCCCCGAACGTGAAGGGGTCCGCCCCGGCCCGAACGACCCCGCGGCCCGATAGGGTGGTGGCTCCGGGATGGGTCTCTTGACCCGAGCTCGATCCCGCCGTCTCTACTCCCGCGAGAGCGGCCGACACCGCCGCTGCAGGGATCGAAGGCGCGGGAGAAGGGAGCACCGTGGGTCCGCCTAAGCCGAGCGACGGGTCGGCCGAGACAGCGACGGTGGCCGGAGCAGGGAGAACCTCCTCCTCACGATCGGCGCCGCTTAGAGCCCCGGCTGGCTCCGAAGCAGGCCCTCCCCGCAGGGTGCCGTCTGCCGAGCCGCCCGGGCGCTCGGGCGGGACAGAAATCGGCCCCGTCTCCTCCTCCTCCCGACCGTCCGCCGGCGCCAAGTGACTCGGGGCCTCATCGGCCCTCTCCGTCCCCTCCTCAGTAGAATGTCCGACCGATTGGACCGGAAGGACGGAGTCTTCTTGGTCAGGGCCGGGCGCGGAAGGTACTGACTCCTCCTCCCCGACCACGTCCCCGGTCGGTGCGCTCATATTGGGCGGCGCGGCGTCTTCCGTTCCGGCCGGCTCGTCCGCGGGCGGAAAGCATAGCCCGACGAGGGCCTCCGGAATGGCCCCAGCTGTGGGCACGGCCTCGGCGTCCGACGCCGCGACGAGCTGCTGTTGGGGAAGGAGCGGGTCAAGCGCCCCTCCCACCGGAGGGCCGCCCAGGTCGACCCCTTGGCTCGTCGCCGCCCCGGAGACCCGGCGTGCGAGTCGCTTGGCCGGCGCCAGTCCTAAAGGGGTAACCTGACTTCCCCTCCTGCGGACAAAAGAAGGCCTCACACGCGTGTCTCGACAGGGGTAAGAAGGACAAACGAAGAAGGGAGAAAAGACTTACCGAGACGACAAGGGAAAACCCTGGGACGGTCGCTTGGCTGGGGGAGCCGCCCCCGACCCCGACCCTTCCTCTCGCGGCCGCTTGCCCGGGTCGCCCCTCGGCGGAGTTCGCTCTCGGGTCGGGGAGCTGGCGCCACGAGGGACTTCGCGCGGCGGCCGAGTTGGCGGCTGCATCGGCGTGGAGTCGCCGCCACCCGACGGCTCCTCGGCGTCCAGCGCTCCCCAGTCCACCGCAGACTCGCGCCGGGAGATCGGAAGGCCCGACGTGGACTCATCGGAGGAATCCGAGACGAAATCAAAGCCCCCCTCGAAGGGACCCTGATCCTCGCTCCACAACCCGTCTTGTCGGGCGTGCAGGCGCCGCTGGCGGTACTCCTCCTCGGCCTTCTCACGGGCCAGCCGCTTCTTTTCCTTCTTCCTCTCGGCAGCCGCTTTCTTCAAACGAGCGGCCTCCGCTCGCTCACGGTTCAGCCCGAGCGGCCACGTCTTCAGGGAGCGGGGGCCGAGAAGGTTCGTAGACTAGGGGCTGCTGGAGAAAAAGAGACATGAATGACTCATCAGGTTAAAAAATACAGAACAAGGATAAACGGAAAAACCCCGAAAACTCATCGGGATGAGGGATTCGCCCACGGGGCGCATGACGGGATGATCCCGCATCGGATACGCCGAGGAGTCGCGCGCCACAGCTTCGCGAAGGCGGGCATGCACCTCCTCATCCGAGAGGACCCCGACGGACATGACCGACCCCGTCCAGTCCTCCGCCAGGGTCATCTGGTCCAGCCTCAGCCGGCGAGCCATCAGTGGAAGAACGCGGCGTGTGTGGTACGCCGCGATGACGCCAGGGCCAGTGACCTCCCGCTCACGAAGGCGGAGGACCGCCGCGTGGAGACCGGACAGGGGCGGCCGCTCCGCCCTAAGGGGGCCCCAGTGCCAAGAGTCCGGCCGATCCTCGATGGTCCTCCCCGTAAAGGCCGGGAGAGGAGCGGCCGGGTCGCTCCGCAGGTAGAACCACCGGGGATGCCAGCCCTTGTTGGTGGTCGTCAGAGGAAGCTTGAGGTAGTTCTCACCCTGGCGCGGGTGCAGCCGGATCCCCGCGCAGCCGAGCGGCGTTGGCCGCCCGTCTTTCTTCACCTCCTCAACATGGAAGTAGGACCTCCAGAGGTCGAAGTGGGGGTCGATTCCGAGGAATCCTTCACACAGGGCCACGAACACGGCGACGTGCAGCAGCCCGTTAGGGTTGAGATGCTGGAGCTCAATCCCT
>CM014271.1:33874914-33888850 GCA_004135705.1 Alloteropsis semialata
TTATTCTTACCGTGTCTCTGAAGCCTCTGGAGTCTGACTTCGGTCACCGCGTTCCAAATCCACTAGACTTCGGCAACCGCATTCCAACTGTTTTCTATTTTGAAATACTCGCCGTATGTATTGACGGGTACAAAAAAAGTCGAGGAAACACCTGAGTATCGTATTCCATTTTTCCAAACGTGTATAGACCAGGGCAGCATTGCTACAAATATATCCCCTGAAAATGTTTTGTTTGATCCGCTAATATTAAACGCACCATTCCATCCTGGTACAAATCAGATGCTTTGTCCCAATCATCCAACACATGGCGAACAATACTCCACATTCCTCCTATCCTATCGTACCACTGATTGGCTGCCTCCGTGCAAAGATAGGCTGACCAGTTGCATTCACAGGCCCGGCTAATCCGAGCTGATAAACACAAACGACACAGCTAATCCAAACAGCCATAAGATTGATGGCTACATCAAGATCCGCTCTTTAGTGGTAGGTGCCAACTTTTGTTAGTGGCCCATCACCACTATCGAGCACACACACAAAACAAGTAAAGATGAACAAGATATGCCACCGTGTAAATTAATTTTTAAGACTAATCTTTCTTGGAGATTTGCTTGTCTAAGCTATAGGTGACGAATCATGCCCCGAAGAAGTCGTGAGATCCGATCATCAAACATCTCTGGAAGGTTGCTGTTGAGACCAGTTTTTTATCCATGATCAGAGAGGTACTATGAAGGAAAATTAGAATATGAAGCTTCATCAAGTCTTCTTTCCAACGCATCAAGAATCATAAATTTTGGAGATCGGTGCAAGAAGTTATGGTAAAATCTTTCAACACTACGCGTTCTGAAATATGTTCGGGACAGAACGTAGTACCGGAGTAAAACAAGCATAACTCTTTCATCCGGAGTCTGTTTGAAGTGAATAAGCACTCGTTAGAAAGGAAATTTGATGCAAATTGCAATGGAGTAGAAGTTTGGTATATGTTCTATACTGGCTGAATAGGAATTCAACGAAGAAAAGGCAATAGCAAACAACGGAGAAGGTGATGATGATGTCAAGGGATGATTGGAGGTCCTTGAGCACAAAAGATGATGATTTGAAGTTGATCAAGACTGGAGGCAACAAGATTAGAAGTCATGACATTACCAATCTTCTGTAGTAGGATGCTCAAGAAGCTTCTAATTGAGTGATGCTACCAACGAAGGAAACCGCTCAAATCATTGACATAAAGAGCAAGAGCCCCATAAGATCCCGGCACCTTGGTGTCGGTTTTTTATACCGGCTAGCCTACTATGGGGGTCCCTAAGTAGTCGAGTTGTTCGTGGGGGCCTCGCCGGAACCAGAAGCACGATGGTGAACACGAGACGATTTAGACAGGTTCAGGCCGCCTCGAGTAGAGAGCGTAATACCTTACGTCCTATATGGTGGATCTTCTCGTATTGATGGGTATGATTTTACAAGGGGTCCCTGCCTCACCTTATATACTCGGGAGACAGGGTCTACAAGGCAAGAAATACAAACTCCTAGTCAGATACAATACACAGAGTCCTAACATGAGTAGGCCGGGTTGTTTCCCAGTACCCGACTAGTTTCCTTAAGCTGTACAGTCCTTCCTTGTATCAGTCAGGGTTGCCGGCCCAATTTCCTAACGGGACTGTGGCCCATGAGGACTCCCATGAATCCTGGACCGTCAAGCCCCCGAGCGTCTTCATGTCTTCACGCCTGCCGGGTTGTTTCTCAACGATTTCAGCATCAGCCGAGTTGTTTCCTCGTCGTCTTGTATGTTGAAAACCTTTAGAAGTGAACATGATGTGCTTCTTTGCCGACTTCTTTTGCAGCCAGCCCCCGGGCCTTGGTTCATGAACCAAGATTGATGCAAAAACTTCCCCATTTACTATAATGGTGTCTAGCTTTTGAAAAAAGATGGACCCATTATGGGTCTAGCCCCCGAGCCTAGAAATGTTTTCAAGGATTAAAAACAATTCCAGGGTCTTCATTGAAAAAACTTTCCAAAAGAAATATACTATTTCCCCCCAGCCCCCAAGCTTAAAGCAGATGACAATAAGCTTAAAGACTTCTGTTGAAATATGTATATTCTTTGATATGGAAATAAATCCTGTTAAGCAACAGCCCCCGAGAATGAAAATTCATCGGAAAATGACCTAGCTCGTTAGGAAATGGCCGCACAAATATGCATCTGGTTTGTAGCCGCGAATACATAAGTGTTGGCGTATTTTGGAAAATGGGTTACGGAGAATACGCTTAGGGTTACCGCTTCAATCTTATAAGACAGAGGGTGAACCGTTCGTATTCTCCTCCCCACCGCCATCGCTTTCACCACTAAAATCCTCAAACTCTTTTCGCCTCCGCGCGCAATCTGCAATCCACTCAAGCCCCGTTCGAGAATCAATCGAGAATCTCGTCTGGCAAGATGGGTCGGAAACCTGCTTCCAGCAAGCCTACTGAGAGCAAATCCGCCACAAGCAAAAAGAAATCCAAAATCCCAATCACTGATATGCCAGTGTTCAAAAACTCCCCTGCGCCGGCTCTCACCTGGAAACCATCCAAGGCTACAGACGAGATGGTGCAGGGTCTTGTGGAGCAAGGCTATCTGCTGGATAAGTCAATCTCTTGTTGGCGCACCGATGCAGGTAAGGCCTGGCCTTTCGAAGAAATCCACGAAATCGTGGTTTTTGTTGCTTTTTATGAACGCGGCTTCACCCTCCCCGCTCATGATTTCCTCCAAGGGCTTCTTTCTTACTATAAATTAGAATTGGTTCATCTCAATCCCAATTCTATTCTTCAAATTTCCCTCTTCATTCATCTCTGCGAAACCTTCTTGGGGATCGATCCCCACTTCAATCTGTTCCGCTGCCTCTTCCGTGTGAAGTCCACCCTGGACAAAGTAGTCGGCGGGGCCATATTTCAGTTGCGCCAGAGGATGAAGAACGTCTACTTCGACTTCAAGATGAATGACTCCATAAAAGACTGGAATGACAAGTGGTTTTATGTGGAGAATCAGCCCCCGAGGCTATCCAAGCACTCCGGTCATCTGCCTCGGCCACAAGATTCATAGAATGAATCCCTCGATAGGGATAAGGTTGACGGAATCTCCAGGCTTATCAAGATGATCGCTGCCCTGAAGGACCAAGGCTTAACTGCGATCGGGATCGCCAGTTCGTTCCTGCGCCGGCGCATACAACCCTGCCAGAAGCGGGTGCACGCTGGCTATGAGTATACTGGCCCTGAAGATCCGACCAGGATTTCGACCAGCGACTTATCGTCAGACGAAGTCGCCGTTCGTGTCCAGGCACTCTTCATGGATGCCCAGGATCTGCCACGCCGGGTACCCGAGTACTCGGCAAGTCGTCCGTCATCATTGGTAAGCTTGAAAACAACCCGAATATCAATTATGATATACATCTTCTTGCTTCTTGACAACTGATCAATTGCTGCACTATCCAATGCCAGGAATTACGGACTAGACTTGCTTCCTCGCATCCAGACATAGCAGAGAACCAATCCGGGTTGCCTGAATCTCCCCCGCCCCAGCAAACTGCTGAAAGTTCGGGGAAAGGGAAGAAAAAGGTGTCGCCAGATATGGACCAGGTGATTCTGGGAGAAGTATTCGACTCTGATGATGACACACCCCAACCTCCTCTTGGGAAGATACTCGGGCAAGGAGGATCAGGCTTGAAGAGTCCTTGTGCCGACGATGCCCCAAATCCAACCGTCCCCAAGAAAAAACGGGGTATGCAGAAGAAAGTGTCTCCTTCTGTGAAGAAATCATCAGATGCCATTCTTGATGAAGCAGAGGCACTTGAAGCAGAGCCTGAAACAAATGTGGAGATCCCAGTGGGAATCCCACTACAGTCTCCTCCGCCCAAGGTACCCCTATTTATCTTGTTTGCCAAAAAATCTTGGTTTTATCCTCTTGCCGAGTTGTTTTCTGAATTGAATGTATAATTGCAGAATCCTGAACAAGAAGTATCCGCTCAGTCGGAAGAACCTCAAGGACCTCAAAACAACCCTTCTGGCGGTTTTGACTTTGTTGTGGAAGAGCCTGAATTCAACATGGAATTTGCCAGGTAGATGATCCGACTTCGTGGAGCAAAATTCTGAAACGCGAATATTGCTAATCTTCAATTGTTTATGCAGCCGTCCGCCTACTCCTGCTCCTGCAGACGTACCAAAGACTCCAATCATGGAGACAGGAGGAGGAGAAGGGCCAAGCCCCCAAGGCATCTTCACCGCTCCAACCTCAAGCAGCAAGCGGCAACGTCGCGCCACCACCCCCTGTAAGAGAGCAAGCCGCTCCGGGTGCTTCTGCTCCTGGGTCTTGGCCCAAAGCAACAGAAAGTATCCGGATGGCTGGCCTCCGCCCTGAAGGATTGGACACCACCACTGGCCTGATGAAGGAAGCTGTTGTTGAAGAAATCATCCGGGAGCAAAAGAAACCCCGCGAGTCTTCACCAGAACCATTCCAAATCTTCACCGGCACACCCGGCGTCAACGCTAATGAGGATGAAGACGCCTTCTTATTCAATTCTGAAGTTGACCACGAAGATCTGGAGAAGGCCGCCGAGCTGTACAAACAACTCTCCAAGCTCACAGAGGTTAGTAGAAATAGTGTAGTATTGTAAATACTTATCTCCTTCGTACTGTAATCAACTCTGCTTCCTTTAATCTGGATGTAGAGTATACTTGTACGATCTCAGCAGAAATCTGAGATGCTTCGGAGAGCAAGCACGTCCATTGCCCGCGCTGAGAAAGCCACAGCCGATCTGGCCAAGGGACAAGCAGCTTGGGACCAAGAACGCGCCCAATTGCGCCGAGAACTGGATGAGGCGTACAAGAAGATCAACTTGTAGCAGGACCAGCGCGATGACATGGTTGAGAAGAATAAGTCTTTGCGACAAAAACTCTCAGGTGTGTATGCCGAGTACTTTGTCTCTTACTGCAGTGATCATATAATGAATAGGATCTGATGTGCTATCTGCACAGAGTGAAAGGCGCGTTGAAACTCTAAAAGGCGAGTTCATCGATATGAAGAACCGCTTTTACCGGGAGCAGGAGCGCGCAAACCAAGCAGAGCGGAGGGAGACGGAATGCATGGCAGATCTTGCAGAAGAGCAGAAAATGCGCCAGCATGCCGATGCCAACTCATCGAAGACCTGACCAAGATCCGCAATCAAGAGGCTGAAATCCAGGCACTTCGCGTGGAGGTCAATCGCCGTGGTGAGGAAATTGAGTCTTGGAAGGAAGCCGCCCTGCCTTTGGTTGATGTATATGCCAAAGTACCCGTCGGAAGTGTTGCTCCTCCTCTCCTTGATCGCCTTCGAGCAACTCCTGGGCAAGTGAAGCTGTATTGCCAACGGATCGCCCATTCGTGTACTAAACAAGTACTCGGGGTTGTCCGGTCATGGTTTCCTTCACAGCCATTAGGTGTTACTGAAGGAAGAATCAACCCGGCTTGTACCCGGGCCATGTATGATACTTACATGGAGGAGGAGAAGGACACTGTAGAGAAGATTGTATCTCGTCTTGAGTTCTAGAGTCTCTTTTGTAAGAAAACCCTTGGTTTCAGATGTAAATACTTAATGTTTTTAGTAACAACAAGTATCTGTGTATCTGATTGTGTGTGCCCGATCTCTTTGTTTTGAACAAAAAGTAGATGGCATTTGAATGTAGTCTTTCTGGATTGTTTTTAAACAACCCGACTAGATTCAGATAAATAAGTGCACTCGATCTTTCTGTGTGAAACAGAAAGTAGATGGCTTTTGAAACAACCCTTTCTAGATTGTTTTTAAACAACCCGGGATGAGTCAAAAAAGATGCGCCCGATCCTTCTGTGTGAAACAGAAAGTAGATGGCATTTGAAACAACCCTTTCTAGATTGTTTTTAAACAACCCAGGATGATTCAAATTTGTAAGACTGTATCTGATTTCCAAGCTTGAAGACAATGGAATATTGATACTTTATTGTTATTAGGCTAAGAAGCCGATATCAGTACATAAAGAAGGCTGACTGTTTATTGACTCTTAAAAAACTCTAATAACTTCTTCAAGGCTAAAAACGCCGCAAGTGCTCAATGTTCCATGCATTGGGCACCTCTGTTCCGTCTTCCCGTTGTAGCTGATAAGTACCCGGACCGATGACCCTTGATACTATAAACGGACCTTCCCAAGGAGAAGATAGCTTGTGCTGATCTTTTGTACTCTGAATTCTTCGAAGGACCAAATCACCAATGTTAAATGATCGCATTTGGATGTTTCGGTCATGATACCTCCTGAGTCCTTGCTGGTACGTGGTTGTCCTGATCAACGCAGCTAGCCTCGCCTCTTCTAGCATGTCTACATCTTCTGCCCTACTTTGCTCTGCTGCTTCCTCCGAGTAGTTTTGGATTCTTGGAGCATTGTACTCGATGTCCACCGGGAGTACTGCTTCTGAGCCGTAGACCAGAAAGAAAGGTGATTGCCCCGTCGCGCGGCTGGGCTGGGTTCTGAGCCCCCATACCACGGCTGGCAATTCTTGCACCCACTTGCCGCCGTACTTTTTGAGTGGTTCATAGAGCCTTGGCTTGAGACCTTGAAGTATGAGGCCGTTAGCTCTTTCAACTTGTCCATTGGTTCGTGGATGCGCCACTGATGCGTAGCGGACTTCAATTCCCAGGTTATCGCAGAAATCAAAGAACTCGCTCCCTGTGAATTCTGAGCCAAGGTCGGTGATAATGCGATTTGGGACGCCAAAACGATGAGCAATGTCTTGGATGAACTCGGCCGCCTTCGCTGCTGTAGCGTTGACTAGCGGCTTGACTTCAATCCACTTGGTAAACTTGTCGATCGCCACATAGAGATACTTGAAACCTCCTGGCGCAGTCTTGAGTGGTCCAACCATATCGAGCCCCAGCATGCGAAGGGCCAGGAGGGCGGTATGGTGTTGAGGACCGTTGCAGGGACATGAGCTTGCCGGGCAAAGTATTGGCAGCCCTGACAGGTCTTCACAATTTCTTCGGCATCGGCCACAGCGGATGGCCAATAGTACCCGGACCGGAAAGCCTTGCCTACCATCGTGCGGTGAGCAGCATGGTTCCCGCAGATTCCACCATGGATTTCTTCAAGGATTTCCCGTCCGACTTCTGGAGTGACACACTTCATCAAGACTCCAGATGAGGCGCCGCGTCGAAAAAGGGTGGAGCCGACTACTATGTAGTGCTTGCTTCGTCTGATAACTTGCTCAGCCTCCACCTTATCTTCGGGCTCCCTCTGGTGCAGTATGTACTCGATGAAGGGCTTTGTCCACTCGGGTGTAATCACCATGACTTGCTGATGGGGTAGTGTTATAATCGGCTGTACTTCTTGCTCCTTGATGGATGGTTGTAACAGCTCATGGACGAAAACGCCGCCTGGTACTTGCGCTCGGTGGGAACCTAGCTTTGAAAGTGCATCAGCAGCCATGTTGTTGTCTCTGATGACGTGATGAAATTCGAGCCCATGAAAGTGCTTCTCGAGTTTGCGCACCTCCATGCAGTATGCATCCATGTTCTCCTTGGTGTAGTCCCAATCTTTATTGACCTGATTGATCACCACAGAGGAGTCGCCGTACACCACCATGTGCTTGATGCCAAGGGAAGCTGCCAAGCGTAACCCGTGCAGTAGAGCTTCGTACTCGGCTTCATTGTTGGTGGCTTTCCACAGAATTTGGAGCACATATTTAAGCTGATCGCCTTTTGGGGATATGAGTAGTACTCCTGCACCTGCCCCTTCAAGCTTCAGTGATCCGTCGAAGTACATGATCCAATGCTCGAGGGGTTCTTCTGGTACTGCGTGTTGTATTTCTGTCCACTCCGCGACGAAGTCCACCAGGGCTTGAGATTTGATGGCAGCTCGTGGGATGAAATCGATGGCGTGAGAGCCCAATTCGACCGCCCATTTGGAGATTCGCCCTGTCGCGTCCCGGTTATGGAGTATGTCGCCAATTGGAAAGGAGGTGACTACAACAACCCGGTGGGCGTCGAAGTAGTGGTGCAACTTGCGAGATGTGATCAAGACAGCATATAATAGCTTCTCGACCAGCGGGTATCGCACTTTTGATTCTGAAAGCACCTCGCTGATGAAGTAAACGGGCCGCTGTACTTTGTATACATGGCCGGGTTCCTCCCGCTCGACTACAATGGCAGTGCTCACGACGTGAGTTGTTGCTGCTATGTAGAGAAGTAGTGGTTCCTGATCAGCTGGTGCAGTCAGTACTGGTGGTGACTGGAGAAATTTCTTGAGGTCTTCAAACGCCGCATCAGCTTCTGGAGTCCATACGAACTTGTCTTGCTTCTTGAGGAGCTTGAAGAAAGGTAATCCTCTGTCACCCAACCTTGAAATGAATCGGTTGAGGGCCGCCATGCATCCAGTCAGCTTCTGAACGTCCTTGAGGGATTTTGGAGGCGCCATGGATGTGATAGCGATAACTTTCTCGGGATTAGCTTCAATTCCCCGATGGCTGACTATGAAGCCCAGCAGTTTTCCCACGGGCACGCCAAACACACATTTGGTAGGATTGAGCTTCCATTGAAATTCCCTGAGATGTGCAAAGGTCTCAGATAGGTCATCGATGAGACTATCCGGGTTCTTTGTCTTGACGACGACGTCATCAACATAGGCTTCCACATTGCAGCCAATCTGAGTCTTGAGACAACTCTGAATTGCACGCTGGTATGTGGCCCCTGCGTTCTTGAGTCCAAAGGACATTGTAGTGTAGCAGTAGGCGCCGAACGGAGTGATGAACGCCGTCTTGATCTGGTCATCTTTGTGCAGGCTTATCTGATGATAGCCCGAGTAGCAATCCAGGAAACAGAGTAGAGAGCAGCCAGCTGTAGAATCCACCACCTGATCAATGCGAGGTAGCCCGAAGGGATCCTTTGGGCAATGTTTGTTAAGGTCAGTGTAATCGACGCACATTCTCCACTCGTTGTTGTTCTTCTTGCGGACCAGGACAGGATTAGCGAGCCAGTCTGGGTGGAACACCTCTTTAATGAACCCGGCTGCTAAGAGTTTCGCCAGCTCCGAACGGATGGCTTCTTTCTTGTCCTGGGCAAAGCGTCGTAGATGTTGTTTCTTCGGCTTGGCGGCAGGATCAACGTTGAGTTTGTGCTCAGCTAACTCCCTTGGGACTCCCGGCATGTCAGACGGCTTCCATGCGAAGATGTCACGGTTGTCCCGTAAGAAGCTGGTGAGCGCGCTTTCCTATTTGATAGGCAGGTCAGCGCCGATCAGCGCCGTCTTGGAGGGGTCGCCCGTCCCCAGGTCAATTGCCTTGATTGGAACTTCCTGGGAGGGCTTCATGTTTGGCACAGCTGGCTTTTTCGTTGGGATTTCCAATTCAGCCTCGCCGAGTTGTTTTGCCATAGCTGCTACGATTGCTGCCTGGCTCGGTTGCTGCATGCTTGCAGCAATCGTCACTGCCTCGGTGTCACAATCGTAGGAGGTCTCATGTCGCCCTTTAGGGATAAGATCCCCTTAGGGCCTGGCATTTTCAGGACGAGGTAGATGTAATGTGGGATCGCTATGAATTTCGCCAGAGCGGGTCTTCCCAGGATCGCGTGGTACGATGATTCGAAGTCGGCGACCTCGAATGTGATGTACTCAGTCCTGTAGTTGGCCTCGGTACCAAATGTAACTGGAAGTGATACCTGGCCAAGGGGCACGGCAGCGTTGCCTGGAACAATGCCGTAGAAGGGTGAATCAGTGGGTTTGAGCAGGTTGGTGATGTCTAAGCCCATCTTCTTCAAAGTCTTGGCGAACAGGATGTTGAGTCCGCTTCCTCCGTTGATCAATGTTCTTGTGAGTCGCGCGCCAGCTACCACAGGGTCGAGCACCAGAGGGTATCGCCCCGGGTTCTTGATGTTGGTCCATTGATCATCGCGAGAGAAGCTGATGGGGACTTCTGACCACTTCAGGAAGGTGGGGATGGCAGGCTCAATGCAGGCGATCTCGCGGTGAATAAGCTTTTGCTTGCGCTTTGATTCTGACTGAGTGATTCCCCCAAAGATGACGTTGACAACCTTGTCGGCTTGTTGGTAGCCGGTGTCTTTGTCACCCTTGTCTCCTTTGTTGTCAGGGTTGTTTGGTTTGGGAGCGCCTCTGCTGAGAACGCTTTCTTGAGCGACCAGCAGTCCCTGCTTGAGTGCTTATCCTTTGGGTGGAAAGGGCACTGCTTGTCGAGTAGTTTTTCGAACTTCCTACGGGAAGAGTTCTTCTCAGCAACATTGACCGTGTCTTCAGGTTTGCGCTTCTTATCACTAAAGTCGCGTTTGCTGTTGTTCTCAACTTGCTTGCCCTTGTTACGGTCGTTGTTGTTGTTGCAATCTCCTCCCGACTTGTTTCGGTTGAATCTCTCACACTGCATGTCTTCAGCATCTGACCAGCGGCTGATGAGCTCTCGCATTTGCTCTAGTGTCTTTGGCCTGTTCCTTCCGAAATCGAGGTGCAGCACGGGGTCTGTAAGGCCGCCGTGGAAGCAATCAATGACATCTTGGTCGGATAGGCCAGCACAGGTTGAGCGTTTCTCCCAAAATCGCCGGTTGTAACTGCGCAAGTACTCGTTCTGGCCCTGTTTGCACTGGGCGAGGTCAAAACGAGTACCCGGCTTTTGCCATGAACCTTGAAAGTTGTTGATGAAAGCCTTGCAGAGTTCATCCCAGGAGTCGATGGAGCCTGGCTTGAGCCCATCTAACCAGGTCAGAGGGGCCTGATCGAGGACTACTGGGAGATAGATACACATAGTGTCGGTGTTGCCCCTTGCCGCCTTGATTGCCGAGTAGTAGATGCGAATCCACTGCTCGGGGTCGCGTTTCCCGTCATATCTATCGATATGAGCTGGTTTGAACTTGTCGGGCCAGGAAGTAGCGCGGATGCGGTCTGAGAAGACCGGGAACCCTTCGTACTTGTGGAGGTTGTGGTGATCCTGACCCGGCGCCCCGTAGACTTGGTCGTACTCCTGGCGTCTGCGGCGTTCTTGTTCTTCGCGATCGCGCGCCCGTGACGAGATGATCGTGCGCGCGTCTCTGGGTGGCAATTGTTGTCGCAGATCCCTGTTGTTTTCGTGATTCTCGGGGCGTCTGTCCCTGTTTCGGTTGCCATCACGACCGCCGACGTGGCTCTGCTGAACTTCGCGATTGCTTGGTCCGGCGCCGTGGTCACGACCTCCACCGCCGAGTACTATGCCTCCCTCATTTTGGCGTTGGCGTTGTTCTCTACTCGGGTGGTGGGACTGATTGCCTCGATTTCCAACTTCAGGGTATGCGCTGCTTGCCTGGCGGCTTGGTGCTCGAGTGATAGTTTTCGCCGGGTTGATTGCGTCATGCTGGATGGCTGCTGTCTCGAGCATTGTCTTCATCCTGAGGATCTCAGGAGTTTCAGGCATCTGTCCCAGCTCTGTGACGACAGCCATGATGTTGGCTGCAGCGCTGGAGTAGACGTCTTGGCCGGCAACTTGCCGGAACTTGGCGTTGAGGTCCTGTGGAGGTAGCCTACGGCCGAGGCGGCGACGTCGTTCTGCGCGAGCGACATTTCGCTCCCTGTGTCGGTTACGGTCAGCTTCAGCTTCGTTCTCCACAGTTGGCTCGTCGTTGGAGACTTCTTGTTCCTGGCCGATGATCACCATGGCTTGGCACCCTGGTGAGTAGCTCCCTGTGCTTGAAGTTACTGGGACAGTTGAGCCGTGGCTGCTTGAAGAATTCAGGGGTTTGCCCGTGTTGAAACGGGAGTGGATCGATGCACGCGATGATGCGAGACATGTCCAGGTCCTCCTGTGGTGTTGCTCCAAGTGCTGGCTTACGTCCCGGCCAGTGAACAAATCGTCCTTCGGGGGTTGAAGTGATGACGAGTCCGACTTGTTTTCCGTTCAGGGGAAATTCGTCAAATTCGACCAGAGATCGGAGTTGTTTTGAGGACGCCGCCTGGAAAGCAGAGGTGGGGCCCGCGAGTCCAAAGGGATATTGGCTCGGGGTGTCGGCCTCGTGCTTAACAGTGGCTGGACTCCTTTTCTTCCGGATTTTTGAATTGGCGGATTTTGGCATAGCCGATGGTTCAGAAACCGACTCGGGTTGCCTGGTCCGCTTCGGAAATTTCCCAGCCCGAGTTGAAATTGGGACAGGAAGGGTGATTCCTTGAGTCCGAGTTGATTTCAAACTCGTGGTTCCCCGAGCCCGAGTTGTATTCGGTCCCGGGGGCGCGATCTCGTCGAGCTTGTCGGCGAGTTGCTCCGGAGTCGGCGATTTGAGGACGCGGTCGAAGTTGCCCGCACCGTCCGCCGTGCAGACCCAGGAGCCAAAAACGAAGGTGGCGCCCTTCTCGAACGCCATGTCGCCGTCGCAGTTGATGATGACTGGTGCCATCGAGCTTGCTGAACGATTCTCGACGAGAGCCCCTACCTGGCGCGCCAGCTGTCGGTTTTTTATACCGGCTAGCCTACTATGGGGGTCCCTAAGTAGTCGAGTTGTTCGTGGGGGCCTCGCCGGAACCAGAAGCACGATGGTGAACACGAGACGATTTAGACAGGTTCAGGCCGCCTCGAGTAGAGAGCGTAATACCTTACGTCCTGTATAGTGGATCTTCTCGTATTGATGGGTATTTTTACAAGGGGTCCCTGCCTCACCTTATATACTCGGGAGACAGGTTCTACAAGGCAAGAAATACAAACTCCTAGTCGGATACAATCCACAGAGCCCTAACATGAGTAGGCCGGGTTGTTTCCCAGTACCCGACTAGTTTCCTTAAGCTGTACAATCCTTCCTTGTATCAG
This sequence comes from Alloteropsis semialata, assembly GCA_004135705.1. Classification (NCBI taxonomy): domain Eukaryota; kingdom Viridiplantae; phylum Streptophyta; class Magnoliopsida; order Poales; family Poaceae; genus Alloteropsis; species Alloteropsis semialata. Next base: position 33,887,711 of record CM014271.1, read on the forward strand.
TCAGGGTTGCCGGCCCAATTTTCTAACGGGACTGTGGCCCATGAGGACTCCCATGGATCCTGGACCGTCACTTGGGTAAAGCAAGAACTATGGAGAAGAATCATTATTGGAGCCATGCTACTCGCTAATAAATCAATTGTGATGACCTTGAAGCCTAAGGATGCATAACACGACGCTCCAAAGACCACAAGATCAAGATTATCAACATCTCAGGATCAATTTACAAAAAGGTACTGTTTGCATCAAAATTCTATGCAACCTTTGATGAGAATAATATAACACTTTTAGATATTTAAAATCCTCATAAAGTTTTGGTTCTAACGAAATAAGAATCAAGTCAATCGGAGATTCCTACAAGTGGTTATGACTAAATCATCGAAGGTCGTGCATTCTGAAATTTTCTGGATAGCACGCAGCGCTAAAGTAAAATGGGTATAACTCTCTCGTTTGAACTCCATTTAAGATGAAAGACCACTTGTTGAAAAGGTAATTTCATAAACTTTTCAATAGATCTATACTTTGGTATATGTTCTATTCTGGACACAGAGAAAAATCTACAAAGAAGAGGCAGGAGCAACGTGATGAGAACAAGGTAGAGGGGATAATGATGACAATAATGAAGAGAAGCTTGGGCAATGCTTTTATTGAGCGTACAAGATCAAATTCAGAAGCTTAGAACAAAATGAAGACTCTCAAGAACATTGGCATATGAAGACACAAGCCGGTGACATTAGATTCATGAAATATTAGAAGCAAACCACGATGAATTACACCAAGTTACATCAAGCTGCATGGATACTTCGGATTCTCGCACGAAAGACCATGGCTTCGCATGAAAATAATCGAGGTGAGAAGTCTATCTCTGTGACTTTAAATGAAACGCTTTGCGAGAGGCAACCCGATCTTTTGTTTATTATCTATACAAGATGACGGTCTATATTGTGCTCTTCAATCGAATCATCAAGTAACATTGTACCATTGCTCTAATAAATGCCACAACTTTATGTTATATAATCTAAATATTATTGAGGGAGTACTTTGTTATTTGATCTTGAAAAACTTGTAAACCCTTTTGTGTGCCTATTGCTATTAGCGTTAGAGTCTTTTTCTTTTGAGTCTTTTTAGAGAGAAATATGAGGT
>CM014271.1:33889850-33947506 GCA_004135705.1 Alloteropsis semialata
CCTCTGACTACGACCGCCAGCTTGCAAAGTCTTATGATAAGCAGAAAAAAGCCAGCAGTGGATCCTCGGGGAAGAAGGCGGCCACTCCTAAGAAGAAACAAGTCGGTCAGAGCTCTGCTAGGAGGACACAAGGGCAAGAGGATATTGACGACGAAGAACTTGCGAAGTTGTGCGCGCAAACGGGCCTCTCACCGACACAAATTTTACGGGGCGAAATTCCTAAGGCAACACCAGTGAAAACTTGGGAATTTCGATATGGCGAAGCAATGGTGCCCCCATTTTCTGTGAAGTACCTACCCACTCAAGCGTTCCGATTTCATGAGTGGTACATGAAGGTGTCCAAAAAGGGTAGACTGATGCTCAATGTTTTGATACAAGACCGTGATTACTTCCGTGGGCATAGTCTCTTAATTTTGGATTTCAAGGATTTGTATATGTTGTACCATCAAGATGCCATAGACCTCTCAGTGATGAGCTGCTGGGTTGTGTAAGTTTGTTTCACTGATCTATTCTCACAACACTTGCTTCTTTAATTATAATTTTCAACAATAACAATCTATTCTTGTCATGTAGGATGGAGATCCATACATGCCGCCAAAAATCGTATGATGATGTCGGCTTCATGGATCCATGCATGGTAAATGCCGTACTTGTATCCAGGAATCTACTAGACACGGTGGACAACATATACTTGTACCTGGAGAGACAAAAAAGCAAGTATTACATTCTTTTGCCATACAATTTCAAGTGAGTACTTCTCTCTAAGTATGTATAACTTTAAGACTTTGTTCTCAATACGTGTGCATGTATATATATATATATATATATATATATATATATACAGCTTCCACGGGAAACTCCTTGTGATAATCATAAACACCGGTCAAATTTTTGTCTTGGACTCAATGCGGAAACCACGAGGGGATTACCAAGCAGTTTTAGACCTGATTGATGAAGCATGGACACGTTTCCGTGCAAATGTTCGAGGAAATTTCAAAGAAAAATTGGATGTGAAGACGGACTTTCCGGTATGTGGCTGGTGTACCCGCATATCTCGTAAAATCACACTAATATATAGTTGTTACGTCTAACTTTATTCTTCTCCACTTTTAGTGTGCCAGACAGGAACAAGGGACGAATCTATGCGGATACTACGTCTGCCAGTGGATCCATAGCTTTATTTCTCCCAAAAAAGCGACTAACGAAGAACTCATGGTACGTATATGGAAATTAGATTATTAGTGTATATGAAAATTAGATTATTAGTGTATATGGAAATTAGTTTATTAGTGTATATAAATATTAGTGTATATGGAAATTAGATTATTAGTGTATATGAAAATTAGATTATTAGTGTATATGGAAATTAGATTATTAGTGTATATGGAAATTAGTGTATATGAATATATTATTAGTGTATATGGAAATTAGATTATTAGTGTATATGGAAATATGATTATTATTGTATATTTATTATGAATATATTTATTATAAATATATTTATTATACTTTGTTATTTCATGTATACTTTATTATTTCATGAATATACTTTGTTATTTCATGTACTTTGTTATACAAATTATGAATATATCTATTATACTTTATTATTTCATGTATACTTTGTTATTTCATGTAAACTTTGTTACTTGTTTAGAAATGATTATTAGTTATTGATTAGAAATGATTATTATTATTGTTTAGAAATGATTATTAGTTATTGTTTAGAAATGATTATTAGTTATTGTTTAGAAATGAATGTGTTAGGAAATTTTATGATTATATGCAAAATTTATTTATTATATGAATGAATGATTATTAGTTACTTGTTTAGAAATGATTATATGCAAAATTTATTTATTATATGAATGAATGTTGTCATTTGTGATTAATGCAGAGGATGTTTTACCATGAAGAGCTCCCAATGACAGATAAAGCAAAAGCTATTGCGGACCAGCTATTTGGATTCCTTATGGACCAAGTTATAAATCCAAATGGAGAGTACCACCATGACGGATGCGCTATCGCTCAATATGACTCCCTTTCCGCTCCTTCTTCCAGTTCTGGCCATAAATTGTAAACAACTTTTAATTGCTCTAACTTTTGTATTGGCTGATCTCAAATGTTTATATGTGAATGTTCAAGAAAAATGCAATCAAAGTCCGGTCAAAATCAATTGACAATTGCGACGACTTCAATCTTATTGCGTGAAAGATCGTGTACGATATACGACATATGATGCTTAGACACGTAGACGAATTGCGTATAACTAACCCAAATAACAAACGTTTAAAAAAATAACCAAAACACCCTTTGGTACCGGTTGATAACACCAACCGGTACCAAAGGGCCTCCCCCGAAGCATACGTGGGAGGGCCCTTTGGTACCGGTTGGTGTTACCAACCGGTACCAAAGGCACCCTTTGGTACCGGTTCTGGACCCGGTACCAAAGACCGACCCCTTTAGTCTCGGTTGCTCGGTACCGAAGGGGGTTACCAACCGGTACCGATGGCGACTTCTCCAGTAGTGGATCCATCAAAACATTAATTCAGAACTTATAATTTGTGTTGATAGAAAACTAGGTGGATCGCATCATCATGTTGAGCCATATGATAAGTTCACTACCGAGGGTTGAGACAAAATCCAAGCAATTGGCAAGCATGCATATTCGTCTGTATCACGACTAGAGCCTGCAGCTAGCGAGATTGCACACAAGAACAAGTATACGTCGCCGCAACTTTTCTTTGTAAAGTTAGCATATCCTTTCATTTCACTTGGCCTGAAAGGCACATAGGCACGGACACTTGTGATGTGTATTCATGCATGCACAACGTGATCGATGGATTATAGCGCGCCTTTATTAATAAATTAATTCCTTAGAGAGTAAGGAAAAAGAAAAAGGAAATGTTCCCATATACATGCCTCTCCACAGCCCAGCTCAATAACCGGCCGGCTAGCTGCCCATGGTTTTCAAGGCTGGCATGCAAAGAAATCTTGCGCATGTTTGCATCCAAGTACACTTTAGAAATTCGATAGTGATGCATGCATATGCACAGTTTCTGCATGACAGTAAACACACATGCATCATGTGTCTACACGCACAACAATGGACAGCACATACAAGCATACAGCACACAACATGGATACAACAATGCAGCAAACACACACATTCTCTGTACTCGTAATTTGATTGAGTGAAAAACACGATGCTCTAGAGAATGATTATCGCCACCAAGATCACGATGACCCGTCACTCGTCTTATCCCAACCCAAACGGACGCACATAGCCCCCGTGAGAGGAACGTGATGCATGGTACGTGCCGGCCTGCCTGCATGCTTTCCATCGCAAAGTGGCCAGAGCAGGAGGTGACGTGTGCACATCTGGACAAAGGCCATGCAGCTGGCCACCGGCCACGTAATACTGCTCTGTTGATGGTTGGGGGTGTGGATGCATGCATGGCCGGCCGGCGCTCATGTCCACTGGAACCACAAACCGAGGCAGGCAAAACCGGAGGAGATCACGGCATATGCATGCAGGCAGGCAGAGAGATCGTCTTAGAGACGCCGAGGAACGTGTGTCTCTAGCAGGCGTGGCACCAGCACGAAAGGGGCCTTGTGGTGAGTGAGGACAAGCACGGCACAGTTGGAAAGAACAAGCGTCCAATTTCCAGTAGAAATGGACAACACCGGATAAAGAGGGGGGAGGGATCGCGTGGAGAGGCTTATGCAACAAGTGGCTTTGCTCAGACATGCTTAGAGCCTATTTAAGCCACTTCAATCCTAGGCTAATTGCAAAGCAATAGACTCAGCCAGCAATCCATCTTGGAGGTTCGTTTCGAGAGATCTGTAGATTGATCGACTGGTAAATGAAGTGTTTGCACATGTATGGTTCAGGTTCACAGCCCTTTTCCTAATTAATTAAGCACTCTACACGTTCTTGTTGCTTGGTACCATATTGTTTGCTTATCTTGTTGGTGATCCTAATCATTTAACAAGGACCAAGAGAACCATGGGAGACCAGCAGCAGCAGCAGCAACAGAGGATGAGCGTCTGTGACGGCCTCGAGCTACCTCCAGGGTTCCGGTTCCACCCTAGAGACGAGGAGATCGTCACCTTCTACCTTGCACCCAAGGTGATCCAGAGGGGCTTCACCTGCACCGCCATTGGAGAGGTCGACCTCAACAGGACCGAGCCATGGGACCTTCCGGGTACGTACACACTCTATATATACGTATATGATTTGGTTGGTCCATGGATCATTGATGCATCATGCATGCTTCTGAGTTGTGGATTAATGGAGCTTTGAATTGCATGGTGCAGGAAAGGCGAAGATGGGAGGAAATAAGGAGTGGTACTTCTTTTACCAGAAGGACCGCAAATACCCGACAGGGATGAGGGCGAACCGGGCCACTGAGGCCGGTTATTGGAAGGCCACTGGTAAAGACAAGGAAATCTATAAGGCCACAGCAGGGGCAGTGCATCCTGTACTCATCGGTATGAAGAAGACGCTCGTCTTCTATAAGGGTCGGGCTCCCAGGGGAGAAAAGACCAATTGGGTCATGCATGAGTTTAGGCTCGAAGGCAGCGGCAAGCTCCCCTACCCCACATCAAGTTCAAACTCCTCTGATGCCATGAAGTCTTCATCTGCTTCCAAGGTGGTAGCAGCAGTGGCATGCAGGCATCCATACTGTATATATACTTGCTTTGCTTGACCTAATTGATCTAATTTTGTTGTTGTTCTATATATATGAAAATTCATGCAGGATGAGTGGGTGGTCTGTCGTGTGTTCCACAAGACCACGGGGATCAAGAGGGTGCCTATGCCGTCATCGTACGACATGGCCATGGCCGGCGGTGGGATTGATCAGAGCATCATCCCAATGCCCATGCCTATGCAGTTTCCCATCCTACCAGATTTCACAATGGACCAAGCAACACCCTACTACTCCACCGCTAGTGCAGGCTCCATGTCGGTGATGCCACCTATGGCAGGCATGGTCAGTGATGGGCTTCATATGAATGGCGCCATGTTTGAGAACCCGATGGCCCCTACGCTACCAATGTCTTTCTACCAACAAATGGGCATGGAAGCAGCAGGCACTGGCAGCTTCATGGCCACACCTGAGAGTAGGCCTTCATGAATGGTGGCTGCACTAGTATATCTACAACTGCATTGCATGCATTTTGTGAAATAGTGCATGGTTTTGTATCACTAGCTAAGGTATATGTGTTTGTAGGCATGCACTAATGTATCCACCATCCTATCATTCCATGTGTGTATATGTAAGCTTGTTCTTAATATATAATGTGTGTTTGTATATTTCTGTAAATATCTATGCTATATTTGATGGTTGTTTTGTAATAGGCATATATTGGAGTTTGTAACATATTACCATGAAATTATTGTGTGAATTAAGTATGTTGTTTAATTATAAACTTGGTTGTCAGATTTACCAATGAAATATATGGATCTTTTACTTTATGAATCGATTTGGGTATTTCTAGTATTTATGAATGTGGATGCGTTTATAGTTGAACATGTGATGCCTCTTATAATTTTCCCTAGAATTGGTAATAAACATACACAATAATCGCTAATAATAAACGGGTATTATGGTAGCAGGAAAACATGGAAGAAACTATGGGAGGTACCATCACAAGTTTTTCTTGGAAGTTCATAACAATGGTCTGGCTGAGTATCTATGAGTTATGTGCTTTCCAGATGAAGATCGCTTTCGCGCGTGTATCAAAACCCCACATGTTGTGTAGGGCCGGCCCTGACTTTTTGGTGGCTCAGTGCGAACAAAAAATGGAGGCCCCCATTCACCAAGGCTTGTTCGTTTATTTGCAATGCACATAGATTTGAAGGAGATTGAGGGGCTTTGGGGGGAGATTTTGACTTATTGGGGATTTAATCCCCTCCAATTCACCTCAATTTCACTCCAACCAAATAAAAAGTATAAGACATGTGATTCAATTGGTTGACAAGAATCCTACCTACAAACTGAAAAAAAATATCAGTGATATATACAAAAATCGAAATTAGTCTCGCGATGAAGTCGATGACGCACCAAGGCGGGCAGCCGGACAGATGGTGGAGTTGTCGTCGATTGGTCTTCTTATGCCTGCTCTCTATGTAAGATTTTAACTGAACTTTGTTGGCACTTGTGACTTTAACAGACATGTTAGCAACTCAGCATAATAATTTTTGGAGGCCCCAAATTTTTGGAGGCCCGGTGCGGTCACCCCTTGGGCACTGCCTCAGGGCCGGCCCTGATGTTGTGGCACTACGCCTGGCAATGAGAGATCACTAGGGCCTTCCAAAAGAAAATTAGGTGATACATACAAGCTGCAAGGATAATGGCCCCTAAGCCTTATATTGTGATTTTGGTGACTAAATGACAACATAGTCATTGGGACCAACAAAGTTTGTCATTGGGACCAACAAAGTTTGTCAAGTGCTATTCATAGGACTTTTAGGTCCAAAGGATGCTTCCAAGGCAAACAAAAATAAAAGGCTTAAGTGAAATGAACTGGAGAAGCCCGCAGAAATTCTACACCCCGTATAATATGGCGTAGTACGACGAACAATCAAGAAATGCAGGCGTGTAAGGTTAGCTCAGGTCGTGACAATGCAAGGTTCCACATGGTGAGTAATCCGGCATACCAACGGCGGACATTCAAGAGTGGTAAGGCGTGCACCGATAGTAAGGGAGGTCATAGCGGCGGATGATTCGCTATTACTGTTTGTATACACAAGGGAATCAGGGAAAGGTACAGCTTGAGGTGAAAATTGAAGCTGAATATTTCTAAATGCCAGATGATCCGGTGACACACGGCGGAGTATTCGCTGGACATGTTACTCAATGTGCTTTTTGGCTTGGAGAAGAGGTGTTCTACATGGCGGATGAGCCACCGATGCACGGCGGAGCTTTGCGACGTCATCTGACCGTTCGCAAAGGATTGTGTCTTGAAATCACCACGACGGAGCTTTATGTTTCCGTATTTCATATTTGCAACTTGTGTGCCTTTATCTTATTTAGAGTAGTATATCTTGATAGGATTGGCTCTAAGTTGCAAAACTCTTTGTGGGTAGGTGCAAACACTAGCTAATGGAAACCTTAGTTGCACATTTAGATATAATGTCTTAGTTTTCTTTTGTACAATTAGTGGTAAAAGTAGCTTAAGATTTTTAGAAAACTTAATTCACGCTCTCCCTCTCTTAGACTATCACGAGCATGGTTTCCTTAACAAGCAGGTAGTAGCCTCTGCTGATTATTGATCGATGCTCAGCTGAGGCATGCTCTTGTGGAGAGCCTGTAGTGTTAGGAACGATGTTTTGCATGGAAGAGAAAGGATATCAATTGATGTCTCTATGTTTTTTTTTCTCACTTGTTATATGGACTCACTGCTCCATGCGACCATGCCCATATAGGCCTTGTTTAGCCCATATGGGCCTTGTTTAGTTCGCGCGAATTCGATCGAATTGACTGTAGCAAAGTGCATTGGGAATTGAAAAAATAGAGAGAGGGCACGTAATTCAATGCGTTGCTTTTGGTCGAATTGGTGCTCTTTCGACCGAACTAAACAAGGCCTATGATAAGGTTCAGTATATATATGCAGATGCACTGACATGCACATAACGGAAAGCCTGTCATGTGAGGAACTGCCGAAATTAATTAATCTACGAACTAGCAACCATCCAACCAGTTCGATCGTGTTAACCCGAATAATTCCGGTAGTCCTTGGAACACACCTTCGGCATGTCCCACTATGCACGAATTTAAAGCGCTTGCAATTATTCATACACATCATCCCACGTTAGGTTGAGTGCGAATTTAGCAGCAGATCTCAAACAGCGATCAAACGTGCGCAGAGAAAACCCTCTTCTAGGCTAAATACAAACCAAGTTTCATTTGCTATAATCTCTATACTTATCAAATCCCGCACTCGACAACTGATACATGCATGGGCTAAGAATTGAACGAGTAGCTTACATTTGCATGGTGCAGAGAACACTACGAGAGAACCTTTTCACAGTGACAATGTACAAACGCATGCCATCTGCCGGCACCTTATTACCAGCCACACACATGCAAGGCTGCAATGCAACCAAATGCAGATTAGGGCCTACGCAGCAGCTCCTGCACCGTCTGAGCGAGCTTGGGCTCGCTTCTGATGCCCTGGATCCACCTTGCGCTGATCCGCACGTTCTCGAGACTCTGCTTCAGCGTCCTCTCGAATTCAGGCTTCTTGCGGGTGGCGAAGAAGGCCGAGAACTCCGCTGCCATCTCGTTGGAAGCAAACTGATCGCCAGAAAACAAGGGAGGTTCAGTGGATTGATGGGGATAGCAAGCGAGCGGGATATGGAAACAGAGAACGGTGATAAACTTACCAATGTCGTTACATATCTGATAAAACCTCCTTCTTGTGTGTCACCGTATTTCTTTGTGATGCGATCCCAGCTGCCCTGCACCCACACAGAACAAGTATCATGTAAGCAGCATGCTTTCAAATAGTTCATGGTTAACCACAAGAAACAAAATTGGTTCCCACAATTCATTTGAGCAAATCAACGTATTGGAGAAGGAAGTTGGTGTAATTTCAAATTTTTAGCTATGACATAAGTGCACGAAGACAGAATATTCTGCCATGATGTTTCCATGGACCACAATATCCTAGGGCCTGTATGGCAAGCATGAATTTTCAAACTTGGTAAAATAAGACATCAAATGGGCAGATATTTTGTTTCCTCCAAAATTCTAACAGGAATCCCATATTTGGAACAGGTTCAACAGTTTCGACATATATGTTGGAACTGTAACAAATTTGAGGGCTTCTTCCTTTAGTATCTACTAAAAGAGATTTTACCTTCAACCACAGCCAAGCTGTTTCACGTGTCTCCACGCCAAGACCTTGAAGTATATAATATGCATCTTGACTGCGAACCTGCAAGCAGCAGAGGCAAATGAGATCTCATTGCATTGCATCTAACAGTAGCCAGCCTATGAGTACAAGCTCATTTGATTGAGCTTTCACTGTCATCTTGGAGAAACAAAAAAAAAAGGTTTACCTCATTGGTAAAAAGGAGATTCAATGACTCAAGAACAATATTTTTATCCTTGCAAAAACACAATGAGCCTGGAACAAGGAGATAAAGCATTCAGAAAAACCCAACTTGTCAGCAAGCTTTGTTGAATTAAGAATGGTTGAAGAGCCACATACTTAGGACACGTCCTTTTTCCTCTGCTTCATCTGACTCTCTGTAGACTTTCAGAAGATCATTATAGGCACTTCTGTATGAACTAGTAACATTCTGCATTGCAGCGAGATATGCAGCCTGTAGAACATTGCAAGACATACAGATGAGGTAGGTAAAAGTGTAAAACGCAAGAGCATCATGTATAGTAAAGAAAAAGGCAGGGACCTTTCTGGTGTCAGGAGGAAGAAGTGAAGAGTTGCGATCATGTACAAAGATACCGAAACGCCTAACTCCCTCATTTATAGTCTTATCATGCCCAAATTTGACAAGAGCAACCAAGAGCACTGGTCTAAGCAACGCATCCAAGTGGCTCTCACTTTCCTTGGGGTCCCAGCCTAAATTTCTAGGAAGAAAAAAAAAAACAAGGACACTGTCATGTGGACAAAGTGGGTAAAACAGATGATAAGTCATAGCAAAGTAGCAGACAGACAGTAGTACTGAAAGACTGCATGTGGCTGCATAACAAGGCATATTAGCAAACAAGCCTGGCAGAAACAAGATCATTCTCAGGGCAATGACAATTGAAGTGACTGCGCAGGCAATGTAAGACATCGTTTGACATACACAGCAGAGGGCAAGAGAATCTTGATCAGAAGTTGTTTGATGTCACCGACCAATCCAGGAGTAGCGTCAACCGATATTTTAGCAACACTTAAACTCACCTGTGGAAAGAAATAAAATTGCATACAAAATTATATTCAAATCGATATTCAAGATCAAGATCATGGAATCAATTGGTTATACAAGATTTGCATACAGTATTTATGTGTGAAAGAACACTGTAATCAGCTTCCTCACGATAAGCATACAGTAAACGTAACAACGATGTCAAGGTTTGCTTGCAGGCCATAGACAAGGCATGTGAATCTTCCACAATGCCTGCAGAGTTAATGTTATGATACCTGTCAGTCTGTCACCAAAACAGCGATAAGAAAAAATAACATATCATGCGTGGTGCTACCAATTTTATCCATTACAGAGAGCTTCTTGGACTGTAATGCATTTTGAAGTGCAGCTGCAAGTTTTTCGTCGTATTGCACTCTATAAAATCCTGTTTGATTAATGTTCAACTTAACCCAAAAGTTTCCACCCTTCTCTTGGTTACCACACTGTGAAGCTATGTCTCTTATATCCAGCCTATCACTTTTTCCTTTCAGTAGAATTTTTTTCTGAATGCCATATGAACCACAGCCTACAGTTATAGGGACAACCCACATTCCAGGGCCAGAGGATCCATCTAACAAAAACTGTGCCTGCAACAAAAGAAATAGGAACTTCTTAAAGGCTGAAGAAAAAGATTATACAGCACGGATATGCAGATATATATGATGAACTAGCATGCTACATTTTCCATTAAAACAAACCATCATGTTTTCACAATCAATTCAGCAGTTCGCATGTTCATGAATGCAAAGATTACATAGGAAGGACAGTTTCTTATAAAAACCTGTTCAAGTTCTAGGTAATTCCCGTTCAGCTTTGTGTTAATAACAGGATACCCTTGTTGCTTTGTCCATGTAGTCATCAAAATCTTGACAGGTTCACCAGATTTCTCTTCAAGAACAGCCCACAGGTCCTCAGTTTTAGCATTAGAGTAGGCAAATTTACTTATGTACGAAGCCAACGCTTTCTGAAAGAGTAGAAAAAGTTTCTCACATTTAGCACAATAAGATGTCCTAGGAGAACTACTCAAGGGACCAGAGAGTAAAAGCAAATAAAACTGGACAGCAAAACGCAAGCAAAAATCTATCTTCAATAATTAAATAAATATAACAAATAAAAGTCAGATACAGATGGATACAGATCTCAAAAAAAAAAAGATACAGATGGATACATTATCTGTACAATCAATAAATAGAAGACAACTTGCGACAAAAGAAAGAGTAGTCAAAGACAGCTATAGCTTACTCAGCCATTTTTTAAAAGCTATCAGTTTAACATTTCCTTTTTACATGGGACTCCTGGTAAAGATCCCATGGCATTTTTTTTAAAAAAAAAAACAAAGATCCTTGATAACATGATATGAAAACTCCCTTCAGAGACTTCTCAATTCATGGATTATTGGCACTTAATTAACCAATTCCTAAGTTTTGCACGACTGATTATGCATTAACATGGGTAGGGCAAGTTAGAAAGAAATGGATATATTGTTTCCTCAGAAACATAGAGCATAACACAAACAGTAGATTGAATGTTCTGACTGCCCAGACCAAAACGGTCATCATGACTGCGCCCCAGATTTGGACTACCATGTTCCTGAATAAACTTATAAAGCATCAGGCTTTGTCTACAAAACATCACCTGTTGAAACAATAACAAGAGGGGAAATAATAGGAGCCAAGCTTCTCTCGGTGGACTGGTTAGAGCAATGAACTCAATTCATGTGTCTTTGATGGAGCTTCCCCATCAGTTAATAAGTTCATGAGACAGTTTAGGGACGAATACAAACTGTGGTGTTTGGCTGGAGCTAAGAAGCTTCAGGCACTACAGCTAGATGGGATAGGGACCTCCGATTAGGAGGCTTTGGGGTTGTGGTCGTCTTTTTGTTCCCAAGTGATAGTGTTGTGTCTGTCCCACCCTTCTCATGTATGGCTCCGACATGAGTTGGGCTTGTAAAAGGGCCTTTTTTCCTCTTTATAATAGAAAGATACGCAGCTCTCCTGCGTATTCGAGAAAAAGAGCAATGAACTCCTGTCCCAACCCGGGTGCGAAGCACGCACCTAGTTAGAACCGAGCCCAGGGGAGTCTCCACCCGTGATCATGTTTTTTAGGGAAAAAATAGTATGATTCAACGATTCACGCATTGTATTGGATTAAACACATATGCACCTGCCGTGGCAACACACATGTGCACCTGCTGTGGCAGCTAAAAGAAGAGATAAAAATGAGATGATACTGTTGCTAATTGATATCAGAACAAAAGGTTAAGGGATCATGGTGATTCCATACATTGAACAGTATAACGAAGCAGAAGATGCTGACTCAAGGCATTACAGAATATCAAGGATCAAATAGTGAAAAAGAATTTCGAGGAGAGAGTCAAAACCTGAAAGTGATCGGCACCAAGATAAAAACGAGATGATACTGTTGCTAATTGATATCAGAACAAAAGGTTAAGGGATCATGGTGATTCCATACATTGTTGAACAGTATAACGAAGCAGAAAATGCTGACTCAAGGCATTACAGAATATCAAGGATCAAATAGTGAAAAAGAGTTTCAAGGAGAGACAGTCAAAACCTGAAAGCGATCAGCACCAAGGTAATTTTGTAGCATGCGAATAACAGAAGCACCCTTATCATAGCTTATGGCGTCAAAAATTTCATCAGCTTCACTCGCGTGATGTACTTCAACCTGAGAAAAAAAGGAATATTGTTAGCAATATTAACTAAAACTTAGTACCTAGAAGGTGAAAAAGTCAGTGCCAAGCCACCAACAACTAAGTCATGGAGTTAGTTGCTGAAACTGGTCCTAAGTTTTAAATTAAAAAATTGCAGTAAAGTTTATACTTCAACTTATATTCCATAGGCATTTCAAGAGTGAGATTGGGATGGGTTCCTAATCAGCAAAGGATAGTGACCCCCTCCCAACCCAAAAATAAATTAAGGCTAGGATTTGCCTCAAAAATTGTAACTAAAAGGAAAATAAAAAAAGCAAAAAACGCTCTAACTAGTGTTACCGGGACACCTGAGACCATAACCTTTTTATTGAGTTTGATGCTCAACACGCACATCGCCTTCCAATACTTGTATCAGATTCCAAGTGCTATTTGCCATGTCCAAAAGTTTTTTTTTTTTTCAAGTCAAGCACCTGAGTCTGACACCCATGTCAGTGTCCAGGTAACACTAGCACTAACTAAAACTTAAAAGGAAAAAGGGCAGCATGTCAATATAAAAAATGGCTTAGCAGGGGGACATGTCAGTAGTTTATCATGTCTGTTCTGTTGTTGCTATTTTTAATTATCAACAATTGTGCTCCACAGTGTACTCATATACTTCTAATGCAATCTAGTAAACATCTACTATAAGGTTATGGTCACACTTAAAACATGCAATGCCTTTAGTTATATACAAAGTGATGGCCAAGCATTATGCATGAAATGCAGCTATTTTCCAAACCATCGGACCAAGGACATAGCTGTGACCAGCGCGACGCATAAGAATAGGGCCATACTGTTCACACAGTAACAGTACCGCAGATTGGATTAGTTGCTTTGTTAACTCTTCCAGTGTTGGAGTATAAGTGAATTGCCACATTTCCTCATCACCCTAAGCTTTTGGGTTGAATTGGTTGGAGCATGCAACTCAATATGGTATCAGCGCCAGAGGTTTTGAGTTCGAATCCTAGAGGGGGCGATTAAAAAAAATAATTGCAGCCCACTCCAATTTCCACGTATGCGGCCTAAGAGAGCCTACACGTGAGGGGGGGTGTTGGAGTATAAGTGAATTGCCCACCTTTCTTCATCAGCATAAGCTTTTGGGTTGAATTGGTTGGAGCATGCAACTCAATATCCAAGATTAGACCAAGTTGTTAGTTTGTTATGGTTATCTGTTAGTCTTGGCGGCTACAAATACCTAGTCGCATCCTCAGTTGTAATCAAGCAAGAAGAACCCTAAAAGCAATCACAGCCTCCAGAGGAAGGATAAGTAGCCGGTTCTTCCTGCTATCCCTACTCCTACCATATCAATAGCACATAGCAAATCTCAAAGGAGGTTACCTCGATAGGGTGAGATTCTTCAAGTGAATCCAATTTGAGACCAGCGGTTGTGTCATCAAGGAATTGTGTCCAGATATTCCATTGCGGAAAGAAAGAATCTACAGCTAGATGACTCATCTGTTAAAAAAAGCATATTTACTCAATATATAATGGCAGCCAGACAGCTGAAAATTTTGAAATCTTAGGTTCTCAAATTGATTACCCATGTAGCAAAACCTTCATTTAGCCACAAGTGAGTCCACCATTCCATGGTTACAAGATTGCCAAACCACTGATGAGCCAGCTCATGTGCCACAGTAATTGCAATCTAAAACACAGAAATATTGAGGATCATCAAAGCAAGGGCATCTTTGCAGCTGGTATTCAATCATCCAATGAGACGGATCAAACTATGAAAATGTGAAATTAATTGACTTGTATTTTATTATAGATTTCAAAATATATTCTGATCTTCCTAAAGCACCAATCGGGTGTGGAAATAACTCATCATTTATAATATGTGGAATATATATAGTGAGAAGATATGAAAGAAACAACTATGTGAGTTACGGAAGGTACATTCTGTTTGGCAGATTCTGATGAAGACTCCTCATCAAAAAGCAAAGCTACTTCGCGGAAAGTAACCAGACCATAGTTCTCCATGGCTCCAGCAGCAAAATCAGGGATAGCAACCATATCCAACTTGGGGAGTGGATAAGGAGTACCGAAGTAACTAAAAAGTGGAAACAATGAGCGTTATATTAGTGGTTCTATCCTATAGTAACCACAGGTAGGCAGATTAGTCATAAACTTTTCTTATGGTTCTCTGCAAGCCTGTTTACAAGCAACAGTATGGTTGATCTTACTCTTTATAGAGATGCAATGACTTCACTCCAACATCTAGTGCAAACTTCCCTTGATTACTCTTGCCAGCTTGAGTGTACACGCGAACTTTTGTGCCTTTATGCAAGTATTAAGCAAGACTAAGAAAATGGGAAGAGAGGGAAAAAGAAAGATGTCAAAATAATGCTAGAAAAATAGAGTTGATACCTTCTGGTGTTACGCCCTCTATATATTCAAGCAAACCAACAACTATAGCCACTAAATAAGTTGACATAAGAGGTGATTCCTGGTAATTGATAGTCTTGATAGGACCAGTAACTGTCTGATTAGCTATTGGCATATTGGACAATGCCACCAACCCAATTGGTACTTCAAGTGTTAGCTTGAACTTAGCCTTAACAAAAAAAAAGAATAGCAAAATGGATTAGTTAGAGAATAGATCACTTTTAATTGATATTTTAGGCGCGTGTGTAGATGAGAGGATCATAAAGCTATAGGTTGGAGTGGAATTTGCTACCAAAAATGTACTCAAGTGGAATTAATGTTTCTCAGAGCATATGAAGGAGCGAAAACAGATTATTGGATTCTATTATTATAATCACCTTAAATGAAGGCTCATCCCAGCTAGGGAAGCAGCGCCGAGCATCCACAGACTCGAACTGTGTCACCGCCATATTCTTCATTTTCCCCTTATACTGATACTTACTGCAATCAATCAGCATTTGAAATCAGTAGCTTGTTTTAAGAACAGTTTCCTGAACTCTGTGCTTTTTCAACAACATAGCAAGTGCATGATTGGCACAGATCAGTGATCATGGATATTGGTAGAATTATTACGTATTTGCAAACCACCAGATCCAGTTTTCGTTAACGTTTGCCTAAGATATGATGATATTCCTATATATAATCATGAATTTTATGAGCTAACACAATTCAAATGATCAATGAAATAGAAATCCCAGTTACCAACAAAGGCAATAATTCTGTCATTTCGTCATTTCAGCGGCACTCAGTAGAAGTGCCAAATCGTTTTAAAAAAAGTAGAAGTGCCAAATCGTTTTAAAAATGGTAGAAGTGCCAAAAATAAATGAGGATCATACGAAAACCCATACCTCCTGTAGAACCCCCTCATCTGGTCGTTGAGCGTGCCGTTGAACTTCATACTGAGCACGCCCTCGCCGAGCGGCAGATTGTTCGAGAATCCGAGCACCATGATCTCGTCGTCCGCGAAAAACACCACGTCCTTAGGCGCCAAATCCTGTAAGAACCGGACCAATTAAGATAACGTTTTGGCGCCAAGAGGAGGGCAAAACGTACGCTAGGATTTCGGTCGGCGCGTACGTACCCGGAATCGGATGGAGGCGCGGTCGACGGAGAGGTCGGCGGCATTGAGGACGAGGAAGCGGGTGGGCGCGGAGACGGCGACGGCGATGGCGGCGGTGCCCGTGAAGGTGCAGGTGACGAGGTCGGGGCGGAGGCGCAGGTCGTAGCGGCGCGGCGCGGCGAAGCGCGGGAGCCGCGCCTGCCCGCGGAACTGGGCCGGCGACCCGGCGCCCGGCGTCGGCGCGCGGCGAGGGGGAGGCGCTGCGGCTTCGACATTCGCGCCCTGCGTCGACGCGTGGTTGGTGGATCAGACGGTTGCCGCCGGGCTTATGGACCGAATTCTCAAGCCCACTAACGAACGGCCCATTCCTATTGGGCCGCAACGGAGACAAGATAGCACTGTACAACTCCAGAACACGAGAAGGGACAAAGCCCATACGCGAATTGTTTTATGTGTTGTTGTTTAAATTTGTACTCAATGAAACAAATAAATTAATCTCAAAGAATGAAAACAAATCAATAGAAGTAGTCTAGAGTATGTAATATAGATTGTATGTTCACAACAAAAAGGATTGTAATGGTTTCAAGGCATTTTTGAAGGAGCCATGGCATTAATTTGAACCACGACCAGGCAGGCCCCCAGTTCCTAAAGGTAGCAGCGGCATCAGGTCATGAACCAACATGAATACCTTGTTCAAGTACGGGGCGACGCCAATGACCGCCCCGCCGAGCCCCATCTTCCTGCCGCCGTGCGGCACCACGTCGCCGCCGCCGCTGGCGCCCGGCAAGGCAGAGACGAAGACGAGCACCGCCACCAGGAGCAGCACGGCGGCGCCCATAGCATTGGACGCCCGCTGCATGCCCCCTCTCCTCTTCTTCCTCTTTACCCCTCCTCTCTGCTCCGGCAGTGCCGCACCACCACGCAGCTCAGCTCGACTCCGATCCTCACTGCCACTCGACAGCCTGTCTCTTCAGTTCAGTTCAGTTGAGAGCGCGAATGATGGGACGACGCTACGCCTCTTGTGTCTTGTCCTGTACCTTGCGCGGCGCGAGGCCTGCGGATCGGACCGGCGCCGCTGCTTTGACTGGGGACTGGGGAGTGGTGGGGATCCATGGAGAGCCCGGCAGCGGGCACGTCACCTAACCTGGGAGAGGCGACGAAGAGCGCGGATCGCGTAAAAGAATTGGGGGCCGGTAATATGAACCGACGCATTTCGGGGGCAGGACCATGCAGGCAGAGGCAGGGTGTGGAGGATCTAGCATGCGGACAGACAGGCCACAGGGGGCGGCAGATGGGTCTGCTCTGGGTAATAACTTCACGAAACGGTTTCCTGCAGGGATCTGGCTGTGGTCAGGATTCAGAGACCATGGTAACAGATCCATGAAGGACAATCCAAGATATATTTCTTCCTCGTGTTGTAAATATGAGTCACAGGATAGTATATCAACACGTGGTCTTCCGTGCAAATTTTAAGAACAACTTTCTTCACACATATATTTCTCTACATGCACATTCACTGAAGGAGCGCGTGACTTGTAGTGCATTTCGATGACTTTAGTATATTATCATATTTTCCTGGTTAATTTTTTGTGTAAGATTTGGTTTACAATTTGTCCACCTGCCTGAGACAAAGTTCAGCAAAGAAATGTCTATAACATAGCATCGGAGATATGTCTAAAAGCGTGTGCCAACCTACAACTACGTACACCGAAAAGGTATATAGCGAGTGCTTTCTGATTACCCACCTTCCCGATATATATAAAGCTCGTGTCCGCAACATGGCGTATCGTATTTGTTCACGATCTGTCAGTGCTCTGGTCAGACAGATTAACCCGCTGTTACACGTCGCGGTCGACGACGAAGCTCGCTCTGCCGCAAGCAGTCAAGCTCCGACACTAACGTTACCCTATAAGAATACTCTACCACCCACCATGCTCTCTTCTAGCATCCGCGCGCGGGACCACGAGACAACCGAATTAGAGTACTACTGTATATCTTTATCAACAAAGAAAATAAAATAAATTGTAACGCAAATAAATATATATATATATAGTCAGCATATATAATTGGTGCGTGTGGAGTGTTGTGGGCCACGCCCAGAGACCTGGCCAAGCACACACGTCCGAGTAGTAGTAGTAAGCAATACTGTAGTAATGATGATGAAGTAAAGCGAGAAGGGCCAGTTACCTTGGTGGAAGGGCGGCCGCTGTGGCTGTCGTCGCCGGCGAGAACCACCGTCTTCCCCGGCGACGCCACTAGGAGGAGGAGCAGCAGCAGCCCCGCCGTTGCCTCCGTCGCGGCCGCGCTCCGAGCCATGGACGCGCGCGCGCTCACCCGCCGGCCAGGCACGCTGCTTCGAATCCGGAACTCCGCCACCCGCCCGTCTCCGTCCGTCCGCCGCCGACCGCCACACACAGACGCAGGCCGAGGGGGAGGAGGGAGGCCCCCCGCGCGCGCGCGATGTATATGTAGCCCTGTGTAGTAGGCGGCCACGTTGACCGCGGCGCGTCAGTGGCGCGCGCAGGCAAGGCAAGGCGCTGCACGCCGCGCCACGTCCGCCAGGGGGAAGCGGCCGGGGGATACGATGGGCGTCCGCGTCGGGCTCGCTGGGCGGACGGCACGGGACGGGACCACCTCGCTCTCTCTCTCAGCTGGTTGCGGTGGCGGTGGCGGTGGCGGTGACCGGTAAGAACCGCCGCACTAGCGCGTAGCGCCTGGCGGGAGCGGGCGCGCCTGCCGGACAGGTGGGCCCGGGCCTAGCGAGTGATGGATGGCCATGGGAGCGAGGGCCGTTCCTGTCAGAGTCAGACACAGTGTGCCAGGCTGCCAGCCATCCTGCTCAGCCACTGCCCCCTGGGCCTGGTGGGCCCACCGTCACTAGTCCAGTGCTGCTGCTGGATCGGTGCATGCCGGCCCCCTCGGTCCACGCCGTGGTGGCTGGCGGCGGGCCGGCACCGAGTCGATGTCGCCGCCGGCCTCTTCTTCGCTGCGTTTGCGTCCGTCGCCATCGTCCCCGTTCCCATCATCTCTCGTGCAGCTGCCACCGGCCGGCCGGAATCGGCTTCTCAGCCCGCCGCCGAGGATGCGGTCTGTACCTGCTATGTTGCGTCCGTCTTGGCAGGATCGCGCAACACATATACCATGGCCCGGTTCGAGACGGCTAAAATTTTATTTTAACTCACTTTTTTTTACTTCCCCCACACAAGCTGCTTGTTGAAAGAGCTCAACAAACAAAAAGTCAGTTGTTTAGCACTTTTGTTCTTCTTGAGTGTTTTTTAGGCCCCTTTTGGCACGGCTCTCCCTAACTTCAGCTCTGGCTTCTTACTACAGTAAATGTCACTGTTCTGCACCGTACCTATACTGTAGCGCAGAGCCGTTTCATCAACTTGGGAGCAAATGAAGTAAAAAAACAGGAGAGAGCCGATGAAGCCAGTATTTCTAGCTTCACTGGCTTTGTGCTACAGTGCACAACAGTGTCGCTACAGCGCATAAGCTGAAGCACTAGCAAGCCGTCCCAAACGGGGCCTTATAGAACACTGAACTGCTAGACCCACATGTCACGAAGAAGAGGGGAGCAAGCCTGGTGAGCGGCGGCGATGGAGCTCAAGGCTGGCGTCACACACCCCCAATGCCCGGAAGAACACGGAGGGCATCAATTTGTGCAACCCCGCATCAATTAGATCACCGGAGACTTGATACGGTCGAGGGAGATGGCACTCAGGCAGTAGGCGACCCAGGATCTCAGAGCGAGCAGCATTGGACAAGAGCTTGCGCTTTTATTCTTGCTGTCTAAAAGGCCAAAATCTCAACTCCTAAAAAGATACAACCGTAGACCGCTTTTTTGGTGTCACAATAAGCGTGGTTCCCGTCCTTCATCCCACCCACGTAGGGATGGCAATTCAACCCGCGGGTGCGGGCACCCGCGGGTTTTGGACCCGACGGGTGCGGATGCGGGTTCAAAATTCCACCCGCGTGTGCACCCGCACCCAAACCCGAGATTCGCGGGTGCCGGTGCGGGTCTAAAATTTTACCCACGGATGCACCCGCACCCGCCCGCATATTGTAAAAAGCCCTGTACATTATTGATTGTGGTTGCATCTAAATGCAACTGAAAGCAATATAAGATTTCTCATACATTATATTGAATGTTAGCTGTAATAGTTTATCTATTTGGTTATTTGTTGAACTGGAGACCATGTTGTTGTCCTCCCTAATGTTGACTGCATTGTAAAACTTAAAGGTACCGTTGTCTGTGAATTTTTATTTGTTGATTTGAAGACCTCTATTTGATTATATGTTTATTTGGAGACTATAGAAATTGGAATTTTTATACTACTAGAAAATTGGAAACTATATATGTAAAAGTGAAACTGTGAAATCACTTAAACCATGCTCAAATTCATCATTTGTGCATGTGATGCTCCCAGACCCGCGGGCACCCGAAACCCGCCTGAAACCCGACGGGTGCGGGTGCGGGTGTAGAAATCCACCCGTGGGTTTCTCGCGGGTGGGTTTTTTCCTACCCCGTGGGTTTGGCTACGGGCGGGTTTTCACTGAACCCGCACCCGAATCCGCGGGTGCCATCCCTAAANTTCTTTGTGTCACAATCAACCGTTGTCCTCCATCCTACGTCCCTCCTAACCCCGCCCTTTCACTACTCCCTCGGGCCCCATCCTCCTCCTCGGTTTGAATCACGCTGTCTCCAAACAATTCAATCAAAATAAAAAAAAATACATAGAAAACTCTAAAAATCTTCAAATTTTTAGTAGGCACTATAAA
Source organism: Alloteropsis semialata (assembly GCA_004135705.1). NCBI lineage: Eukaryota > Viridiplantae > Streptophyta > Magnoliopsida > Poales > Poaceae > Alloteropsis > Alloteropsis semialata. The sequence continues at coordinate 33,910,752 of CM014271.1, forward strand.
TCAATAATGACCCATTTTGCTTTAATCTAGCATTAAGATAATTTACATCTTTAATAAAAAATTATTTAAAAACTTTATTTAAATTATCAAATGACATATTTACGCTCAAGATGGTTATTGGTTTACAAAAATCTTAAAACACTGTACACAAATACTATAAATCAAAAAGTGACCCATTTTGCTTTGGTCTAGTATGATAGTAAATTTAGATTTATTCTAAAACTATATTTAAATTGTCAGATGAGTTGTTTACACTCGAGATAGTTTTCAAAAAACTTAAACTTTATAAACAAATAATACAAATCAAAGGTGACCCATTTTATTTTGATCTGGCATGATACTAAATTTAGACTTAAAATTTAAATTATTTAAAAACTATATTTAAATTGTCATGTGAGATGTGTACATTCAAGATATTTTAAAGAATCTTAAAAATTTGTAAACAAATAACATAAATCAAAATGACATATTTTGTTTTGATCTAGCATGTTAATAAATTTATATTTTAAATTAAAATTTATTATAAAACTATATTCAAATTGTCAGGTGAGGTGTTTACACTTAAGATAGTTTTTAAAAATCTTAAAATTTTGTAAATAGATTCTATAAATCAATAGCGATACATTTTACTTTGAACTAGCATCATAGTAACTGTAGATATTAAATAAAAATTGTTTTTCAAAAATCTATTTTAAATAAAATATTGTTGATTGAACTGATTGCTTGTGAATAAGATCATGATGTTACTTATATAATTTATATAATATTTTTATTAATAAAATTAGAATTTATATTGCCCGTAGCAACACATGAGCATGAAGCTAGTACAAGACAATTCGGGAGTTGGGGTTGGGGTTGCCAGCCATATTTGTGAGGATCGGCATTACATACTGACAGCAACAATTATAGTATAATCTTAAACAAAAGCGTGAGGAACGATACTATGATGGGCAGACTGATACGCTCTTGATGAATTATTGTGGGGGTTATTATTTTGGGGAAAAAGATATACGGCATGTGCACATGAGGCGATTGCTCGTGTCCTCAACCATGGAAAAGAACTAAAAGGGACACTGATAGTAGTTGTCTATCGCAATCACAATCACATGCCCAAAAAAAAGATGAGAAAAAAGTTATGCAAGGAAAAAAGATAAAGGGCCAATAATCAGCTTGCTTGTTTCTGCTCCGCAGGCAGCCAGCAGATCCGATCAGGAAAAAACTGATTGCTTGTGAATAAGATCATGCATGTCCAACTTGATTCAGATAGAATTGATTCGATAGGCGTTGGAATCCCAAAATAAAATGGAGATATGGATGAAAACTGTTTTCTAATAAAGTGCTGGATATTTTGGACCATCGTAAAAAAAATTAAAACTTTTTTTGTGAGGTAAAAAAATACTTTGATTATATCAATGAATCATAACATAACTCCACTAGAAAAAAATATCGTTCGACATACTTGATTTTTTTAGCGACCGTGTCTTAGCACGTTTTTCATTAAGAGGGAAGCAAGTTTACAACGTACACCAGACCCAGAGGATGGGCCGGCCCAAAACAAAAACACGACTACACGTTTAACAAATTTGCGACTTGGTTGATGCCAACATCGACATACTTGATTTAAGCATGAAATCAATACGCGTAGTTCTCTCGTGAAAAATACTTGTAATCTTTGTAAAATTTTTTATTTCATAGCCATAGTGAAAAGTGACCTGAACTGTTTTGACACGAGACAACATCTCGAGGGAAATAACAAGAATAAACATGTACAATTATTGGCCTCCACGCTAGCATCAGTTACTCAACCGTTGATTAAAACTACAAAGACACGTTGATGAGCGATCTATCTATCGCAATCATCGTGCCCGAAAAAAAAGTGAGAAAAAGCTGCTCAAACAATAATCTATAGAGCTTGTGAGCACAACGCGTGATTTGTTCAGATACTGCTCCCTCTTCACCATGTGCGGATACTCGTAGCTGCATTGTCTCTCGAGTTCAGCGTCACAAGGTCTTTGTTCGTCATGGCGTCGATTTCCTTTTGTAAGCATTCAGATATTGGCGTCCACATTTCTATGCATTCTTTTTTTTTTTTGCAAAAATTTCTATGCATTCACGCTAGTACCTTATTCAGATATACATTCACGCTAGTCCTAGGCCAATTTGCTAGCGCGACCTAATATTTTCTGTTAAAAGTTTTGTACAAATATTACTTCCTTTTGACCGGAGGAGGGAGAGAGAGAGAGTTAACTTCTTTTCCCTTGTTGTTCAGCATGTGTGAGGGAGATGGTTCAACAGCTCCCCAATCCGACGTGGTTTTCCCCAATTATTACGCTGCAGTTCTGAATTCGGATTGAGCGGCCAGCGTGTTCCAAAGCATGACGAACAAAGACGTAATCAACTTTGATTAGTCGTGATTAGTCGTCGATCAGATCAATTAGTCAAGCCTAGTCGGTCCTAATCGTCTGTCTAGTCGTCCTATATACAAGACCAATATGTATGTATTCTATACAATACTCAATATATAACAAGCATACTGACGTGCTTTTGTGTAGGCGACGATGCATTTTGACATGTTTTGGCGAGACAGGCAGTCGGCTCCAGCAACACCTATGTCTATATAGCAAAATCCAATGGGTCTAATTCGCAACTCACCCATTAGCCAAAGCCCGATAGTCAAACATGCCCAAAATCAACTTCAAACTGATCATTTTTCAGTCTAATTGGCCGACTAATCGTGATTAGTCGATGACTAATCGGACGACTAATTTTCTGATCGCCCAAACCTACTCGGTGGCCCTTATCGATGGCCAAGAACCGATAAGGTCGACTAATGGCAACTAATCACGATTAGTCGAACGATCAGATAACACTGTTCCAAAGCCGGACATCTTTCGCATCGGATCGCCCCTGCAATAGTCCGACCCGCATTGCATCCCTGGATACGTAAAGTACAAAATACGTCTCGGCTCTAGGCTCACGTCAAACCTTGACTTCAGCTTACAGGGTCAAAACCGAAAGCTTGGTTCACCGTTCACGCAAAGCGGCGGCGGCGGCCGGCGGCGGAAGCGCGGAGCAGAGCAGGAGGCAGGCATGGTGTTCGGGCGGAGCAAGTCGTCTTCGTCGACGACGACGACGCCGTCCGCGCCCTCAAAGGCGGCGGCGGCGTGCTCGGAGCTGCGCGCGGCGTACCACGATTGCTTCAACCGGTGGTACGCCGACAAGTTCGCCAAGGGGCAGTGGCAGAGGGACGACTGCGCCGACCATTGGCACAAGTACCGCGCCTGCCTCGAGGTAAAGTCCAGCCCCTGACACGTCTATCCTGCCGCCGCTTCAACCCATGTTGCTCGATGCGATTCCACCGCTGGATCACGGATTGATTTTATTGCTGTGCTCGTTAAAGATCCCAGCTTTGTTTCGTTCCGTGGCGATGGCGCTGTTCTTGGATGCGAATATGCGATGATGCTCCAATGGGGGACGGCACTGGATTGTGCTGCGGTTCTTTGATTGAGGGATTGCGCAATCGGCACTGGTGTTGTAGTTTAAACTGGGATTCTTCTAGGATGATTTGGATTTGGTGGCAAGATCTAGAGAAGGTGTTTTTGTATAGGCTATGCATACTTTCTTCAATGGGAGAGCTATTATCAGGAATTACGGATTCCCAAACAACTTGTCATGAATCAACCAAAACCTTTTGTAAGCGTTCTCAAACTGGTCCATGGTATCAAATTGACTATAGAAGCACGAGTCTAGTTGAATGATTCATTGGCAAACAAGCAAAGTATTATCAACATGAACAAATAGATTAACATTGAAACGACAATGTTCTGGTCGCAAAAAAAAAAAAAGAAACGACAATGTTCTTCTGCTTTTGTCAAACAACCATCTGCTTTTGTCAAACAACCATATTCAGTAGTTTGCAACTTTGGATACTGTATATTCAAAAAGTAATGGAGTGAACAATGTCCACAACCTGATTACCCACCGTGTTAATATCAATTCTGTGTATTCCCCAAATTAGGTGGTTATATCACAGTAAGCCATATTCTCCATTTATGTTTTCAATTATAGATAGTGATTGCCACCAACCGATTGTTGGATTCAAATGTTCTTGGCAGTGAAATTGATGGACAGATTACTTGCTGCTTTGAAAATCGACCCATTCAAATTCAAAAAAAAAAATCGACCTATATTCGTGTTTTTTGTCTACTCTCCCTCAACTTTTTAATTCTTTTAGCATCAATTAGCCTAGCAGTATATATGTTTTGTGAGACAAAAATAGTACTGTTATCCTCGTGTTACAAAGGACTTTCCTGTGATATTGCTTTTCTTGTTATAAATTATTTAGTTTAAGTGTAACAGAATATTCCAAATATAATTTGAAGACCATGGCAAGTTAAACCACGACTTATTTTTAACAAGGGAGTGTTTGCTCCCTTGACTGCCTAATTGCTGATGTCCTGCATCTTTTCGAGTACATACTGGACTAGCTGTGTTCAGGGATTGAGTTTCAAATTTCTATCACCCTGATGGAAGAGGGTGTTTGTAAAATAATTGTGAGAAACATGTGTCCTTCAGATTTACATGAGCGCTTCGCCACTTTCTCTCGTTTCATTAACATCTGAGTAGGTTCTTTTCATTTATTTCCTCTTTTACTCATAACATCTGACTGTTCCACATTTTTATTGTTTGCAGGAACATCTGGAAGACAAGCATCTGAGGCAAATCTTACTGGACGCAGAAACTTCCGCGTTTTATGCCAGACCTGAGGCTGACCCTCCCTCAGGACAAAGAGCTACAAAGTGACAGTCTCTTGCTAACCACCTGACATGTTTAACTTCGTCCAATCAGAATGTAGGGAACCTGAGTAGATGGACTAGACACTCTTTTGTATCTGGACACCTGTGAGGTCCCTGGATCATGTAACTTGAGCTGACATTTGTGAACAAAATTTTCCAGTCAGAATGGTGTACCCTACTTACTAGCCAGAAACATTGGAACCTAACTGAAGTGCGCAGGAGGCCAACTCACTGCGTTTTGACAGAAAGCAGCTACCAGGAGATCAGCAAAGGAAAATTGATCCACATCTTCTCATTCTTGTAACCCTTTTGAGTCTAGTGAGGGTCAGCAACACCTCAAGTTGTAAGATGCCTGGTACTTTATTCTTAATAAAAAGATACAAAGTTCGTAGCACTTTTTTTAACGAAAAAAAATACTTCGGGTAATCAAACTTTCTGGAGGAAAGTTATCTCTAACTTGTCCATATTTGCATGTCCAGCTGGTTCTAATTTCCCTCCTGACTTTGTCTTGGTTTGGAGCTTGTGTACAGGTTTGTGTATGTTGATGAATATTCGTTGCAGCTATGTATGTTTATATGCTGGAAGATGCATATAGCAGTATAAAAGCCTGTCAAGGTACTAAGAGACCTTTTTTTGCTGGTTTTCATCCCTAGCTTTATCTTGGTTTTGGATGTTGTACTTGTACGTGCTTGTGTACAAAGTTGAGTATGATGAATATCTAGTTGTAGCTTTGTACGTTAACATGCTCCAATATACTACCTTCGTATCAAAATATTTGTTACCGTTGATTTTTTATAATTTGTTTTACTGTTGTATGTATTTTAAGTGCAACTTCTCTTTTTGCGTGTTTACATAAATTTTTTGAATAAGACGAAAGGTCAAACGTTTTAGAAAAAGTCAACAACGACAAATATTTCGATACGGAGGGAGTACAAGTGTATAAGCAAAACTCATTGCCTAGTACAAGCTGGAGGATCCAGTAATGCAACGCAGTAATACTGGTATTTGCAAGACAAGTTATGCTGGTATTTGCCAAAAAAAATCAGGATAATACAACACAGTAATTCACTTGCACGGAGACAAGTTATGCTGGAATTCTCAAACAGCCGAGTGCCGAAAGAACCTTATTCATCCTCTTTGGATTCCGAATTCCTACTCACACATTTGCATGCCCCCGGCATAACAGGATGGAATATGTTTGTAGGTTCTTTGGTCTTATGTGGTGTCTGTTTGTTTGGCTGTTTTCCTTTTTTTTTCTAGCTTGTGTTGTGTAGAGGTGGTAATTCATTATGGCCCTTATGTCTTCTTCACAATATAACTTGTTTCCAATTAATTTTAGTTCAAAAAATATATAGTATTTTAGCCCGGCCCTATCCTTAAAACTAGTAGGCTAAATTTTGAGGCCCTTTACCACCCCTAGTGTTGTCCTTTTGTTTTTATTTGTTGTACGCTGTACCTATAAACTTTCTTCTTCTCTTAACAAAATACGTGCTAAGCACGTTCTTAAAAAAATAACAGAATGGAATTCAGCAAACCATTCGTCAGCATGAGCTAATTGGCCCGGTGAACACATTTCTAGACTCCTGTCTACTTTGTACTAACAAGTTGGGACCCAAAAACTTCAGCTTTCTATTTCTACTAGAAAGGCGCGCGGCGTTGCCACGCAGTGCCCTGTGTTTCGTTGTGGTATTATAGTTGATGTAGGATTTATTTCATGAATGGAGTAATAGTAATTGTATGGAGGCAGGGGCTTTTTCATAAATTTGTGGGTTGAAAGCAGAATTTCTCAAAAGTTTAAGGGCTTCTCTGTGAAAATCTATGGACTGTAGGTTCAATTTTCACTAAATAGAAGGGCTTTTTTTAAAAAACCTGATCCTCACTCGATCTTGGCCGCCCACGCGCCCGATCGGATGAACGTTCTTTTTGTACTAATGTATGGTCTATGGTTTGGTTGTTGTAAAGTATATGAACGTTTTTTAATAAATTTGGGCTATGTGTTTGTTTATGGAGAAGTCGGAGGTTTTTTTGGGAAAACTCAGGCCTTTGGGTCGATTGTTTTGAAATGTAGGGGCTTTTTTATAAACTTGTGGGTTACAAGCAGATTTTTCTAAAAGTTTAGGGGCTTCTCTGTAAAAATCTATGGACTGCGGGTTCAATTTTCATTAAATAGAAGGGCCTTTCTTAAAAAACCTGATCTAAATTTGTGGGTTGGAAGCAGATTTTTCTAAAAGTTTAGGGGCTTCTCTGTAAAAATCTATGGACCGCGGGTTCAATTTTCACTAAATAGAAGGGCCTTTTTAAAAAAACGCGATCTAAATTTGTGGGTTGACAGCAGAATTTTTCAACAGTTTAGGGACTTCTCTGTAAAAATCTATGGACTGCGGGTTCAATTTTCACTAAATAGAAGGGCTTTTTTTAAAAAACCCGATCCTCACTCGATCTAGGCCGCCCACGCGCCCGATCGGATGGACGTCCTTTTCGTACTAATGTATGGTCTATGGTTTGGTTGTTGTAAAGTATATGAACGTTTTTTAATAAATTTAGGCTGTGTTGGTTTATGGAGAAGACGGAGGCTTTTTTTCGAAAAACTCAGGCCTTTGGGTCGATTGTTCTGAAATGCAGGGGCTTTTTTATAAACTTGTGGGTTAAAAACAGATTTTTCTAAAAGTTTAGGGGTTTCTCTGTAAAAATCTATGGACTGCGGGTTTAATGTTTAGGGGTTTCTCTGTAAAAATCTATGGACTGCGGGTTTAATTTTCACTAAATAGAATGGTCTTTTTGTAAAAAACCCGATCCTCGTTTGATCCAAGCCGTCCACGTGCCCGATCGGACGGCCGGGAATGGCCCGCTATGTGGCCACGCTCATTAGCCTCGGTTTGTTGCGTGAATCGTAGTAAGAGATGTGTATTCAAGCAGTTCCGCAGTGACTACGTGGCCACTTTGTGTGTTTCACTGTCACCGGGTTTCAGGCGTCTTGACACTGACCCGAATGGATTCTTGTGTCCAGTCCAGTATAGTAGGATTCCTAGACCTTTTCTGTGTCCGTATAGTCAAAAGATGTCGTTATAGGATATTAGGATTAACGAAAGCTTGTCCCTTGTCAGTGGTCACATAGGTGTGATCCTCTGACGAGGGGACAAGCAAGCCTGAAAGCTACCCGTCCCGGCCTCCCGGGAAACTTCCCGGCAATTGAGCCCCCTGCTCTCCTTTCTTTCTTTCTTTCTTTCTTTCTTTTTTTTTAAGAGGGCCAAGTCTAGAATACAAGGCTGTATCTGAACTCAGCCGCAGACGCACACCACACACACCGACTCACACCACACACAACCCCTCCTACGACTAAGTTAAGATCTAAAACTTGTACTCTATTTTTACCTGCACATGTGCTACTGCACGGTCAGATGGAACCTTCTGAAATTTATTTGGGAACACTGTTCCCTGTGCGAAAACCAGCGTCGAGCGGGCTCGAACGCTGGCCGGTAGCGCTCCACTGAGCTGACCTACCACCACGCTACAAGCGCGTTCGCCCCCTGCTCCCCTTTCCCCTCCACTCTCCAGAACAGAGCTCTCCTCTCGCTGGTCACTATTCATGGCCAAGAAATCCAAGAACCACTCTGCCAGAAGAGCTGCAGCTTCTTCTTCCTCCTCTTTCTCAGCCGCAGGCGGCGATGATCGCGCGCCATGGATCCGGCTGACGGCTCTCGTCGTGCTCACCGTCCACTCGGCCTTCTCGGCGTATCTGGCCAGAGACGACGCTAGGTTGGTCGCCATGGTCGCCGTCGGCTACCTCCTGATGCTGGTGCTGCTGCTCTATGGCGGCCTGCCTGGGCTCCAGAAGAGAGACTAGCCAGTAGCCACAGCCAGCCAGCCAAGCTGGCATATTATCTCAAGCATGGAGATCATGCTGCTGCAGGCCACAGGTACTATGTGACCTGTTTCTCCTGGTCCTAATTTCCTGCCTGATTTTATCTAGATTTTTTAGGTTGTGTAGCTGTGTTTGTGTACAAAGATGTGTATGTTGATGAATATGGTTGTAGTTTTGTGTGTTCACATGCTCCAAGACGCATTCAGTTAGTTTTACAAGAAACTAATCACCCAGAATAGGCTGGAGGGCTCAAGATATACAGTTGCACACTTATGCTAGCTGGGTTTTGTTACAACTCACAGTTATTGTACATATACTGATCTCAATTCTCTAGTGCTTTAAATGGATCTCTTTACGTTTTGTGGCTTCCAAATCATCATACTCTGCTTGAGTCAATAATTTTGATGGTAGTTGGTATCACCTTTCTGGATGCACACAGCTGGCAATTATCGAAATACCCTGTTTGCTGTGCAAGCCCTTGAACAAAGCAATAGTTTCTACAAAACAAAATCTTTCTTCTTGGATTCTTCAAATCAAATCGAATCATCCCTGTATGTAGAAGTAGTGTAAGAAGACGTTGGGAGATGGATTTTTTTGATAACTTGGAGATTAATGCCATAGATACAAATAGCCTGGAGATTGTTACTACCTCTATTCAAGGATGTCTGTATGAAACCATATCATTATTCCACGTATTGGATAAATTTACTGTCGACTAATACAATGAGTACAGATTTGATGTATTTTTATCTATAATTAATTAAATATTCAGAAACGTATGTGGAACAGAGAAACATTGCAAAATGGAGGGATTAATTTGGGATGTTTCAATCGCTATGAAGTTTATGCTGTAAATGTATTCTATTGCATTCACGTGCTGATTCAATCAATGTATTTTCAGCAGCACTGCAGTTCTGAATTCCAGAATTACACATATTCAATGAAATACCTTCTAGTTTACTATAAATCAAGTAAGTGTAGAATAACTAGCTAAAATGAATGCTGAACTTTGTGATTACTTACTAGTTACTATTTCTCTAGTCATATCACCTTTCCCATATTTTCAGCCTCTTGGTAGGGAATATGTTGTTCTTGGTACCGCAACAACTTTGCAAACTGAAAATAGCCCAAAAATCAAATGTGTGAGCCTTTCAAAAAAAAACTCAGCACACTGTTTGTCATGATGTGGACAAAATGGTACCTGAGATGCTTTGAGATCAAGTTCATCCCATTCAAAAGATGGATTTGTACCTTGAACAATCCCTGCACCAGCGTACACTAAAGTGCTGTGACCCTGAAACCGGAGAAGATTTGTTACTGTGAGAAACTAGCTATGCAAGTCTGGTAAAAGCGACATAGAATCCTAGATGGCAACTTCATGGTAAACTGTAACAATTTCTCAGTTTTTCTTACTTTTCCAAGTAATGCTGACCTAATTCCAACAGCAAACTCGCTTTCAGCTCCTCCAAACCAGCCAACCGGACCAGCGTACATTCCACGGTCAAAAATTTCTATGATAATATCACGATTTAATATTTGCAAATCAATATACTTAATTACTGCATTATTCTTATTTTGGAATGAAATTGCATATTCGATAGGCAGTAAATACACATTCTACAAAGTAATTCGAATTTTGAAAATGTATCCAAAATAAATGAAACATACCATAATCTCGTATGAACTGGCGTGCCTCTTCAGTGGGCAAACCACAAACAGCTGGACTTGGATGAAGAGTATTTAGAATCTCAAACTGCCAGGACAATGAATCAAGATTGTATTCTATGAGAAGCTGTTCATGTTTGTCTTCAATGACATACAAACATAAACCCCTGAGTTAGTAGGACCCCTCATAGATTTACCTCATCGTCTTCGTTCCTTATTCTCGCAGCTAATTGTGCTGACAAATGCTGCACTCTTGGAAGTTTCCGAAGAGCCTTACTGGGATGGACAACCACCTCATCACATATCATCTGCAGATCAGATTACAGATGCTGGTTTAGTAAATTGCCTCAACTATCTGCCTCCCTGAAAAGCATTATGTCTATGTCAAGCGTCAGTTATTTCTAGAACTCAACTTGCCTCCAGCTTCTTCTTTATGCTGTCTCTCACTATAGTAAATTCAATATCCTCTTTGCCACTGTAAGAAAAAATTCTATCAGTACTTGCTGAATTTTAGCGCAAGGTGTTGATTTCACCCTGAACTTCTCAATTTTAATACAGTTACAGATTCCAAGGAGGGGGCAAAAACCTTAGAAGCAAATCCTGACCGATTTGAAAGTCATCTGCTCTTGTTTTTCCCCTTGCTCGAGTACCAGCTAAAGCCTCACTGGAAATGTTCAAGTATTTCCGGTGAAATAGTTGCTCTGGCTATTCAGAATGTTTGCATAAAATTAACATTAGTTAGAAAACAGGTATTTAGTATGGCTGCAATGTAACTAGGAAATTCGTGTGACACATTTTTAATCAAGTTTTCAGTGATGATATTTTCTATTTGTAAGAATAGAGTAGACATACGCTATTCCCAATGAACGCAGGAGCATCTGGTGGCTGTATGCAGAATTGATAAGCATTTTGGCCCTCAACCTGAATAGTCAAATTACACTGTGATCTTCTCATGGAATAGGATTGCTTTCAAAACTAAAAGGTAGGGGAAGAAAAGGTACCTTCAAGCAAGCCAGCAATTCCACAGGATCAATGCAAGTATCTGTAATGTATCTGCTACACCTTGCCAGTACAACCTGTACAAAACATTAGTCACTCAAATATTTTTTTCTGATAAGCTCTAAACAAACTAGAGAACAAGAGTAGAAAAATAAAATCATAACTTGCTCCAGTAAAGATATAGTTTCGTCGTGGAGCTACATCAATCATCCATGAATAGTGCTAAAATTGACAAGGTTGTCTGATTTGAATCCTAATGGTTACAAACAAGCAATAACCCTATACAAGAGTAAAATACATGGGCGGTCCTCGAACTTGTCTCGATGTGTCATCTAGGTCCCTGAACTCTCAAAATGCATTTTTGGATCCCTAAACTTGTCTGAAAGTGTCACTCCGGTCCCTAAACTTTTGGCATGCATTTTTAGATCCCCAAACTTGTCTCAATGTTTCATTTGGGTCCCTAAACTCTCAAGATGAATTTTCATATCCATGAAAATTGCCATTAATTATTGTATTCAAAATGGCCTATTTATTAAACTATTTTTCCAGTCGATTCATTTAGAAATCTTACCACTAAGAACATTTTAATTCTGAAATAGCTGCATATTAATCATATTCATCATGGTTAATCAAGACCATTTGGTCACTAAAAAAATCAATATGGATATTATAGTTTTCTAATTAAGAATCAACGATGAATATTTCCTACTAACTAGTTATATTTTACATGCGCGTTATTAAGATAATTTATTCCCATTCTCAATAAAAATAAAAATAGATTGTTTATTAAATTAAAGTAGCAAAATAATTTTTCATTAACTTTAAGTAGCAAAGCAACATTTTTATTAAATTAAAAATAGTATATTGAGAGTTTAGGGACCTGCATGACACCATGGGACATGTTTATGGACCCAGAAATACATTTTGAGAGATTAGGGACCTATGTGACACCCTAGAATAAGTTCAGGGATCTAGAAATGCATTTTGAGAGTTTAGGGACCTAGATGACACACCGGAACAAGTTCAGGGACCGCTGATGTATTTTACTCCCTATACAATGTCAATCATATTTTTATGTTTCATCTACGCCATGCGAGCACAGTTAACAAGCAATAATCCATATATGAATAGTGCTAAAGTTGACGAGTTGTCTGATTTGAAACCTAATTTGGCTATATATGTAGTACGATAACCTTGTGCATTATGTCAATTATATTTGTCTGTTTTCTCTATGTCATGGCAGCACAGTTAAGAAATAATGACGGGAGCACAGTTAACAACCAATAATTCATAATGTCAATTATGCTTCTCTATTTTCTCTATGGCATATATAGGAGCTAAGTTCACAAAATGATTTACCTTCACCAATTCTCTTTGCCTCCCTTTGATCATCTGAAGAGCTTTAGTAACTGCAAGATCCCAAGATGCCTTGGTTGGGACATGATTGAGACTCATGATGGTTGTGTGCAGTCTGGACTTGTTCACTTCTACAGAACAAGGTGATATCTGCACAGAGTTCAAGCCGTTACTATCTTCCAGATGGCTAAAACTGGATGGAGAAAAACGTGCACCTTCTGCAACAATGATTGGATATCATTCACAGCCTTGTGCCATGTCCAAGAAAGCGAATCATCCCACGCGATGGTTGTCGCAAGGACCGAGCTCTCCTCAAGCTCATTGAACTCAACCTACACCGTAGTTCAGACATTTCACAAAATTCAGAGCACTAATATTACAGTGCCCACATGCCACATCCCATTTCATCTCTGATCACCAAATTTATCAGCGTGTCAGACCAACTTACTTGAGGAACAATGAAGTAAAATGAGCCATAGTCCTCCCATTCAACTGAAGTATCACTCGTCGCATCAAAACGGATGGCGCCATATGCGCAAATCAGTGGACAGTCCTTTGAAAGAAATCTTCAGACAGACAAATTTTCAACATAATGTAACTTCAGCATCGACCATACCAAACACACCCAATTCAAAAAAAATATGCTAGATCATGTCCTTTTTGTTTAAAAAACAGAGATAAAATGTAAGACTGCCATATAACAGCTTCATGTGGAAACGTAAGTGCCACTATACAAAGAAATTGGCCGTCGGTGCTGAATTGCCAACGCTGATTACCTTTTGATTGCGCGCCAATCAGCGAGGGAGAAGGGCTCGGTCCCGCGGAAGAAGACCGCCGAGCCCACGCCGGCGACGCTCACGGGCTGCTTCCAATGATCGCTCAGGCCACCGTTGCCGTTGCTGCTACCGCCGCCGGCAAGGGTGGGCGTGTCGGGCAACGGCGCCCGCGCCGAGAAGAAGCAGCGTGGCAGCGCGCTCTGCGCGTGCAGCCACTCGACGGCATCCACCCGCTGCCTGATCGGCACCTCGATGCGGATGATGCCGGAGGGCGCGGGCGGCGGCGCGAGCGCGTCCACGGCGGCCCTGAGCTGGCCCACGGCGTCCTGCGGCGCGGACGCGGCCGGCAGCTCCCGAGCCTCGCGCACGCACACCGCGCCACGGTCCCCGGCGCCCGGCGCGCAGCCGTTCATGGACAGCGAGCACGACAGGCGCGCCCATCTCCCCACCTGCGCACACGCACCCACGCGAAGGAAAAGATCAGCGTGCGTTCCAGCCAGCGTAAGTGGCCGGGAAGAAAGAAAGGAGAGAACGTGCCGTGGTCGCCGACGTCGGGCGGGCCGGGAGGAGCCGGCCGGGGGAGTAGAGCGAGGAAGACGGCGGCGCCGGCGGCATCGGCATCGGCGCGCGCGCGGCAACGTCGGTGGCCGGGCCTGCTGCGTCTAGTGTGAGGTGAAGGAGGCTGGCCGGCAGCACGGCACGCTGCGGCACTGCGCGCGCTCACGTCGCGTCGTGATTTGCGAGAAGAGATAAGAGAAGATTCGCATGGAGATAAGTGGCACAACCGTAAATTGGCTCCTCATGGCATGGGCGCGCACATGTCACAAAGCCCACACGCCATGCCGTCATGTTCAAACCGGGTTTATACGAGTTTCAGTGCAAGCTTTATTGCACAGTTATATAGATTCAGAAACTAGGTAAGTATACTGATGGAGTTTCATGGGATAAAACTCCTCTCACATCTGATAAAACCCTCTTTTTTTTCTCCTCGCCACATCAATAAAATTGATAATTTGACATAAAATTTAATGCCATAAAACTCTTCATGAGACCCCATTGAGTCTGACCTTACAAAGATACCTTTCAAAATTTGTGCCACTCCAGTATTTTGGGTCACGCCACATCTGCGAGACAAAGTGGCACTAAAAACGGCTACGAATACAAGTCACTAACAACAAAATCTCAATGATACGAATATACTTCCTCCGTCCCAGAAAGAATACAACTCTTGTTCCCCGAGAAACCAAACAATTTTAAATTTGATCAAGTTTATACAAAAAATTACTAACATTTATTGTTTTAAAAAAAATTAGTATGAAAGTATGTTCCATGATCAATATAATGATATTTACTTTGTACCATAAATATTAGTATTATTTTACATAAATTTAGTCAAACTTTAAATTATTTGACTTCTCGAGAAACGAAAGTTACTTTTTTTTTGACGGAGTAGGTCAGTAACAACGAAATCTCAATGATAGGGCCAGGCAGATGGCTCTCGCCACCGGTCCAAAACAACCGAGTCACCAGATAAAGACTCGAAAACAAAACCACGCCACCGTCAGTTAACAAGTCACTGTTACTTCAGTTGCCAGGAAAAAAAAACGTCACTGCTCAAACTTAACTCTGCGAGAAACATGTATACCAACTACCAAGAGTCTGTGTGGCCATTGATTGGAGGGTAAGCTTGTACTAAAATGCATAGTAGAAAAGTTCAGGATTTTACCGAGCTTGAATTATTGTGAAGGTTGCTCATTTAACAGAGTGCTAAACTTACGACAAAAAAAATCCTCAAGGAAACATAGCAGTTCATGAAATCAATAGACTGCAACGACCAAAAGATGCCGGGAACCCAAACTGTTTTGTTTTCCCCAGCTGACCTGGCCCCAATTTCAGCTGGGAAGGAAGTACATGCTGGGAGCTTAGAGAGAGAGAAAAAGGACTTGTAACCGATCAAGGCTTGAGGGCCACGGCGATCCCGACCTTCGAGCTCTTCTCAATGGTCTTGGTGTCGACCTCAGCCGAGATGGTCACCAGCGACTTCGGCCTCCACTCATGTTGGATCAGCGCACTGGCCTTGCCGGAGTTGTTGAAGCGGGCCTTTACAAGGGTCAGTGGGTCCAGAGCATGCTGAGTGCCAAATGTGAGGGTGTTCTCATTGGTCGAGATGCAGCGGGTCAGCTCCGCCCCAACAGCTGTGCTGGTCAATTGGCTCACGCTGTGGTAGTATGCTGCGGTTATGCTGTCTCCCTTGTTGTTCCTGCAAAAGAAGGTTGGATCAATCACACGAAATTTGAGAGACAAAAGCACCCAAGACAGTAGTCACAAATAAACAGGACAAGTCATCCAATGAGAACCAAATTGCTCAGCATGAGCCATTTTTTAGAGGCACTACTAAATATTAGCTGTATAGCCATCTGCTTAATGGAAGACACTCAATTTTATTTTATTTTTGCAATTAAATAAAAACCAATCAGCAAACTCTGTTGTTTTGACCAATTTCCTTTGTGTATTCAATAATCTGAGAGTTGGTTAGAAACTCATGTTTAGTTGCAAAGAAATATATATGAAGCAAATTGTAAAGGATTATTCTTCTAAAAACTGGCTCCGAGATAGGTGATGACCAATAATATTTTCACTTCTTTTTCTGCCCTAAACCAGCTAAAGAACTTAGAAATGAGACATCAAACAAGGATTTCTACATATCCATAAACACTTAGCTTAGTATCAAATAAGCTAAGTGTTGTCAAATAACTGTTGAATATAGTGATTTATTTAAATATAAAGGATTACTACAGGAAAACTCACAGGTTCAGGGATGCGATAAGGTCTTCATGGGTGAAGCTCACTCCAGCATTGTATTTCGTGAAGTTCCCAGTGGCGGTATCAAGTGAAATATCTGCACCAAATGCCAGAGCCTTGGTTCCAAAGGAGCCAGAGAGGTTGACTACAGGATTGGCTGTCAGACCAATGCTTGCATTAACTCCAGCATAATCATGCAAGTACTGAAGCTCAAACTGCAACCAAAAAATAAAAACAAAGAATACATTTAGAAATAAAGATTCACTTACGAAATCATTAACTAATTATTAGATGCTTACCTTTCCAGATCTCTGATCAGGAACAGCAAAGCTCAAGATGGTCTTCAGTCCTGGTGTTGCAACCTCATCAACTGTAACTGTAGTAATGACCTGAACAAACATCAAAGCAAGCCATTAACAAGAAATGCTGGAAGTGGGAAATATGGTGAGCAACTAATTACTTTGAGTGCATCAACCATAAATAACATGCTTGATGTTAGGTTGTCAGACTGCAATTATCAATCCAAGTGACGTAATATTGCAGGCCTGTTTTTTAGCGTGGTATGCAATTCCAGGCATTAGGTATATATAGTGAGACAAAAGAAATCTTTACATTTGAGTCTGAGTTTGCTTTCACATCTACAGTGATGTTCTTGTTCTTTATCTGTGATTGGATCTCACCAAAAATCAGGTCAGCTTTCTTCGTGCTAGTAGCTGTGACTGCCTGCATGAATAAGTAACAAAGAACATTAAAATTTGTAGGAGACAATATGATAGCCATAAACACATGCAAGTGATTCTAACAGAATAGCAATATCTAGTACAATATAAGCATGTAAGTTGAAATCAAGAGAAAAATCAAAATACACGCACAAACTGCTTTCTTAAATCATCCAACATTTACCATTAGGGCCAATTATTTTAGGTTCTACAAACCGTGCAAACAATTCCAGATTCGACTACAACATCAGAGGAAAATGGCAAGTTGCAAAAGATATCTTGAGTTGAAAAACACAATTATGGTAACAGCATAACTAGTGCACAATAACACCTTTTGTTTCGTGATGGGGGGCTCTAGTCAGCCACTCTATACTTTGGCTACAGTTCTAATCATTCTTCAGAAAGACATGTTTTCATGAGAATCCACAGTTGCATTCAGATGCCAGCGTCAGAAGGAAACCCACCAAACCTCTAGAAAACACGATGCACGACAGCCCTCAGCTACGTTGCCATTATTCAGACTTCAGAGTACACATCACTCAACTGACCATTCAGACCACTGTCATCCTGTCCACATACTGCTACCACGTGCTGCGTCCCTTGAAAATCGAACCTTACACCGATTACTTATGCCACTCTTGCTGCTATTTCAATCAACTCACAATTTTTCAGAACCACAAACAGGCTAGGCTAGTGAAATACTGATTCCTTCCCCTGTTCATTCATACCCTTCTCTCCCCAACCAAGGGAGCTTCTCTACCAACCCACTTTGACTCAAAACAAGCAGCAGTGAAATACTGATTCTTCAAACCCTTCTCTAACCCCAAAGGGAGTTTCTCTACCAACCCTGCTTTGACTCAAAAGAGGCAGCGAAAGAGCATCAAAAGCAAAACAGACGTTGCTAAATCCTACGACGCCAAACAGGCACAAGCAGATAAACACAAAGCACAACTAAGAAGCACGTCCATGCAGGAAATATAACCAATCTCCTGCATTCGCTGTGGCGTCTACCTAAATCCCGCTACCAAGCAACCTTTCGCTAAGGTCAAGCAATAAGATTGGAACCACAAAGATGATCCCACTACAGATCATGACCCTAACCCCCCATAGTTTCATCAATCAGATACATTCAAGTCTTAATCCATCTGACCAAAGACGGCGCAAGGTCAACCGGGGAGGGGAGAGGAGCGGGGGGCGGAGCACTTACGACGCCATTGGAGGTGTAGGTGGTGAGAGTGAACTTGTGGTCGGTCTGGTAGTCCCTGTACAGCAGATCTGCGGAGGAAGCGCGCCCGAAAAAATCAGCAAACCAACAAAAAAAACCCAACAACGACGAGCTCAGCCCCTCGAGCAAGAAAGAAACCCGGGGGGAAGGAGGGCGCAAGGGACGGAAGAGCACCCACCCCTGGTCTTCTTGCCGATCTCGGTGTAGAGGCCTGGCCCGACCATCTTCTTCTCTCGCCGGTGGCGACGGCGCGACGCGGCGATGTGTGGCGGCGGGGGTTGAGGGGGTGGGGGGAGGATGATTGGGAGGCGGCGGATAGGCGGGGAAGAATAAAGGCGGAGAAAACAACGGGCCGGGCGGCTGACGTGTGGGCCCGGTTAAACCCTAGTAGTTTACTAGTATTTCGTTTCTGTTTGTTTCGCTTCCCACGTCCTTTTGAAGCCCCCGGCTAATCGACAGACTGGACCCTGCACGACCCGACGGCGATTACTTTTTCACCAAGTTGAGCGACTTTAAATGTTTCTGAAGAATACTCGTGGTTTAATTTCGAAATTTCACCCCTTTTATGCACAAAGTTTGCATCATTGCGCCCATAGGTTATTTTATTTTGATCAACATTATACTCCCAACGTTCTAAATTATTGGTAAGGGCCTATTTAGTTTCACAAAATTTAAAAACTTTGAAACCTAGTACCAACAGTGCTAAAGTTTCACAAAGTTGTTGAAACCAAACTTTGGCCTTGTTTAGTTCGCGAAAGTTAAAAAAGTAAGTTGCAAAAGTTGCATTAGGAGGCGTCAGTGGCGGAGCTCACTCCGAATTTTAGGTGGGGCAGATTCACGTGACAAGGATAATAAGGGTATGAAAAAAAAACCGAACAGCACTTGTTCTTAATCCTCTACTACAATATATGAAATATTTGAGTTGTTTTCAAAGCATAAAAAATGATAAATAACTATTTTGTCATGTGAATGAATTGCAAATTTTACAATATACCGCAAAATTTTGGCATTGGGCAACAGTCTCAACTTTTTGAGTGGACAGCAGCTTCATCTACGTGGGCAGAGCTGGAATTTTTTAATTTTTATTTTTTCGATTTTGCAAAAACGACATGGGAGCGACTGTCGGAGTTATCGTCCGGCAGTCCACTCGGGGGTACCCAAGTGGTTGATTTATAGGCAAAGGACAATAGTGAGGCTAGGGAGCTCGAGGTAACACATGGCGTAAGGATTATACAGGTTCGGGCTACCCAAAGGTATAATACCCTACGTCCTGTGCTTGGTGGTGTTGTATTGCTCTGCTCGACGAAGTTCTGGAGAACAACGGCGAGTCCTTGGTTACAATGGGGGAATCTGGTGGCTAAGAGTTGAGTGAGATTGAATCCTCTAAGAGGGTCGACCTAGGCAGCCTTATATAGGCTGACGGCCTAGGGTTTACAAGTCGGTTATCTCTAATTGTATCCGGCTACAACTAGAAAAGTAATCCGGGTTAGTTGCAACGTAATCTCCGTGATCCTTGGGTGACATCCGAGTATATCGCTGCACGTCTTGCGGGCTAAGTCTTCTCTGATATTGTCCAGCCGAGGATCCTCGTGGGCCGGCCTGGGGTCGGCCCATATCATTGTCAGACGTGGGCCCAGGCCGACTACGTACCCGGTCGGTAGTGGGCCTAGGGGTACCCATATCCCATAAGTCCCCGAACAACGTGCAGGCGCGTGTTGGACTGCTGATTAAGAAGCGAAGCCATCAGGGTCGGCTGAAGCGCCTTGGTCGGCAGGCCGGCACAAGGGTGGGCGGTGCTCAAAAAATCATCGGGGATGATCCTGAACAGACCCGGGGGCGAAGCCCCGAGTGGTGTAGTGCCGAGTTGTAGCCAAGTCGGACACCACGAGGAACTGCACCACTTTGAGAAAAGTGACACATCCTGATGGGGCATATGGAGAGCGACACAAGGAGCTCTCCATATAGAGTAGTCCCGAGCATTGGGCCGATCAGTATAATCGGGCGAATGGTCAAAAAGAAATGACAGCCGAGCATCGGGGCAGTTGGGCCGCCCAAAAGGATAAGATCGTCAGGGTGTCAGGCACGCTACGACGAGAACAGTTCCCACGTGAATGCACAGAGCGTGCCCGTGATGAAAGCTGTTAAAGGCGGACTGAGCGCCTCGAAGCGAGGCACTGCATAGCTCAGAGCTCACGCGCCGAATAGTGCAACCAGAGAGCACGGAGCTATAAATGGAAGTAAAGACCCTGGGTCATTGCATTGAAGAAGTATCTGAGTAGGGGCCAAACAGAGAAGTCTTATGCGCTTGGCCTTGCCTCCATCCTCTGAGAAGAAATGCATTGGGTACATCCTCCAGGGATGGATCTTGGGGACTTGTCGCTAAGGTGCTAGAAGAGTGCTTACGATGGGCTTGAGGCGTTAGTGAGCATCTGCCGGCTCTTCCGTTTTCTCTTCGCATTGCCTTGGGCCGAGGGCCTTGTAGGGTGAAATGCTTGTAGAGCCGGAGCGAGCGTGAAGGCAATCTCACGCAATCCTCAAGTCCTGTGATCTCGCCGCGGGTCGCCATGATGCTACAAGAGAGCTTGTGACGAGCTCATGTCCACAAAGCTTGCCGCGGAAGTAGCAACTTGGGCAACGACGACTGCTCCAGACTGTAATCTTGACGGTCAATATCTTTATCCTTGCAAATGGCCTATGGCCATCATGTATTTGTAATTGTATAGCCTCTTTACTAATGAGGACCTTTCCATCATCCTATTTTATGGTATACTGGTATTGTTTCAGCATGCATCCTGAATCTTGCCTTGCATGTCGCAAGGGGTCCAGTTCCCAAGCATCGGGGTAAGCCGAGTCGTAGAGACCCTTTGACCAGAGTTGTAGCGCCGAGTCCCCGAGCGTCGGGGCTGGCCGAGTCGTGGAGACCCGTTGACCGGAGTCGTAGCGCCGAGTCCCTGAGCATCGGGGCTTGGCCGAGTCGCAGGGACCCGTTGACCGGAGTCGTAGCGTCGAGTCCTCGAGCGTCGAGGCCTGGCCGAGTCGCGGGACCCGTTGACCGGAGTCATAGCGCCGAGTCCCCGAGCGTCAGGGCTGGCCGAGTCGCGGGGACCCGTTGACCAGAGTCATAGCGCCGAGTCCCCGAGCGTCAGGGTTGGCCGAGTCGCGGGGACTCGTTGACCGGAGTCATAGCGCCGAGTCCCCGAGCGTCGGGGCTGGCCGAGTCGCAGAGACCCATTGACCGGATTCGTAGCGCCGATTCCCCAAGCGTCGGGGCTGGCCAAGTCACGGGGACCCGTTGACCGAAGTCGTAGCGCCGAGTCCACGAGCGTCAGGGCTGGCCGAGTCCTTTGGGCAAAGAGCCGTTGGCGCGGAGAGCCGTTGGCCCGCAATTAACGGAAACGCCGCGGATTTCATCCATTAATCGCGACGCCGTTAGGATGATTTGAACCGTTGGGGGAGGGGGATAAATCGTATTGGTCGTCGGCGGTTTTTTGCCACTGTCATTCCCAGATCTAGAGCCGTACCGCCCTCTGCCGCCGCATAGCGCTGCCGTAGGTTCGATTTGTCCGCCGCATGCTCACCGGTGCCAGAAACCGTCCGCCACCGCTTCTCCGACTCACCCCCTTTGTCGAGCACTAGTGCATTTGGGATCGGAGATGGTGGACCCGGCGGTGTCATTGAAGGCACCAGCATTGGGGGAGGAAGCCCAGTCGCCGTCGAAGGCGATGGATGCGGAAGTCTCCGCGGGTCGTGGGGAGGCCTCTGCGGGAAGGAAGGCTGCTGCTTGCGGGGCCCAAGTTGGGGCCGCGGGAAATATCGCCGCCGGCGGGGATGGCACTGCCGCGGGGATTGTGGCTGCCGCAGGGACGGACACCGCTACAGGGGCAAGTGCTGCCTCCGTCGAGGTCGAAAAGTGGGCCGGAGTGCAGGGGGAAGTGCCGCGCCAGGAACCTGCCTGGGGCTAATCCTCCGTGACCGAGGAGGAGCTTCAGGCCATGGTGCGGCGAGGCATACTGGGTCCCATGAGGAATTTTTGTGTCGGCCTACTGTTGACGGTCCATAGACGCGCCAATTATGAACCGCAAGCGCACGGATCATTGTAGCTTTTCCTTTAGAGTATTCCATCCAAGGTTTATCAATCCGTGGATCGACAATGAACTTACTAGGGTTTCTCATCTAATCTAACGGATATATCCTAGCATGAAGCATAGATTGCATATAGAGGTAAACCTTTAAGATGTGAGTGAGTATAAAGGTTGATCACATCCATAATCATAGGCAAAGGTAAAGGGCAACCAAAGGATAAACGAGCCTATTGTCTTCTAGTTGTAGTTCTAGTAAATAAGAGTAAGCGCATCATATATCTCATCCAAAGCCATCTTTAAACTACTATCCTCCGGTCAAACCCCCGAAAGCCCCACCATACACGAGATCACACCCTGTCACGATGTTCCCTATCGGCGTGGGTAACTTAAGAGCACGTTCACGAAGAACATGTTGAACCTTTTGGTAGATCCGGTATGAACCTCTAGCCACCATGGCTACAAGATCACCCCAAACAATCTATATGCATAATAGATTGAAAGCAAAGCAAACCCAAGAAAAGCACAAGATCATAGAAGGAGGAATCGAGTTAAAAGATCGGATGACATGAAGAACATTACTTATATAATAGATGTATTAGATCATCACCTCCAAGTACATATACCATAGATGATCAACTACTAGCTCTTGAACTCCTCCATGGTACAACCACGCAGGGAGGTCATGGCGGCTAGGGTTGGCCTAAGCCATCCCCTAGACAACTTCAAGGACTTGCGGCGACCGTCGTCTTCCTTTGGTGTATGCCCTAGGTTTCGCGATGCGAATTCCCCTCGGCACATGATCTATAAATAGTCCGAGGAGTCCGTGGTTCAAAGGGGAGGTCGAACTGGCGAAAAAAACGCCCTAGGCTGGCCAGCCTAAGGCACTTTGGGCCGGCCGGCCTAGGCCCTTTTTGGCCCGGTTCGGCCCCATCTTTCACATGCGATCTTCTCTCGACGATCCTTGTCCATGTATGCATGATGTCCTATATGGAAGTTACTCCGAAAACATCGGTTTGGGTCTCTTTTGCTTGGCTCGATTCCATCGTGTCTGGGTTGCTTTTGGATTTGAATATAAATGCCCCATATTGGGCCATTTTCCTGCAAAAACACAATATGCTACAAAATATAACATATATACAAAAATGAGGTTATTTCAAGTGCCAAGTGGCGGGTTACTATATGAATTGGTCCCAAAACACCACTTAATTAGCACTAAAAGTGTACGTATAACGAGCGTCAACATTCCACCCATGCTTAAACCTTGCTCGTCCTCGAATAAGTCCAAGATCTTTGCTTAACAAGGAAATCGGCGTTGCCCTTTATTGTCTTCCCTACACTTAGTTATACACAACAAGACACATTTCTCTCAAGTGTTTAGCATTTAAAGTTTAAGTTGTGACCGGCTACTTTTTATTATGGAAGATAGACTAGCAATAAAGAACAAGCCACAATAATAAATAAATGCAATGCTTTTGAACTTAAACGAACTTTAGACATTTACCTTGTTCTATCGTGAAGAGTTTTCAAAAAGATGCATATCCAACATAAGTTAGATTCTCTTGCAAGAGCTCATAGGAACACTCATCTCATCAAGTCGCTCAAACCTATACTAGATTATTTTCAACCTATTCTACTCATATATGAAAGTGGAAGGCTTATGTGAAGCTTGGTAGGTAAAAACAATCCTAGCAAAACATTATATCTCAAATATTGTCAAAATAAGAGAGAGATCTATTGGAATTACCGAGACTAGTCAAAAAGGTCATGGAGAATAAATGTTGGAAAGAGAGAAGGATGGAACACACACATTTAGATAGGTGGACATACGCAAATGGCAAGTGGATGATCCCGAGGCACAAATGAAGTCCCCGTTATCGGATTGCACATGGTTGGAAAATTGAGTATGGAATTGTCTTCAGAGCACTTGGAATTTGATGAAGCTAAAAAACTAAGGAGCATTATTTCTCTTTTTTTCTTTCTTTCATTCATCATTTTTTTCATCTTTGTTTCTTCTTTCTCCTTTTTTTTCTACATTTTTCTTTCTTTTTTTCTCCTTAGAACCTTTGGCAACATAGTACTTACTCGGCATCCTCCCCCCATGCTCAAATGATTGCTCGTCCTCGAGCATAGAAGTGAGGGTTGATAATTGCTGAAGTAAGTATACCAAGTCCATCTTGATCTTCTAGAAAAACACTTGAATCTTCAGGGAGTTTCTTCGATGCCTCCCAAATTGATGTTCTCTAAATTAAGCTCTCGATTCTTGTGGATTTTCGTCGAGAAAATGATCCATACTCAATTGTAGGTTGTGGTCAAGGAGGTAACCACAAGAAGATATTTTAGGTTTAGGGTGGATATCCAGCGAGGTTTGCGAAGTTTTCGGTGTAGAAACTCACAATGCATGGATAGAAAGGCTAGCAAAAGGAAGGTACACAAAATGGAATGGCCAGCTTCTTAGTCTCGAACCATAGAAATCAATCTTAATCCAACTCATCAAAAATATAAGTTTGCAAATCTAAAGATTTCATCATAAAAGATCATATATATGTAAAGGCTTTGGTAGGTAGAACTTTGCAAGAGATTCACAAATATAGATAGCATAATAATCAAGTTTAAATAAAACAATACAAGGCATAAGGTCATGGGAAAACTTAAATCAAAGAGCAACATAAGAAATATGTGGGTCTAGAATTTAGTCATTTAACCTCCACAAATAAAAGATCCGATATTTAATCAATTTAAGATCATTTTATAGAGAGCAAAAGGTCAAGTCATATACAACATCATGTAGGTAGAACAAGGCTGCAACTTTCATCACTTTTCCATAAGCAAAGCATTCAAAATATGTCATCGTGGTGAGCACAAAGTGGTGGTGATCATTATTTATTGAAAATAAAAACAAAACTAGGTTGTCCTCCTAGTAGCCATGTTATTAACAAGAGAGATATACAAAGGTTTCTAACCAATGGTCGATGGTATACATATATACAAGCATTAAAAAGGAGATGAACAAAGAGAAGGTTGAGGAAGAGTTACCATCCTTTTTAATGCTTGCAATTAAGTGTAGCGTGGCTTCCCCCATGCTTAAGCATTGTGCTTAGCATAGAAGAAGAGAAATGAGCATCTTGTGGTGAACACGATTATTGTACTCCATATGACATTTTCCTTTTTGTCCAACATGTCCTCCCCCATGCTTAGCATGTTGCTAAGCATGGAAAAAGAAGTTAGACCATCTTGTAATTCTTGAAGTCCTTTCGCCATGTGTTTGGAGGTTATCTTTATGCTCCTTCACCCTTGTTGCCTTAAATTTCCTTCAACTCCTTCTCATTGTCACTAAGCATTGGTCCCAATCATTTTTCTCACCGTCATCATCTCCTTGCTTGTTATCCTCATTGCTGCTTCATCTTCCATGAATTTTTTTTTATTTTCAGAACAAAATATGTATTGAACCATTACTCCATTGCAAAGTGCACAAATTTATATTTCCAACGAGTCATCATTCACCTAAAATGGATTCCGAACAAGAGAGTTATGGCTATTTTATTCCAGCTCTGCAATCTGTCCCGAGCTGATTTCAGAAAATGCAGCGCCCAATGTTTTTGTCATATCTCCTTGTACGGGTCTTCAAATTCATTGATCTTAGATGCGTTGGAATGAGAATTTGATGGAGCCTCTGAATATCCACTTTTTATTTCTTGTACATCTCTGAACATGTGCAGATTTTTGATGAAAACAACAGTATCCCTTTCAATCTTCGGAGATGTTAACGTCTTGGTTCGCAACTTTGATCATGAATTCAAGGGATTCCTTCGTCATACCTGCAAAACACTTGAGATGCACAAACTACCCCCAGGATGACGGTCGGGAGTATAAGCAAATGCCAACAAACAATGACATCCCTAAGACCTTAGCTTGTGGCATAATTAACCTAGTGAAAGAGAAAAATAAAAACCTAATGGGTGTGCGTTTGTGCGAAGTGAATGCAAATGAGAGGAAGACATATAAACCAAGACAATGTTTACATCTAGTTCTAAACACCATGTTTACAACTAGGTTGCCTTATCTTTCCATAGTTACAAAGATCTATTAACCAAGGTTAAAACACCATGTCTATCCCAAGGTCAATAATTCCTTATAGCTCAAGAAAAATATGGCGCATTGCAAAGCTTATAAATCAACTAATGCAATGTAAATGCTAATAAGGTTCTTAAAACTAATTGATGATGGTCCGTGATCACGTCTAAACACCATGTTTACACAAGACCATAAAGGGAAAATGCCTGATGAAGCATTGACATAGATATAAAAGTATTCATCATAAAGTTTTGTGAGAGAGCCAATCTAACAAATGCAAGATGGAACGATGGAATGGATGAAAAATGCAAATGCAAAGGGTTAGCAAAAACAAGAGTTAGCAAGGTTCGAAAGGTCTTTCAATGTTGTTCCGCAATCAATTTATTCAAAAAGTAATTGTTTAGAGCGACAAAGTTTGGCCAACCACCTCATAAGAAGTGAAGCAT
This sequence comes from Alloteropsis semialata, assembly GCA_004135705.1. NCBI lineage: Eukaryota > Viridiplantae > Streptophyta > Magnoliopsida > Poales > Poaceae > Alloteropsis > Alloteropsis semialata. Next base: position 33,937,551 of record CM014271.1, read on the forward strand.
TGTCGACAAGAAAATCATTCATCGAAAAGAACCGAACAACATAGTTAACAAGGTTTAGGGGAAGTTTCATGTGTGTCCTTTATTTTTGGCTTAAAACAAGAATTTTGAAGAGAGAAGTCAAGTTTAGAAAATCTACCTAAGGTGGTTGAAAACAAAAAGAAAAACAAAGGTTGTTTCATTGGCTGGAAAACAAAACCTATGGTTTTAGGATGGCTATAGGTATGAGAGATTTTCCTATGGATTTAGAATCTCGTAGGAGGGCTAGTCAAAGTTTTCAGTTAGAATAAGGAATAGAAATAGACATGGCTAATCCAAATGGTGACGGCAAGCAAATCAACACAAGTCGATCCTATCCTTGTTGGCTCCAATTTTTGGCGGGGGTGATAGGAAGGCTTAGGTGGGTTTGACAAAAGGTTAGATCAAAACAAATATGCAATGCAAGGGTGTGAACGACATGGCATGAAGTGCAACACGAGGTGGATGAACAAAATGATATGACATGATGTGGTGGTCTAAAAACAAAACAAAAGTTAACCTAGGTCAACTAGCCACAAATTTAGAACCAAAGGGTGGTGTCATACCTCATATTTCTCTCTAAAAAGACTCAAAAGAAAAAGACTCTAACGCTAATAGCAATAGGCACACAAAAGGGTTTACAAGTTTTTCAAGATCAAATAACAAAGTACTCCCTCAATAATATTTAGATTATATAACATAAAGTTGTGGCATTTATTAGAGCAATGGTACAATGTTACTTGATGATTCGATTGAAGAGCACAATATAGACCGTCATCTTGTATAGATAATAAACAAAAGATCGGGTTGCCTCTCGCAAAGCGTTTCATTTAAAGTCATAGAGATAGACTTCTCACCTCGATTATTTTCATGAGAAGCCATGGTCTTTCGTGCGAGAATCCGAAGTATCCATGCAGCTTGATGTAACTTGGTGTAATTCATCGTGGTTTGCTTCTAATATTTCATGAATCTAATGTCACCGGCTTGTGTCTTCATATGCCAATGTTCTTGAGAGTCTTCATTTTGTTCTAAGCTTCTGAATTTGATCTTGTACGCTCAATAAAAGCATTGCCCAAGCTCCTCTTCATTATTGTCATCATTATCCCCTCTACCTTGTTCTCATCACGTTGCTCATGCCTCTTCTTTGTAGATTTTTCTCTATGTCCAGAATAGAACATATACCAAAGTATAGATCTATTGAAAAGTTTATGAAATTACCTTTTCAACAAGTGGTCTTTCATCTTAAATGGAGTTCAAACGAGAGAGTTATACCCATTTTACTTTAGCGCTGCGTGCTGTCCAGAAAATTTCAGAATGCACGACCTTCGATGATTTAATCATAACCACTTGTAGGAATCTCCGATTGACTTGATTCTTATTTCGTTAGAACCAAAACTTTATGAGGATTTTAAATATCTAAAAGTATTATATTATTCTCATCAAAGGTTGCATAGAATTTTGATGTGAACAGTACCTTTTTGTAAATTGATCCTGAGATGTTGATAATCTTGATCTTGTGGTCTTTGGAGCGTCGTGTTATGCATCCTTAGGCTTCAAGGTCATCACAATTGATTCATTAGCGAGTAGCCAAGTGACGGTCCAGGATCCATGGGAGTCCTCATGGGCCACAGTCCCGTTAGGAAATTGGGCCGGCAACCCTGACTGATACAAGGAAGGATTGTACTGCTTAAGGAAACTAGTCGGGTACTGGGAAACAACCCGGCCTACTCATGTTAGGGCTCTGTGGATTGTACCCGACTAGGAGTTTGTATTTCTTGCCTTGTAGACCCTGTCTCCCGAGTATATAAGGTGAGGCAGGGACCCCTTGTAAAAATACCCATCAATACGAGAAGATCCACCATACAGGACGTAAGGTATTACGCTCTCTACTCGAGGCGGCCTGAATCTGTCTAAATCGTCTCGTGTTCACCATCGTGCTTCTGGTTCCGGCGAGGCCCCCACGAACAACTCGACTACTTAGGGACCCCCCATAGTAGGCTAGCCGGTATAAAAAACCGACAGCTGGCGCGCCAGGTAGGGGCTCTCGTCGAGAATCATTCAGCAAGCTCGATGGCACCAGTCATCATCAACTGCGACGGCGACATGGCGTTCGAGAAGGGCGCCACCTTCGTTTTCGGCTCCTGGGTCTGCACGGCGGACGGTGCGGGCAACTTCGACCGCGTCCTCAAATCGCCGACTCCGGAGCAACTCGCCGACAAGCTCGACGAGATCGCGCCCCCGGGACCGAATACAACTCGGGCTCGGGGAACCACGAGTTCGAAATCAACTCGGACTCAAGGAATCACCCTTCCTGGCCCGATTTCAACTCGGGCTGGGAAATTTCCGAAGCGGACCAGGCAACCCGAGTCGGTTTCTGAACCATCGGCTATGCCAAAATCCGCCAATTCAAAAATCCGGAAGAAAAGGAGTCCAGCCACTGTTAAGCACGAGGCCGACACCCCGAGCCAATATCCCTTTGGACTCGCGGGCCCCACCTCTGCTTTCCAGGCGGTGTCCTCAAAACAACTCCGATCTCTGGTCGAATTTGACGAATTTCCCCTGAACGGAAACAAGTCGGACTCGTCATCACTTCAACCCCCGAAGGACGATTTGTTCACTGGCCGGGACGTAAGCCAGCACTTGGAGCAACACCACAGGAGGACCTGGACATGTCTCGCATCATCGCGTGCATCGATCCACTCCCGTTTCAACACGGGCAAACCCCTGAATTCTTCAAGCAGCCACGGCTCAACTGTCCCAGTAACTTCAAGCACAGGGAGCTACTCACCAGGGTGCCAAGCCATGGTGATCATCGGCCAGGAACAAGAAGTCTCCAACGACGAGCCAACTGTGGAGAACGAAGCTGAAGCTGACCGTAACCGACACAGGGAGCGAAATGTCGCTCGCGCAGAACGACGTCGCCGCCTCGGCCGTAGGCTACCTCCACAGGACCTCAACGCCAAGTTCCGGCAAGTTGCCGGCCAAGACGTCTACTCCAGCGCTGCAGCCAACATCATGGCTGTCGTCACAGAGCTGGGACAGATGCCTGAAACTCCTGAGATCCTCAGGATGAAGACAATGCTCGAGACAGCAGCCATCCAGCATGACGCAATCAACCCGGCGAAAACTATCACTCGAGCACCAAGCCGCCAGGCAAGCAGCGCATACCTTGAAGTTGGAAACCGAGGCAATCAGTCCCACCACCCGAGTAGAGAACAACGCCAACGCCAAAATGAGGGAGGCATAGTACTCGGCGGTGGAGGTCGTGACCACGGCGCCGGACCAAGCAATCGCGAAGTTCAGCAGAGCCACGTCGGCGGTCGTGATGGCAACCGAAACAGGGACAGACGCCCCGAGAATCACGAAAACAACAGGGATCTGCGACAACAATTGCCACCCAGAGACGCGCGCACGATCATCTCGTCACGGGCGCGCGATCGCGAAGAACAAGAACGCCGCAGACGCCAGGAGTACGACCAAGTCTACGGGGCGCCGGGTCAGGATCACCACAACCTCCACAAGTACGAAGGGTTCCCGGTCTTCTCAGACCGCATCCGCGCTACTTCCTGGCCCGACAAGTTCAAACCAGCTCATATCGATAGATATGACGGGAAACGCGACCCCGAGCAGTGGATTCGCATCTACTACTCGGCAATCAGGGCGGCAAGGGGCAACACCGACACTATGTGTATCTATCTCCCAGTAGTCCTCGATCAGGCCCCTCTGACCTGGTTAGATGGGCTCAAGCCAGGCTCCATCGACTCCTGGGATGAACTCTGCAAGGCTTTCATCAACAACTTCCAAGGTTCATGGCAAAAGCCGGGTACTCGTTTTGACCTCGCCCAGTGCAAACAGGGCCAGAACGAGTACTTGCGCAGTTACAACCGGCAATTTTGGGAGAAACGCTCAACCTGTGCTGGCCTATCCGACCAAGATGTCATTGATTGCTTCCACGGCGGCCTTACAGACCCCATGCTGCACCTCGATTTCGGAAGGAACAGGCCAAAGACACTAGAGCAAATGCGAGAGCTCATCAGCCGCTGGTCAGATGCTGAAGACATGCAGCGTGAGAGATTCAACCGAAACAAGTCGGGAGGAGATCGCAACAACAACAACGACCGTAACAAGGGCAAGCAAGTTGAGAACAACAGCAAACGCGACTTCAGTGATAAGAAGCGCAAACCTGAAGACACGGTCAATGTTGCTGAGAAGAACTCTTCCCGTAGGAAGTTCGAAAAACTACTCGACAAGCAGTGCCCTTTCCACCCAAAGGATAAGCACTCAAGCAGGGACTGCTGGTCGCTTAAGAAAGCGTTCTCAGCAGAGGGCGCTCCCAAACCAAACAACCCTGACAACAAAGGAGACAAGGGTGACAAAGACACCGGCTACCAACAAGCCGACAAGGTTGTCAACGTCATCTTTGGGGGAATCACTCAGTCAGAATCAAAGCGCAAGCAAAAGCTTATTCACCGCGAGATCGCCTGCATTGAGCCTGCCATCCCCACCTTCCTGAAGTGGTCAGAAGTCCCCATCAGCTTCTCTCGCGATGATCAATGGACCAACATCAAGAACCCGGGGCGATACCCTCTGGTGCTCGACCCTGTGGTAGCTGGCGCGCGACTCACAAGAACATTGATCAACCGAGGAAGCGGACTCAACATCCTGTTCGCCAAGACTTTGAAGAAGATGGGCTTAGACATCACCAACCTGCTCAAACCCACTGATTCACCCTTGTACGGCATTGTTCCAGGCAACGCTGCCGTGCCCCTTGGCCAGGTATCACTTCCAGTTACATTTGGTACCGAGGCCAACTACAGGACCAAGTACATCACATTCGAGGTCGCCGACTTCGAATCATCGTACCATGCGATCCTGGGAAGACCCGCTCTGGCGAAATTCATAGCGATCCCACATTACATCTACCTCGTCCTGAAAATGCCAGGCCCTAAGGGGATCTTATCCCTAAAGGGCGACATGAAGACCTCCTACAATTGTGACACCGAGGCAATGACGATTGCTGCAAGCATGCAGCAACCGAGCTAGGCAGCAATCGTAGCAGCTATGGCAAAACAACTCGGCGAGGCTGAATTGGAAATCCCAACGAAAAAGCCAGCCGTGCCAAACATGAAGCCCTCCCAGGAAGTTCCAATCAAGGCAATTGACCTGGGGACGGGCGACCCCTCCAAGACGGCGCTGATCGGCGCTGACCTGCCTATCAAATAGGAAAGCGCGCTCACCAGCTTCTTACGGGACAACCGTGACATCTTCGCATGGAAGCCGTCTGACATGCCGGGAGTCCCAAGGGAGTTGGCTGAGCACAAACTCAATGTTGATCCTGCCGCCAAGCCGAAGAAACAACGTCTACGACGCTTTGCCCAGGATAAGAAAGAAGCCATCCGTTCGGAGCTGGCGAAACTCTTAGCAGCCGGGTTCATTAAAGAGGTGTTCCACCCAGACTGGCTTGCTAATCCTGTCCTGGTCCGCAAGAAGAACAACAACGAGTGGAGAATGTGCGTCGATTACACTGACCTGAACAAACATTGCCCAAAGGATCCCTTCGGGCTACCTCGCATTGATCAGGTGGTGGATTCTACAGCTGGCTGCTCTCTACTCTGTTTCCTGGATTGCTACTCGGGCTATCATCAGATAAGCCTGCACAAAGATGACCAGATCAAGACGGCGTTCATCACTCCGTTCGGCGCCTACTGCTACACTACAATGTCCTTTGGACTCAAGAACGCAGGGGCCACATACCAGCGTGCAATTCAGAGTTGTCTCAAGACTCAGATTGGCCGCAATATGGAAGCCTATGTTGATGACGTCGTCGTCAAGACAAAGAACCCGGATAGTCTCATCGATGACCTATCTGAGACCTTTGCACATCTCAGGGAATTTCAATGGAAGCTCAATCCTACCAAATGTGTGTTTGGCGTGCCCGTGGGAAAACTGCTGGGCTTCATAGTCAGCCATCGGGGAATTGAAGCTAATCCCGAGAAAGTTATCGCTATCACATCCATGGCGCCTCCAAAATCCCTCAAGGACGTTCAGAAGCTGACTGGATGCACGGCGGCCCTCAACCGATTCATCTCAAGGTTGGGTGACAGAGGATTACCTTTCTTCAAGCTCCTCAAGAAGCAAGACAAGTTCGTATGGACTCCAGAAGCTGATGCGGCGTTTGAAGACCTCAAGAAATTTCTCCAGTCACCACCAGTACTGACTGCACCAGCTGATCAGGAACCACTGCTTCTCTACATAGCAGCAACAACTCACGTCGTGAGCACTGCCATTGTAATCGAGCGGGAGGAACCCGGCCATGTATACAAAGTACAGCGGCCCGTTTACTTCATCAGCGAGGTGCTTTCAGAATCAAAAGTGCGATACCCGCAGGTCGAGAAGCTATTATATGCTGTCTTGATCACATCTCGCAAGTTGCGCCACTACTTCGACGCCCACCGGGTTGTTGTAGTCACCTCTTTTCCAATTGGCGACATACTCCATAACCGGGACGCGACAGGGCGAATCTCCAAATGGGCGGTCGAATTGGGCTCTCACGCCATCGATTTCATCCCACGAGCTGCCATCAAATCTCAAGCCCTGGTGGACTTCGTCGCGGAGTGGACAGAAATACAACACGCAGTACCAGAAGAACCCCTCGAGCATTGGATCATGTACTTCGACGGATCACTGAAGCTTGAAGGGGCAGGTGCAGGAGTACTACTCATATCCCCAAAAGGCGATCAGCTTAAATATGTGCTCCAAATTCTGTGGAAAGCCACCAACAATGAAGCCGAGTACGAAGCTCTACTGCACGGGTTACGCTTGGCAGCTTCCCTTGGCATCAAGCACATGGTGGTGTACGGCGACTCCTCTGTGGTGATCAATCAAGTCAATAAAGATTGGGACTGCACCAAGGAGAACATGGATGCATACTGCATGGAGGTGCGCAAACTCGAGAAGCACTTTCATGGGCTCGAATTTCATCACGTCATCAGAGACAACAACATGGCTGCTGATGCACTTTCAAAGCTAGGTTCCCACCGAGCGCAAGTACCAGGCGGCGTTTTCGTCCATGAGCTGTTACAACCATCCATCAAGGAGCAAGAAGTACAGCCGATTATAACACCACCCCATCAGCAAGTCATGGTGATTACACCCGAGTGGACAAAGCCCTTCATCGAGTACATACTGCACCAGAGGGAGCCCGAAGATAAGGTGGAGGCTGAGCAAGTTATCAGACGAAGCAAGCACTACATAGTAGTCGGGTCCACCCTTTTTCGACGCGGCGCCTCATCTGGAGTCTTGATGAAGTGTGTCACTCCAGAAGTCGGACGGGAAATCCTTGAAGAAATCCATGGTGGAATCTGCGGGAACCATGCTGCTCACCGCACGATGGTAGGCAAGGCTTTCCGGTCCGGGTACTATTGGCCATCCGCTGTGGCCGATGCCGAAGAAATTGTGAAGACCTGTCAGGGCTGCCAATACTTTGCCCGGCAAGCTCATGTCTGTCGGATGTTTGGACCCGGCAGTCCACACAGGGTAGCCTACGTGGTTGATTTGTTGAGGGACAGATCGAGGATCAGAAGTCGATGGTAACACGAGACGCAAGGATTGAACAGGTTCGGGCCGTCGAGATGACGTAACACCCTACGTCCTGTGTTGGCGGCGATTGTATTGCTGTGTATGAAGTTCCTGGAAGGATCTCCGTAGTTGGGTTCTGTCCTAGGGTTGTATGATCGCGGGTTGTAGCGTAGAGGTTGTAGATTTCGTAGATGTTGTGTTCTGGAAGGCGCCTTATATAGTCCGGCTGCCTTGAGTTACAAGTCGGCTAGAGATCGTAACCTACCCGAAATACAAGGATTCGATCCTATAACGATTACAGATATCTTTCCCTATAATTCCGGCTAGTTTATCTTGATCTCCGAGCTTCTTGCGGGATACGCCGTCTTCTTTCCTTGCCGCGCGCGCCGTCGCGCCCATCCGGTTCGCCCGACTGGTGGGCCTCCCGACTGGTGGGCCACCCAGTCTGACAAACCGGTCCAGTTGCACTCGGATCGGGCCGCCCCTTGCTGGTTGGGCCAATCCGCCTTCTGGGTACCCCTGGGGGTCTACCCCCGACAAGCCCCCGAGTAGTACGTGGTTGAGAGACAAGTCGGCGAGGTCGTGCTGTCCGATGAGCGTCGAGCCTGCTGCAGTTGGAAGCGAAACCGCGTGATACTGGAGAGAAAAGAGCCGTTTCCAACGGATGCGCCGCGAGGTGCGTCCGTTGGCCGTAGCCCCCGAGCCTTGAAGCGATTCCGAAGGAATCGGTCCAAGGGTTAGTAGCCTTCTTCTGAGGTCACCAAATGATCAACGGATGCGCCGCGAGGTGCGTCCGTTGGCCGTAGCCCCCGAGCCTTGAAGCGATTCCGAAGGAATCGGTCCAAGGGTTAGTCAAGGAGCATCTGGCTAAATCATCCGGCGTTAATTTCGGCGTCCAGCCCCCGAGCGTGAGGGCCAGCGGAGTCCTGCGAGACACGCCGAGTGGTCATCCCGGCGCCAGCCCCCGAGCGTGAGGGCTGAGCACGCCGAGTGGTCGTCCCGGCGCCAGCCCCCGAGCGTGAGGGCTGAGCACGCCGAGTGGTTGTCCCGGCGCCAGCCCCCGAGCGTGAGGGCTGAGCACGCCGAGTGGTCGTCCCGGCGCCAGCCCCCGAGCGTGAGGGCCAAGCACGCCGAGTGGTCGCCAGTACCCTGCAACAAAGTAAAAATTCGAGGAGAAAGCATTCGGCGATATAAACATTAATGAACTCCACTTCCTGCTTTTAAGTCTTTTAATTTCCCCGGGCAGTTAGCCTGTTACGTTTATGCACCTGGTCTCCGATAGCCGTAGTCCATAGCGCAGGGAGCTGGGCCGCGTGCACGCGTAGGAGGGTAGGCGTACGGAAGAGCCGAGGTTTCACGGATTAAGGCGTGTGCTCCCCGAGTACTTTAGCAACTTGTTTAAAGCTCGCGGAATTGACAAAGTTATTCAATTGATACTTATCTTGACGAAGAGTTCGAGTCCCGGAGGATTCCTTCTCTGTCGGGTATGCCAAAGGCGAGGCAGACAAGGCGGCGTCATATTCGTGATGCGGCGCCAGGAACAGAATTCCCGTGATTGCACAGGGCGCTCCCGTGGTTGAGTGGAGCCAAAGGAGATAAGGGCGACCTGTGCACTTCAGGCCAGAGAAGAGACGCGTGGCGCGGAGTCCGCGCTCGTCATCATGGAGAAAAATCTTCCTTCCTCCGGTGGCCAGGTGCAATAAATACCCGTCGGGGAGCCCGAGCTGCTACCCAAGAGCGAGTAGATATAGGACCCTTGCAGTCAATATGCCGGAGGCTTATTGCTGGGTTCATCCACCGGGAAAAATTCATGGAGTCGTCTTGGCACGGTGCTAGAAGAGTGCTTGCGAGGGATCTGAGGCGTTGATCGGCGTGTAGATGCTGCCCGGTTCACCCCCGCATTCCCATGTGATGAGGGCCATGTGGGGTGAAATGCTTTGTAGAGCAAGGACTAGCCGAAGGCATCCGCCATCAACCCTCCACCGGTGCTGTCCCGTCGACGGCTGCAGTGGTGCTACAAGAGAGCTTGCGAGGAGCTCATGTGAACCAAGCTTGCTCCGGATGTAGCACTAGGCGCAGGGACGAGTGCCCCAGGCCGTCATCTTGGCGGCTAATGTGTTTGATGTTTGTAACCGGCGTAAGTCCGGCTCCGTTGTAACTGTATTTCCTGCAAAAGGATTGCATTGCCTGTTGCAATTTGTTCGCAGCGTCAGTTCCCGAGCGTTTCGGGGCTGATCGAGCCCGAATGGCACGCTGCCTTTGATATGGCGCCAGCCCCCGAGTCCGAGTGCTGGTCGAACCTTAGCGGTACGCCTTCAGTTCTGCAGTGTTGGCCTCCGAGTGGTTCGGAGCCAATCGAGCCC
>CM014271.1:33948506-33980455 GCA_004135705.1 Alloteropsis semialata
GCGCATCTTTTTTTGACTCATCCCGGGTTGTTTAAAAACAATCTAGAAAGGGTTGTTTCAAAAGCCATCTACTTTCTGTTTCACACAGAAAGATCGGGCGCACTTATTTATCTGAATCTAGTCGGGTTGTTTAAAAACAATCCAGAAAGACTACATTCAAATGCCATCTACTTTTTGTTCAAAACAAAGAGATCGGGCACACACAATCAGATACACAGATACTTGTTGTTACTAAAAACATTAAGTATTTACATCTGAAACCAAGGGTTTTCTTACAAAAGAGACTCTAGAACTCAAGACGAGATACAATCTTCTCTACAGTGTCCTTCTCCTCGTCCATGTAAGTATCATACATGGCCCGGGTACAAGCCGGGTTGATTCTTCCTTCAGTAACACCTAATGGCTGTGAAGGAAACCATGACCGGACAACCCCGAGTACTTGTTTAGTACACGAATGGGCGATCCGTTGGCAATACAGCTTCACTTGCCTAGGGGTTGCTCGAAGGCGATCAAGGAGAGGAGGAGCAACACTTCCGGCGGGTACTTTGGCATATACATCAACCAAAGGCAGGGCGGCTTCCTTCCAAGACTCAATTTCCTCACCACGGCGATTGACCTCCACGCGAAGTGCCTGGATTTCAGCCTCTTGATTGCGGATCTTGGTCAGGTCTTCGATGAGTTGGGCATCGGCATGCTGGCGCATTTTCTGCTCTTCTGCAAGATCTGCCATGCATTCCGTCTCCCTCCGCTCTGCTTGGTTTGCGCGCTCCTGCTCCCGGTAAAAGCGGTTCTTCATATCGATGAACTCGCCTTTTAGAGTTTCAACGCGCCTTTCACTCTGTGCAGATAGCACATCAGATCCTATTCATTATATGATCACTGCAGTAAGAGACAAAGTACTCGGCATACACACCTGAGAGTTTTTGTCACAAAGACTTATTCTTCTCAACCATGTCATCGCGCTGGTCCTGCTACAAGTTGATCTTCTTGTACGCCTCATCCAGTTCTCGGCGCAATTGGGCGCGTTCTTGGTCCCAAGCTGCTTGTCCCTTGGCCAGATCGGCTGTGGCTTTCTCAGCGCGGGCAATGGACGTGCTTGCTCTCCGAAGCATCTCAGATTTCTGCTGAGATCGTACAAGTATACTCTACATCCAGATTAAAGGAAGCAGAGTTGATTACAGTACGAAGGAGATAAGTATTTACAATACTACACTATTTCTACTAACCTCTGTGAGCTTGGAGAGTTGTTTGTACAGCTCGGCGGCCTTCTCCAGATCTTCATGGTCAACTTCGGAGTTGAATAAGAAGGCGTCTTCATCCTCATTAGCGTTGACGCCGGGTGTGCCGGTGAAGATTTGGAATGGTTCTGGTGAAGACTCGCGGGGTTTCTTTTGCTCCCGGATGATTTCTTCAACAACAGCTTCCTTCATCAGGCCAGTGGTGGTGTCCAATCCTTCAGGGCGGAGGCCAGCCATCCGGATACTTTCTGTTGCTTTGGGCCAAGACCCAGGAGCAGAAGCACCCGGAGCGGCTTGCTCTCTTACAGGGGGTGGTGGCGCGACGTTGCCGCTTGCTGCTTGAGGTTGGAGCGGTGAAGATGCCTTGGGGCTTGGCCCTTCTCCTCCTCCTGTCTCCATGATTGGAGTCTTTGGTACGTCTGCAGGAGCAGGAGTAGGCGGACGGCTGCATAAACAATTGAAGATTAGCAATATTCGCGTTTCAGAATTTTGCTCCACGAAGTCGGATCATCTACCTGGCAAATTCCATGTTGAATTCAGGCTCTTCCACAACAAAGTCAAAACCGCCAGAAGGGTTGTTTTGAGGTCCTTGAGGTTCTTCCGACTAAGCGAGTACTTCTTGTTCAGGATTCTGCAATTATACATTCAATTCAGAAAACAACTCGGCAAGAGGATAAAACCAAGATTTTTTGGCAAACAAGATAAATGGGGGTACCTTGGGCGGAGGAGACTGTAGTGGGATTCCCACTGGGATCTCCACATTTGTTTCAGGCTCTACTTCAAGTGGACTCTTCAAGCCTGATCCTCCTTGCCCGAGTATCTTCCCAAGAGGAGGTTGGGGTGTGTCATCATCAGAGTCGAATACTTCTCCCAGAATCACCTGGTCCATATCTGGCGACACCTTTTTCTTCCCTTTCCCCGAACTTTCAGCAGTTTGCTGGGGCGGGGGAGATTCAGGCAACCCGGATTGGTTCTCTGCTATGTCTGGATGCGAGGAAGCAAGTCTGGTCCGTAATTCCTGGCATTGGATAGTGCAGCAATTGATCAGTTGTCAAGAAGCAAGAAGATGTATATCATAATTGATATTCGGGTTGTTTTCAAGCTTACCAATGATGACGGACGACTTGCCGAGTACTCGGGTACCCGGCGTGGCAGATCCTGGGCATCCATGAAGAGTGCCTGGACACGAACGGCGACTTCGTCTGACGATAAGTCGCTGGTCGAAATCCTGGTCGGATCTTCAGGGCCAGTATACTCATAGCCAGCGTGCACCCGCTTCTGGCAGGGTTGTATGCGCCGGCGCAGGAACGAACTGGCGATCCCGATCGCAGTTAAGCCTTGGTCCTTCAGGGCAGCGATCATCTTGATAAGCCTGGAGATTCCGTCAACCTTATCCCTATCGAGGGATTCATTCCATGAATCTTGTGGCCAAGGCAGATGACCGGAGTGCTTGGATAGACTCGGGGGCTGATTCTCCACATAAAACCACTTGTCATTCCAGTCTTTTATGGAGTCATTCATCTTGAAGTCGAAGTAGACGTTCTTCATCCTCTGGCGCAACTGAAATCCGGCCCCGCCGACTACTTTGTCCGGGGTGGACTTCACACGGAAGAGGCAGCGGAACAGATTGAAGTGGGGATTGATCCCCAAGAAGGTTTCGCAGAGATGAATGAAGAGGGAAATTTGAAGAATAGAATTGGGATTGAGATGAACCAATTCTAATTTATAGTAAGAAAGAAGCCCTCGGAGGAAATCATGAGCGGGGAGGGCGAAGCCGCGTTCATAAAAAGCAACAAAAACCACGATTTCGTGGATTTCTTCGAAAGGCCAGGCCTTACCTGGATCGGTGCGCCAACAAGAGATTGACTTATCCAGCAGATAGCCTTGCTCCACAAGACCCTGCACCATCTCGTCTGTAGCCTTGGATGGTTTCCAGGTGAGAGCCGGCGCAGGGGAGTTTTTGAACACTGGCATATCAGTGATTGGGATTTTGGATTTCTTTTTGCTTGTGGCGGATTTGCCCTCAGTAGGCTTGCTGGAAGCAGGTTTCCGACCCATCTTGCCAGACGAGATTCTCGATTGATTCTCGAACGGGGCTTGAGTGGATTGCAGATTGCGCGCGGAGGTGAAAAGAGTTTGAGGATTTCAGTGGTGAAAGCGACGGCGGTGGGGAGGAGAATACGAACGGTTCACCCTCTGTCTTATAAGATTGAAGCGGTAACCCTAAGCGTATTCTCCGTAACCCATTTTCCAAAATACGCCAACACTTATGTATTCGCGGCTACAAACCAGATGCATATTTGTGCGGCCATTTCCTAACGAGCTAGGTCATTTTTCGATGAATTTTCATTCTCGGGGGCTGTTGCTTAACAGGATTTATTTCCATATCAAAGAATATACATATTTCAACAGAAGTCTTTAAGCTTATTGTCATCTGCTTTAAGCTTGGGGGCTGGGGGGGAAATAGTATATTTCTTTTGGAAAGTTTTTTCAATGAAGACTCTGGAATTGTTTTTAATCCTTGAAAACATTTCTAGGCTCGGGGGCTAGACCCATAATGGGTCCATCTTTTTTCAAAAGCTGGACACCATTATAGTAAATGGGGAAGTTTTTGCATCAATCTTGGTTCATGAACCAAGGCCCGGGGCTGGCTGCAAAAGAAGTCGGCAAAGGAGCACATCATGTTCACTTCTGAAGGTTTTCAACATGCAAGACGACGAGGAAACAACTCGGCTGATGCTGAAATCGTTGAGAAACAACCCGGCAGGCGTGAAGACATGAAGACGCTCGGGGGCTTGACGGTCCAGGATTCATGGGAGTCCTCATGGGCCACAGTCCCGTTAGGAAATTGGGCCGGCAACCCTGACTGATACAAGGAAGGACTGTACAGCTTAAGGAAACTAGTCGGGTACTGGGAAATAACCCGGCCTACTCATGTTAGGACTCTGTGTATTGTATCCAACTAGGAGTTTGTATTTCTTGCCTTGTAGACCCTGTCTCCCGAGTATATAAGGTGAGGCAGGGACCCCTTGTAAAATCATACCCATCAATACGAGAAGATCCACCATACAGGACGTAAGGTATTACGCTCTCTACTCGAGGCGGCCTGAACCTGTCTAAATCGTCTCGTGTTCACCATCGTGCTTCTGGTTCCGGCAAGGCCCCCACGAACAACTCGACTACTTAGGGACCCCCCATAGTAGGCTAGCCGGTATAAAAAACCGACACCAAGGTGGCGGGATCTTATGGGGCTCTTGCTCTTTATGTCGATGATTTGAGCGGTTTCCTTCGTTGGTAGCATCACTCAATTAGAAGCTTCTTGAGCATCCTACTACAGAAGATTGGTAATGTCATGACTTCTAATCTTGTTGCCTCCAGTCTTGATCAACTTCAAATCATCATCTTTTGTGCTCAAGGACCTCCAATCATCCCTTGACATCATCATCACCTTCTCCGTTGTTTGCTATTGCCTTTTCTTCGTTGAATTCCTATTCAGCCAGTATAGAACATATACCAAACTTCTACTCCATTGCAATTTGCATCAAATTTCCTTTCTAACGAGTGCTTATTCACTTCAAACAGACTCCGGATGAAAGAGTTATGCTTGTTTTACTCCGGTACTACGTTCTGTCCCGAACATATTTCAGAACGCATAGTTTTGAAAGATTTTACCATAACTTCTTGCACTGATCTCAAAAGTTTATGATTCTTGATGCGTTGGAAAGAAGACTTGATGAAGCTTCATATTCTAATTTTCCTTCATAGTACCTCTCTGATCATGGATGAAAAACTGGTCTCAACTGCAACCTTCCAGAGATGTTTGATGATCGGATCTCACGACTTCTTCGGGGCATGATTCGTCACCTATAGCTTAGACAAGCAAATCTCCAAGAAAGATTAGTCTTAAAAATTAATTTACACGGTGGCATATCTTGTTCATCTTTACTTGTTTTGTGTGTGTGCTCGATAGTGGTGATGGGCCACTAACAAAAGTTGGCACCTACCACTAAAGAGCGGATCTTGATGTAGCCATCAATCTTATGGGAGCGAGTTTGGACTTGTTGAAGCCCAAACTCAGTGTCTAGATTTTCACCTGCTTTCAAGGACACAAACAAGAAAACAAGAGTATATGCAATAATAAAAATTAGGGTTAGTCCAAAAAATTAGATAGATCTCCCTAGGGTTCGAGTTGCCTAACCCCCTCAACGGCGCAAGAAAAGCTTATTGACGGTCCATAGACGCGCCAATTGTGAACCGTAAGCGCACGGATCATCGTAGCTTTTCTCTTAGAGTATTCCATCCAAGATTTATGAATCCATGGATCGACAATCAACTTACTAGGGTTTTCCATCTAATCTAACAGATCTATTCTAGCATGAAGCATAGATTGCATATAGAGGTAAACCTTTAAGATGTGAGTGAGTATAAAGGTTGATCACATCTATAATCATAGGTAAAGGTAAAGGGCAACCAAAGGATAAACGAGCCTATTGTCTTCTAGTTGTAGTTCTAGTAAATAAGAGTAAGCGCATCATGCATCTCATCCAAAGCCATCTTTAAACTACTATCCTTTGGTCAAACCCCCGAAAGCCCCACCGTACACGAGATCACACCCTGTCACGATGCTCCCTATCGGCGTGGGTAACTTAAGAGCACGTTCGCGAAGAATGTGTTGAACCTCTTGGTAGATCCGGTATGAACCTCTAGCCACCATGGCTACAAAATCACCCCAAACAATCTATATGCATAATAGATTGAAAGCAAAGCAAACCCAAGAAAAGCACAAGATCATAGAAGGAGGAATCGAGTCACTAAAAGATCGGATGACATAAAGAACATTACTCACATAATAGATGTATTAGATCATCACCTCCAAGTACATACCATAGATGATCAACTACTAGCTCTTGAACTCCGTCATGGCACAACCACGCAGGGAGGTCATGGCGGCTAGGGTTGGCCTAAGCCATCCCCTAGACAACTTCGAGGACTTGCGGCGGCCGTCGTCTTTCTTTGGTGTACACCCTAGGTTTTCTGAGTTCTGGTGGATGGATGCGAATTCCCCTCAACACACGATCTATAAATAGTCCGAGGAGTCCGTGGTTCAAAGGAGAGGTCGAACCGGTGAAAAAAATGCCCTAGACCGGCCGGCCTATGCCCTTTTTGGCCCAGTTCGGCCCCATCTTTTGCGTGCGATCTTCTCTCGATGATCCTTATCCATGTATGCATGATGTCCTATATGGAAGTTGCTCCGAAAATGTCGGTTTGGGTCTCTTTTGCTTGGCTTGATTCCGTCGTGTCTGGGTTGCTTTTGGATTTGAATATAAATGCCCCATATTGGGCCATTTTCCTGCAAAACCACAATATGCTCCAAAATACAACACATATACGAAAATGAGGTTATTTCAAGTGCCAAGTGGCGGGTTAGTATATGAATTGGTCCCAAAACACCACTTAATTAGCACTAAAAGTGTACGTATAACGAGCGTCAACACCTACCGGGGACGACGCGCGACCATGGGAACGCTCGGAGACGGAGACAGTCGTCTTCGCGTCCTTCTTCGAGCGTGGCTTTGGATTGCCGACGGGGGACTTCTTTCGGGGGCTTTTGCATTGCTATGGTATTGAGTTACCCACCTAAATCCGACCTCAATTCTTGCAATCTCGGTCTTCATTCATCTCTGTGAGGCCTTTCTGGGAATTCCACCGCACTTCAACCTGTGGCGGCAGTTGTACCGTATGAAAACAATTGGAGAGGATGCCGATAAGGATCCGGCTCAGATAACTAGTGGAGCAGGATTCTCCTTGCGGCCTGGCATGTCCAGGAGGTATTTTGTGCTGGACATGAATGACTCCAACAAGGGGTGGCGATCTGACTAGTTTTATGTCGGGAATCACCCCCCTGCTCTACCGACCCGGACTGGCCATCGGCCGAAGAAGATTACGGAATGGGAGTCGCTTCTGGAAGGTGAGGAGCTGCGGGAGGTCGATGAGCTATTGCAGCTGATTGCCCAGGCGAAGGAGAATAAGTTGACCGCGGCGGCCATCATAATCTCCTTCATCCGGCGTCTGACGCAATCCATCAAGGTCCAGGTTCACCCCGGATATGAGTTCTCGGGCGCTAGGGACCCAACTCAGAAATAGATCTGATCAGTGTCCATCCCCGAGATGAAGGAGAGGGTCTCAAGCTTCATACGGGGGGAGATCTTCAACCAGGGTGCGCCTGTGCCCTTCTTGTTGCACAACTCGTCGCCATCGATTAGTATTTCTTCCTTATGCCTCTTGTGTGACTTAATGCCGGGTCTGTGGTTCTGAGTTGCCTTGTTGGTTGTTTTGTAGGAACGCGCAGCGA
The DNA here is from genome assembly GCA_004135705.1 of Alloteropsis semialata. Lineage (NCBI taxonomy): Eukaryota > Viridiplantae > Streptophyta > Magnoliopsida > Poales > Poaceae > Alloteropsis > Alloteropsis semialata. The sequence goes on from CM014271.1 coordinate 33,956,097, forward strand.
AATACTTTTGCCCGGCTCCATTGCACAAGGGAAGTGTTCGGCTGATGACGGCGGAGGAGGCATCCCGGGCGCCTCGTGTGGTGGACGAGGAACAAGCCGAGTCGAAAGCTGGTGATTTGATTCCAGCTCCCCTGGAGGAGTAGGATGACGATCAGGTGGCCTAGGCTGCTGCTGCTGGCGCTGGAAAGCAGAGGCGCACGACCGTGCGCAAGGTTATGGCGTTGAGGTCGACGAGGTCGGCTGCTCGGGGGTCGTCACCGAATCAGCTGCCTAAGTTGGGGCAGGCTGCACGGGCCGAATCCGAGGCGAGGAAGAGGAAGAGGCTAATATCCTCGGCGAGCGAAGCTGAGGATGAAGCCGACGGGTCCCCCTCAAGCCCGGACTTGGGGGAGTCACCTCGGACTGACATTGGTGGGTAGGGGACCCCTTTTGTTCAGTCGGTGGAGCGTTCGAAGACGCTCCAGGGGCCCAGCCAGATGCCACCTATGCTTTTGAAGAGGGTGGAGTTCAAGCGCCCGCGTAAGAGTGGGTAAGTTACATGTCATATCCCGAGCATTTGTTTGAATTGTGATGTTGAGGTTGTACTGGTTGAAAATGTAGGCTCAGGAGCCATGGGGGCGAGGCGGGGCTGGTGTCGCTTCCAGGGACTGGTGGCAAGACGTTGTCGGTCCAGCCATCAGCCGCGGACGCGGGGTCTGGGCCCCGTGTCGAAGTGAGCTTGCCAGAGTAGACGCCGAGTGGCCTGATGGCCGAGGACCAGGCTCGGCCGCCAAGTCCTCCGCTTGTCTCTGAGGGGGCGAGTCCCTCTGTTGGCGACAAGCAGGGGGAGCTGCCCGAGACGGGTGGCATAGATGACAACCCGGAGAGGATGACCGGGGTGGAAGACCAGAGGAGTAGCACTCCCCCCGCTTGAAGATGACGACTATCAGTTGCTTGGGGTGCAGCCTGGTGGTGCTGCCAAGGTGCCCGTGGGTGGAGCAGGTGTGGCCGGGCTCGAAGCTGGGTCTGGCTCGTGAGTGTTGACTCCGGAGCGGGCTCTGGAGCTTGACATTGCCAACCATGAGGACGAGCTTCAGAAGCTACAAAACGTAGCCGACGTGATGGATCGCGTCGTTAAGGGATGATTTCTTCATGAGCGTTGTTGTCCTTGTGGTAGCTGACTGTTTGCTGTTGTAATGCAGGATTTCATTGCTCGGGCTACGAAAGACCTTGCGTTCAAAGAGCGAGCTCTCGAGGACTATCGGGCCCTGGCGAAGATGCTGGAGGAGAGGCTCTAGGCTGCCAATACCTCCAAGGAGTTCCTTATGAAGAAGGAGAGGGAGCTGGCTGACGTCGTGAAACTCAACGAAGAGCTGATGAACGACATGAAGATCTTGGTGGAAGGTAAGTTTCTCTGGTGTACCAGGGCTGGCCTCATGCCGAGGCTTCTGTCGCTGATGACTTTTCCTTGCAGGCGTGGAGAAAAAGGAGACGGTTCTCCAAGGGAAGGTGGAGAAGCTGACCGGGGCCAAGCGGAAGCTCAAGGAGGAGGTCGGCTCGCTCAAGGCGGCCAACCAGTGCCTCAAGGCCGAGTCCGAGCGTCTGGTGGAGGCCAACCAGTGCTTGAATGATGAGCATGACTGGGTCATGCATGGTGAATGCCACTTGTGGGGTTTGCTTCTGTTCTTGTTGCCCAGTATGTTTAGAGACTTCTTTTGCAGGCGTCCAAGCCAAGCTTCTGGAGTTGCGGTAGACGGCCGATTTCAACGCCAACTCGCTGGTCCCTGCCGAGTCGGGCCCGGCGGCTTTGACGCTGATTCAGCGGCTCCGAGCCGGGCCTACGCGCGCAGCGTAGCTGGTGCAGGAGACCGCAATCGGCTGCGGTAGTCGGATCTTGGTGTTGATCCGCTCGCACTTCTCATCCCTCGTTTGAACATGAAGATGATTTGAAATGAAAAAGTTTTGAACTATAAAGTTGTAGATCTCGTCGAGATCTACAATTTTTGTATAAATTTTAGCTCCATTCAAGTTCGTATGAAAAAGTTATGATTTTTTTGACAGAGGAGTGAGGTACCGCCGGTTGATTTACCAGTACTGTAGCACCGCCGTTTCATTCAGCGGTTTTTTCTATCCGCCGTTTGATTTGGTGGTTTTGGACCTTGCTGTCGTATCATACGGCGACCGCCGTTTCAATCGGCGGTTGGATGACAGAATTTCAAAATCTGTCGCCTCGAGGCCGTTTATGCAAAATCTTAAAAAAATTAAAAAAATTAGCAGAGCTGCATAGATGTGCTATAGAAGTGCCGAACAACGGCCCAAATAGAAGCCCAACTAAAAGTAATGGTTCACTGTAGCCTCGTCTTCTTCCTCTTGTAAAACATGCTCGTCGGTGAGGCTGTTCAGCAGCCATGGTGGACGCCGGACTAGGACGGGTGGCCGGCTATTAGAATGGGGTATAAGGACGGGAATAGAGGCACCTCAACCGCCACTCCTCACCGTACTAGGGGCTTGTTTAGTTGGTAGAATTTGGTTGAATTTCCTATAGAAAAAGTGCGTTGGGAAGTGTCACAGAGAGGGAGGCACAATTTCCAATGCGTTACTTTTGGTTGAATTGCAGAAACTAAAAAAGGCCTAGGACCTCCACTCTATATTCCAAGCTTCCAGACACTGCACAACAAACTGACTGCCCAGATCGCCATGAGGAGGTGGGGAGTTCCTGCTCCGTCGGTAGCTGGGGCAGCTGCCCCACCCTGCTGTATGGGGAGCTCCGCCTCTGGGAAGCGTGTCGCAAGAGAGAGGACATATTTTTCAATGAGCAACTTTTGTGAAACTTTGCATAAACTTTGCGAACTAAACATGGCCTTTGTATAGGTGTTTAGTTGTGTTGATGCTCGTTAATGGTACACTTTTAGTGCTAATTAGGTGGTGTTTTGGGACCAACTCATATACTAACCCCACCACCTAGCACTTGAAATAACCTCGTTTTCTCATATGCATGTATTTTTGGAGGATTTTGGTTTACGCAGGTTTTTGAGCTATAAATGAGCACTTTTGGATGAAGACCGAGATCGTGCACATCATGGAGGAATATGAAGGCTAGAACCTAATGTAACTCAGATCTCGTTCATGATCATCAATGGTGAACCAATCTCTAAGAATGTGCAAGGGCAAGGACTTGAAGATAAGGTCGGATGACTTCGGGATCAAGGTGAATCAGGCAGACATTTGGAAAGCTATCAAGACCCAATCTTATCTCGAGCACAAGCTGTTGGCCCCATGGGAAGGGCCATTCATCATCAAAGAAGTTGTCTCACCTGGCACTTACCGCCTCCATTGGGCCAATGTCGACCCCATCCCGAACATGTGGAACATCGAACACCTCGTGAAGTTTTATCCCTAAATGTTTCACATCTATGTACTCAAGCCTTTATGTCAATATATATATAATTTACATAAAGACTTCTAGTCATAAGGTCAATCCTCCCATCACCGCCCGACATCATCGCTGATGCTCGGGGATTGGGATCCTGTCCCAGGCACTGATCTCCTTGCCTTACTTCAGCACCATGCATAACCACTTGGGAGAGTTCCAGCCAACTCTGACTTCCTGAAGTCCACGCCCGACCCTAAGCCCCTTTCCGTGGTCGCCGCGTTAACTTGGTCGGTCCCAGTCCTTAACCGTGAAACCTTGAGCTCCACGCTCACCTTACGCACTACCAGTGAGTAAGCCTTCCAGCTAAGCATCGACTGAGTAGTAAGCCGCTCTCCCCACGAGCAGCGGTCAGTGGGGTACAAAAGTGCATAAATGGCACAAGGCAGCGGCCACCCAATGTCCTACTGGGTGCATCACTAAAGGGGAAAGGGACTGATACACACTGTGAAATCCTTCATTGCAAACTGCATCATTTTTTCAAATGACCTTTACATGTCTTTGTCTATTCTACAGGCCTAACTTGTCCGCCACATCCCTGGCCGGGGGCGTGTAGCTCTCGGCAAGTGGGTCAAAGTTATCCTCTGGGAAGTCGGCTGCTATCCCCTCGCTGATGCGCTCCATGGCTAGAGCCAGGAAATGCATCTTTATCAATGCCAGGATGCGGCTCCCACAGCCAACCGCCGCTTCTTTAATCAGCTGACCCGACCGGGTCGGAACAACCCGAATCCGCTCCGGCAAATACAACGAGCCAGGGTATGACCCGGCCGACACAAAGCTATCAGCGTTGTACTCGGCTGCGCATCGCAACTCTCGCAACTCGGCCCAACTGCCGCTGCTTTAATCAGCTGACCCGACCGGGTCGGAACAACCCGAATCCGCTCCGGCAAATACAACGAGCCAGGGTATGACCCGGCCGACACAAAGCTATCAGCGTTGTACTCGGCCGCGCATCGCAATTCTCGCAACTCGGCCTGAACATCTGCACATCAACGGTGATCAACACCAGCATCGAATCATAGTTACCCAGTCATCAACGAAGAGTAGAATGAGACACTTACTCCACATGGCAACTTCATGGTCCTCCTTCAAGCGCTGATTGGCCTCCTCCAGCTTGCTGACTTCTTTCTCGAAGTGTTTCTCCTTGCGGGCCGTGTCTACAAGTCAACAAAAGCACTGCCAGCACGAACGCTACGGGCCCGACCCAAGTTTGCAAGAACACCTATCGTCGATGAAGTGCTGCATGTCCTCGGTCAGCTCCTAGTTGAACTTGGCCACGCTCTCAGTCTCTTGTTCCTTCATAGCCATGGCCGCATTGGCCTCATTTGCCATGTTCTGGAGGTGAGCCCGCAGACCCTCCAATTCCAGCCAATCCGCCCCTGCCCGCTGCATCATGGCAGCATTCTTCGCGGCACGGGCCACAAAACCCTATCACAAAAGCAAGAGGTCAGCCACATCGACCCAGACCAAGAAACACAAATCAAATTGAAGATCCCATTACCTGCATGCATCGGGCCACCATGCCGCTTGCATCCTGCAGCTTGCGGAGTTCGACTCATCGTCTTCCGAGTCCATGTCCAGCACCTCATCGGCAGCCGGAGCAGTGGACCTCATGGCACCATCGACCGCAGGCAAGTCAGCGGCATACTCATGAGGCACCTTCACTCCAACCCTCCTCCCCCGCCACCACTGACTGCAGCGTTATCCCCTTCCATCAAGGGCGGAGGCCCGTCGCCTTCGGGAGGGCTCGATGGCTACGGTGGCCTCTGCAGAGCCGCCCGCACCCGGCCCTGGCGCGTCGACCGACGGGCCGTGTGTGCTCGGCCCAGGTACATGTGACACCCCTGGTGTCACTATAGTAATTAAAAACCCTAATGAACTTAACTAAACCAATAAGGACATGCATTATTTCATGATCATCTTGTTTGTGCATAAGTGTGTATGCTTGACCCCAAGTCAACTATCAAAGTTAAATGCTAGTAAATTCAAATGAGAGTTGGAGAGAGAGGTCCTCGTGGCTTTGTCTAAAGACGATGTGTATTCATTCCTATTAGACCTTTGAACATGAAATAAACCTTAGCCCTCCAAGATTCAAAACAAAACAAACTTGCAAAGTGCAATTGCCGCTAGGACAGCAAGTTGTGGTGCTAGTGAGAATGGTCACCGCAACAATACGAGCGCTAGTGACTTAACCCTATAGACTGCTACATGACCGACTGTTGCGGTGGTCTACCTTGAGCCACCACCGCAATAGTCGGTGCCCTGGGTATTTTATACACATGTTTTTTAGGCCACACCAGGATGTTGCGGTGGTCTCCCACTTGTGCACCACCGCAACTTCCATGGCTGTTTTATCTACAATCAATATCCGAGCCACCGGATGTTGCGGTCCTAACCCCAGGACATGACCGCAACAGTCTGTGCTCTTTAGAAACAGTAAAGTTCGTCTCTGGATTGACGGACTATTACGGTGGGTTCATGATGGACTGTTGCGGTGCCCGATCCCCATCACCACCGCAACAGTCGGTGGCCCGCGAGATTTTGGATTTGAATCTTGTCGGCACAGTATTTCTGGCTGACAGATTGTTGCGGTGAGGGCTTAACCCCACCACCGCAAGAGTCGGTCCCCAACCACCGCCACCGGTATGGGCGTCTCCGGCGACGGTATGGGCGTCCGCGCCGCCTGGAACACATGTCCATGTTTCCCCATGCCCCGTGCGTGGTGTAAGCCTCGGTGTCGCGCCACGTCCGAGCACGGAGGGCAGGTCAACCACTCCCGTACCTTCTTTTTCTCGAGCTCGGTGACTCCTCCACCGGATTCATCGTTTTTCCTTCACCATTTCGCGATTCTCCACTCCCAGGGTTCCCTCACCTAGCCAGTCCCGCCCCCGACCTCCTCCTTCCTCTCCTCAGTGGCTGCATCGTCGGGAATTCGACGATTCCGGCCGCTGCGCCATTTTTGGCCGTCCGAGCTCGCCTGCTCGTGGAAAGCCACCAACACCCATCCATTGCCCAAATTGGTTAGTTCCTTAGCTCCGCCATGGTCTAGTGATCCTCCCCGGCCACTTTCCCCTTTGTCCTCACCTCCCTCCGAGCCGGGCCACCGCCGGCCAGGAGCTTCACCAAGCAGAGCTCGGGCTTTGGCTCAAGGGAGAAGAAAAGTCCTCGGGGTAAGGAATTCAAAACATTAGAGGGTTTTCTATAGAATTCTAGGACTTGTGTGCAAAAGGTTGTTTGAATGATGTGTTGCTTCATGCATAATTGTGTGCTAGAAAGTTTGGTTATTGCTTCATAAATCCTAGACTTGAACTGAAAATGCAAACCACCTCTGATGGTTGTGTTGTTGATGTGGGCTGAGTTGATTATCTAAAGGCTAGAGTGTATTCATGATTTTGGGGGAACGGAGATTGATTAAGTTACTGTAGTAGAAAGAGTAATACATGTATACCTACTCGAGGGAATTTGGCAATTTTTGTTAGGACTACCCTGAAGTTAGGAACCCTCACAATAAGAATTAGCTCCTGAATACATATGATTTGGTAATTGTGATTTAGATTTTTGTTCTAGCTAGTAGTGTGTAAGTCTGGCCCAGACCGGTCAGACCGGTATGGCCATCCGGATAGACCGGTTTTCCTCCTTGAAACAAAATGAATTTCAAGTTCTGCCATAGGAACCCTTTTATTACTAGTAACTAATGTTTTATTTACTTGGTGTAGTAGTTCAAGATGTTATTAACTTATTAAAAGCTTTAGTAAAACTTCCTATAGGTTAGCCTAAATTAGGAATACTCGGCAAATAAAAACAACCCCCCCAACTTTACTTTTGCATTTCTTAATTGTTTATAATCCATAAATGATTGTCTAGTGATGTGAGTTGCGGTGGATATTCAGGTGATTACTTGCTTATGCATTCATGCATCTCATGTACTCATTGCATATCATGTAGAGAGCACAATTACCGATGGAGTATACGAGATCGAGGTCGAGCCCGAGGGTGACACCGCTGCTGTTGAAGTGAACTACTCCACTGCTCAAGACCCGGACCAAAGTCCGGAAGGGCCCAAGGCCACCGGTGATCAGGAAGGCAAGCCCCGGAGCATAACCTACTGTTAAACTAACACTCCTCCCATAATGCCTTAATTTGTGCATTTAAGGTTTGAAGAGTTGAATGAAACCTTAGTTGCATGATCCCTAGGTACCTATGTCCTAATACTAGTATGTGTAGGTCCTATAGAATGCTATGCTTAATTAGGACCGGTAGAAGTCGAGTGATTGCCTTGTCACTCGCGAGATGTAAGTTTCTACTTATGTTTATTTATGAAGTTCGGCAAGTGGGGCTTGTGCGATATTCATGTTTGGTTGAATGTCCCGCTTGCACAGAGAATTGTTGGCTAAGGCATTGATTGTGTGGCGATGTTGGTCAAGCTTTTGAAGGTACTAATCGTATGACGGGAAATATGGTAAACTGGTAAACCTAGTACTTGATTCAAACTGACATCTGACGGGTCTTCCTACTCCATTGGGCGAGCGGGATGATGGCGAGTGTAGCAGTGGCCGCGGCACAGGTTTGCCTGGGGCACCTGGGGTCCGTTGGGGCGTGTACTTGGGTGGAGTGGGCCCTGATGGCAGATGGCAGGGAGAGATGGGAACGGTTGCCCCGTGAGGTCCTGGGTGTCTCTCACGGGTCGTGCGATTAGGTTATCCCATGCATGGTTAAAATCAACTCGAGTTGTCCGTCCTTCGCGGTTACATGAAGCTGCTTGATCTCTTTTCACACATCAGTGTGCTTGGGCCAAGTGAGTAGAATTGTGGTTAGATGAGAAATATTGATATCATGTTAATCAATTGTTTTTCCACACAGATTGTTGTTGGATAGTTTGGCCAATATAGTAATGGTTAGTCTCACTCTAAACTTGGCTAAAATCTTGAAAATAGGGATCAACTTGTAGATGCTTTTGGCAAAACAAACCCCTCAGCCAGAAAGCCTTGCATGTCTAGTATTTAACCTTGTCGGGTAAGTCTTGCTGAGTATTAGTAAACTCAGCCTTACTTGTGGCTCAATGTTTCAGATAATGGTGATGGTTATGATCCTGTTGCTTCTCTTACTTGGCCTTGCTTGCTCCCTGATGGTTGGACTGTAGAGCAGGTGCCGTCTGAGTCCGACTCAGGCCGCGGTGAATAGGTGATGTGCGAGGGCTCAGCATAATACATTTTGTTTCGACGTTTAGACTTCCGCTGTAGTATATTCTGGTTTGTAATAAGTTAAAAACATATGCACTGTATTTGTAAAATTATCTATGCAAACCGTGTGATATAAAATTTGTGATGAGTTTTACTGCCTGAGCCCACCTTTGAGTGGGACTGCTGCTATTTCGTTTCGGTCGAGAGAAAAGGTGGTTTAATCGGGAAGGTATCCGACGGATTGCACGATTAGCTCGGTTTAAGGACGTGGAGCACTGCTGTGATAACGGTCCCATGCTTTTAAGCCGGATTAATTGGGGCGGTCTGCCACAGTACACCGACCACATGAGTAGCCAAGATTGCCATAGCAGTCACAGTTGGTGCTGGGATAACTGTAGCCACACCGCTGCCCTCCACATTCGTGCCCGCCCATGGCTGAGGCGCGGGATCGGCGGTGTGGCCTTGGTTTGTCGGCCTGACACGACCCAGAAAACAACAAAAGTCAAGACCCTTGACTTATAAGCCAACAAGGCTATGGGACACATACCTGGTACTTTTGAAGCGCTTGAAGTTATAGCCCAGTGGGACTGGAGGCTGTTGTGGCACAGATGCCGCTGTAGGAACGGCTGATTGTCGGGGTGCAGCCGATCGTACTCCCTGGTCGTCGCCTGCATCCACGGCAGGCTCCTCCTCTGACTCAGCAACGGGTGTGGAGCGATCCGCATCGTCATCCACATTGCTGACTATAGCCGTTGCCCTCCTCTTGGCCCCCGCGCGAGTCTCGGCCCTCGCAGCTAGCCCACGCTTGGGCACCACTCTCATTGCCGGTGCCGAGGCGGGCGACCGACTCGCCCGCGACATGGGCGCCTTGCGCACAGCCACGTAAACCCTCTTCTCTGGCATGCTGACAGGTGTGGCTCAATGTCAGCATCTGCGTGTTCTTCTCCAGGAGCGAAAATGACTTCGTCCAACTCCCGCCGGAGTCGGCCGACCACTCTTCTGCCACTTTGGTCGTTGCGGCCACCTCTTCAGCGGACATCACCTTATCCGCCCTCGCGCCACCACTTGGTAACGGTGCAGGACAAAAATACTTGCTCAGACGCTCCTGCAACAACAAGCAGTAGGAACAATCGAAAGCCATACAGGAACGATTGGACAACGCACAAACAACAAGGACACAACACTCATCGGGTCGGTTGAATTCTTCAGAGACTATGCCCGGGGAGCGCCTACGTTGTATATCCCCCCCTCATGAACCCGGCCACCCTTTCTATTTCTTCTGGGACTGGCACGGTGGGACCGGCTCTCGGGTCAAATCCTTTGGGCCACTAAACTCATACCCAGGATGCACCCTGTCCTATTGATCGGTAGGGTTAGCTGCTGCACATAGGACAACATCACTACCACCGCGGTCAAACCGGTGGCCTTCTGCTTGGAGAGATCTGCAAACAGCTCGTCCATTGCTATCATTTCCAAATCGATTGGAAGGACCTTCCACTTGGGATTCTCCGCCGGACGCCAACCAGTGCGGGGCGGCAACGCAGGAAGATGGTTCTCGATGTAGAACCATTCGCTATGCCACCCCTTGTTAGACTCATTCATGTCTAAGGCAAAGTACTTCTTGGACATACCCAGACTCAACGCAAACCTAGCACCGCCAGTAACCCGGACCGGCCCTGTGCTCCCAGGCCCTTCTCCAATTGGCTTGAGACGGTACAGTCGCTTCCACAAATTTAAGTGTGGAGGAATGCCAAGATACGACTCACAGACTTGGATTAAAATAGCAATGCTGAGAATCGTGGTTGGAATCAGGTGCGTCACCACGATCTCGTAGTAGTGAAGCAGCCCGCGAAAGAAATCCCAGTGGGCACGCCAAATCCGTGTTCGACGAATGATGCAAAAATCACCATTTCCCCAGCATTCTGCTCCCAGGCACGTTCGTCGTCGCCCGACGCGTGCTAGAGCAACTCCTGCTTCGGCCCCATGAGGTCGCAATCCACCATTGCTAGGAGCCTCGCCTCGGTCATCTTGCCCAGAACCGCTCCTGGTCTGGGACCATGTCCACCTCCGGCACGGCCATTGCCGCACTCTTCCTCGAAGATTCCACTGTCGCAGCCTTTTCCGCCATCCACGTGGTTGATCGGTGCTTGGTTGGAGATCGGATGTAGGTGGGGGTCTTCTCTCGCATCCACGCCGCGGCAGCAGCGTGACTCTCCGGCTAAATGACGGGCGGCGGTGCCTGAATTCGTGGCGCGGCGGCGCAAGGTGAAAGGGCGCGGCTGATTTTAGATCGCGAAATGACTGTTGGGGTGAAACTGACCGCGGTGATTTCGCCTTCTATTTACCGGAGCCCCTTTTACCCTAACAGCGCCGCAGTTAACGGACGTAAACCGCGGCGCAGCTATCACCCCCCTCCCCCCCCTCAACAGCTCTTTTTGACCAGGACAAATGGATCTATTAACGCCCAGGCATCATAGAGATGATTTTGGTCGGCGCGTCTCCGTGACTCTGCCAGCCCTCACGCTCAGGGACTGGGCGCCGTGATTTTGGTCGGCGCATCTCCGCCACTCGGGGACTGAGCACCACGATTTTGGTCGGCGCGTCTCCGCGACTCTGCCATCCCTCACGCTCGGGGACTGGGCGCCATGATTTTGGTCGGCGCATCTCCGCGACTCTGCTAGCCCTCACGCTCGGGGACTGGGTGCCATGAATTCGGCTGGCGTGTCTCCACGGTTTGGCTAGCCCTCACGATCGGGGACTAGGTATCCCTACAATCTCATCAGCTCTACATTGTGCACCTATGCCGCTTCAACAAAATCCCCACACATCGTCATCCATGGAGTTTTGCTCATCCAGAACGAAGTTTTCTTATTAAGCAAAAGCTATAGAGTTACAAGGAGGAATCAGCCATGGGCCGTTTACAAGAACAAAAATATTGACCGCAATGATGGCAGCCATACAAAGTCGTTGTTGTGACAAATTCTACATCCGCAGCAAGCTTAACCCACATGAGGTCATCGTAAACTCTCTTCTAGCATCATGGCCACTAACAACGAACATGCAGACTTGGGAGTTGGGGAGAGCGGCCCTCAAGTTTCCCTCGGCCTCGACGATACTCTCACTTTGACATCTTCTTGATCGACGGGAACGTGTGTCGTGAGGGAAAGGGCACGCAGACTCTCATCAACTACATAGCCGCTCGCAAGCACTCTTCTAGCACCATGCTCTCAAGTCCCTCAAATTTTCTTCTGGTGGACGGATCTAGGTCCACAACACTGACATTTTCTTCAGCTGGTTTCTACCCATCTTCTACAGTGGTGCGATGGCCCCTAGCCTCGACCCCTATTTATGGCACGGTGCTCCTTGTGGGCATGTGACTCTTATCACACTATGTGGCGCGTGAGCCCTGCACCGTGCAGGACCTCTCTTCGAGGTGCTAGGGTGCCCCCCTGTCTGCTTTTAGCAGCACTTTTGTCATGGGTTTGTCGTGCATACCACGAGCGTACTATTTTTTTTTGTCTTGGTCTGTCCCGGCAGATGTGTCAACCTTTTCTTCTAGGCGGCCTGGCTGCCCCAGAGCTCAGATTTTTCTCTTTTATTAACCATTGGCCCAATTATACTAATCGCCCCAATGCTCGGGGACTACTCCATATGGAGTGCTACTTGCGTCGCCCTCCATATGCCCCATCAGGAGGTGTCACTCTCTTTCTATATGGTGCAACTCCTCTTGGTGTTCGACTCGGCACAACTCGGCACCGCGCCATTCGGGGCTTTCCCCCCGGGTTCGACCAAGATCATCCCCTATGGTTTTTTTCTTTTTTGAACCGCCCACCCTTGTGTCGGCCTGATGATTTGAACGCTTCAGCCGACCATGATGGCCTCGCCTCTTCATCATCATTCCGCCACGCGCCTGCACGTTGCTCGGGGACTTGTGGAATAAGGGTACCCTTGGGCCCAACATCGACAGGGGTGACATTCGGTCTGGGCCCACACCTGACAGTGGTATGTGCTGACCCGGGGCCGGCCCACGAGGATCTTCAGACTTGACGGACAAGACTGGTGACGGCTTGGCCGGCAAGGCGAGCGGCGTGATACTCGGCTCCTGCATGGAGATCATGGAGATTATGTTGCAACCGACTCAGATTAGTTTCCTTTGTTGTAGCCGGATAGAATTAGAGATAGCCGACTTGTAAACCCTAGGCCGTCGGCTTATATAAGGCAGCCTAAGTTGACCCTCTGGAGGATACGCAACTCTTTCCCCTTGTAACCACAAACTTCATCAAAAGTAGAGGCTTTGATGCTAAATTAATTATCCAGCCCTCTCTTGATACTTATCCATATGCATATTCTTTGTAGTCGGGTACATATACCATATGTTTATAAGTCCTATGGAGTACCTTTTGTTCTCACGGTGTTGCTGTTAAGTTGATGCAGGTGTTGCTGTTAAGTTGATGCAGGTGTTGCGTAGCCGAAGGCCGTGTTTGGCTTCTTCTACCCCGCGGACTGAGGCGCGAGTAGGGAGTGACGGCCGGTGGCTTAGTGGAGAGGCACTATCTTGCATATAGTGTGTACTTTCTTGTATTGCTTTTGTTTATCGTATGAGTGCGATAGACTTTCCGCTACAAAACTCTTGAACTTGGTTATGTAATAACTTGAACCTCATTTATGTATGTGAACTATATATGTGGAATGTTATATATGTAATGGTGTTTCACAATGTTGTGTTTTGTGAGGTGTGTATAAATCCTGGGCTTGCTCATGATACATCTCAAGGTCTATCCGGATTATGTCCTTTTAATTAAGTTGGCCAATGAATAACACTTGGTTAAATGTGTTTAATTTGGACGGTCACAGTTGAGCCGTCCACCGCCGGCGGAGTCGGAATGGACACAACAACGTTTATTAACTTATGAACTATGCAAAAATCGCTCGGAAAGAGTCCATGCTTGTTTTGGCTTGCAGAATGAAGAGCCCTCAAATCTGGCCGGTTAGGTTCCTACTTAGCACTGTTCCATTTTCGCTCTGTCAGCATTCTTCTTCCATCCATTTACAGCTCAATAACCATGGCTATGGAACCGGTCAAAAAATTGTCCCAAGGAATCTTGCATGCATGGAGTACTAAATAAAGTTTATTTACAAAACCTTTTCACAGATGAGTGCAACTTTGCGCGACGAATCTAACGAGCCTAATTAATCCATAATTTGCTACAGTAATACTACAGTAATCATCCTCTAATCACGCGGTCAAAGGCCTCATTAGATTCGTCTCGCGAATTTGTCAGGGGGTTGTAGAGGTAGTTTTGTAAACTGACTTTATTTAATACCCCTAATTAGTGGTCAAAGTAGGGTGCAAAAAATTTGTCCAACAATCTGAACACGGCCAAACTAACTAGGTGGAAGGGAGGGGATATCCTACAACAACCTGAATCTACAACATTCATACAAGAAAGCACCAGAACATCATTGAAATAAACAAAGAGATTGAAACGTCGACAGTCCCTCCCAATGTCACCCAAGCTATAAGCTACAACTAAAGTGTCATCTCTGCCTGAAGTTTGGTCAGTTCACTCAGATCACTGTGCTGCGTAGAAGATGACGTCGCTTTTGCGAATGGTTCCACTGGCGCAGATATCATGGGAGCTTTTTTATGGTGCCCGGTACCATAATAAAAATGGACCAGTATAAAAGAATCGGATGGCTCGGAAAAATATTATAATGGCACAATTGTAAATATTTCTATTAATATAGTCACGACATTCATATTTGCTGGCCTTACCCGCGATGGAAGCAAGGGAAAAATTTTGTCAACGAGAGGAGATTACCAAATTGTCCTTCCTCTGTACTCTGTATCACTGAGTAGTAGTATAAGGCACCGTAAAAAACCTCCGATGCTTTGCGCTCCGAATCATTTGTTGTCAAAGCTATTCAGCAATCAGTGCAAGATTCCATTTGTCCTCTTAACTCCACCACAATGGCTTATTAAGCTGTAACATGCTACTCCAAGGAGTACATCTGAGAAGCTACATTTTCTCTAATACAACCAAAATCCTTTCTTGATTGTTGTTTTTTTTGGTTCCAAGCTAGCTCAGAGCCTTAAGTTGTTGATGAGTTTGTGCACATTTTGAAGTTAACTGAATTCTGTGCGTTGCTACCTCTGGTGTAGACTATATATTAAAAATGATAATAATGATGATTCTTGAGCAGGAACATCGATGATATTGAAAATGCCATTGATGAGGCGAACGAACAGACAGAAAATATGAAGAAGATACAAGTGGCAGTTGCAACACCAGTTGGTGCTTCTGCTGATTTTGACGAGGTACGGATTCTCCTACCTGGTAAAAAGGCAGGATCAGGCCATTACATGAACAGTTGGTTTTGAAAATATGTGGAAATCATTCTGTTTAATTTTCTTGAAACAGGATGAGGTAGAAGCAGAGCTGGAAGATCTGGAGGAGGAAGAGCTTGATGAAGAGCTGCCTGAACCACCAGCCAGGATAGAGTTTTTTTTACAGTGTCCTATACTACTACTCAGTGATATAGAGTATAGAGGAGTGACAATTTGGTAATCTCCTCTCGTTGACAATTTTTTTCCCTTGCTGGTTTCTAGAGGAAGGAGGATTCAGCCTGAAAAGGAAAAATAGTAAGAGTTCCCCTAAAAATGCTGACCAATCATATTGTAAGTCACTGATTAATATGCTGCCAGACCTATGCTTAAACCGTGACATTAGAAGCTCAGAAATAAAACAAACTCAACTGGACACTACCAGCACATGACACTGCTTGACTTTGAACAAGTATAAAATGTTTCATCAATTGCCATCCTATCAAACAATATGACAAAAACAAGTTTAGTCCAAGGAAACCTATTTTTTCCTCCTGCTCTGGGTACAGTAATCCACATGCCATCCTTAGAGCATCTCAAGAACCAGTTTGGAGCGGGAAAGATTTGCGCGGGAGATTGAGAGAAAGATTGAGAGGGAGACTGAGGCAGCCGCGGCAATGCCATCCGCGGGCGGGAGGGATGAAGGCGGTGAGGCTTCTCTACGCGCGCGAAGAGACAGCAGCCGTGACACCGCGTGATGGCGCGAAAGGAGGCCGGCTACGGGACCGCGTGCGCGCGAAGGGAGGGAGCCGGAGGCGGGACCGCGCGCGCGAAGGGCGGACGCGGGAGGCGGGACCGCACGCGTGCGTAGCGGCGGCGGCGGAGGGGGAGAGGGGTGATGCACGAGATCCAGATGAGAACGAGGATATCGAGGAAGGAAATGACCAGGCCTATCCAACGCATGTTTAGCGGTTTCTACGGGCTTTGGTTAACATGCCGATTTTGTTTCCTCCCTGACGATTTCTTCATTTTTTTCTCCTCTTTCTTCGTTAAATCTACTACCACATCACCAATTCGTAGACATGGCAATGTAATTAATTCTATAGAAACTGGCTGACATAGAGGGTTGGGGTGCCCTTATATGGTTAGTGAACAACTGTGAATCCTACGTAATACCACTTGATGCTTCTTACATGAGATAAAGGCATGTACAACTATGTAGACAGCTGCTGTCTAATTGATTTGCCATGTCACGTACAGACAGCTAAATAGATAGTTTGTACAGTGGGTTGTCTATTTGGTCGTCTGCAAATTAATTAATTCATCCATGTACACACTAAACCATGTTGATCAAGTATAATTTGATCTTTATAGCTTGTTTGGTGCTTATATAATTGAACGCATAATATATTCAAATAAATCGCATAAAGATTATTAGCAGAAACCTAACATTCATCTGGACCCAGTTTCGGCTCTTCGTTGTCCTAGTTATTGGTCAGCATAAGGATTATTAGCAGAAACAGTGGCAGATGGTGATGGCAAAGCAACAGTGGCAGAGTGCTCAGAACCTTTCTCCTCTTTACCTGAAACCAAATACCACAAAACACAGAGCACTCAGGAATGGCCCATGATTCCTATATCAATAAAAGACTCCTATATCAATAAAAGTAAAATAGCCATCCATACATTCAAGTTGCTAGAGCCAAGAATCTGTCAGCACATAACTAAAAATTTGGATATCTAAAAAAGAAACCGATTAACAAAATTAAATGACAGTGCATATGAAAAGAACATCAATTCTAAGTCCCTGTACCCATGACATTGACATTGTAATTTACGGTGTTTGATTGGAATAGGAAAAAGTATAAATTGCCTCCTCAACCATAACCAAAGTCTACATAACCCTCTAAACTATTTTTTGATTCAAATAACCCCCTAAACTATGTTAATTGGTTCAACTTATCCTTTAATAAAATTTATATTTTTTTGTATCTCCACATACAAATATAGTTTTGAGTTCAAATTTTGCGTTGTGATGGCCAACATCATAACTTAGGTTAGAAAAATATATGATGAATTTTTTAGTATTATTTTAATTACCTATTACATCTAATTATAAATTAATAATAAACTATATAAAAATAAGTACAAAAAATTATATGATATTTTTGTAACATAATATACTATGTTCTCTGTCATCTTACAAAATTTGAACATAAAACTCTATTTGTGTGCGGAGAAACAAAAAAACAAATCTTACTAAGGGGTAAATTGGACCAATCGGCAAAGTTATGGAGTAAATTGGACCAAAATATAGTTTAGGGGGTTAACTATACTTTTGACCATAGTTAGAGGGGGTTAATTTAGACTTTTTAAGATTGGAATACTACATGTGCAAGTCCAAAAAGGATCAAGTTTTTATGTAGCAACTAGGAGTATCTTTTTATTTGGTGCAATAACTGTGAAATACGGGGTACAAACAAATGCTGCCAGATTTGTACTCAAACTTAGATTATTGCAATCTGAATCCCGCACATGTCTCATATGTTACAAATATATGCATCATTCGACATATTTTAGTTTCGAATAAAAGCATGTAAGCCATGATGATAATTAGTGATCCAGTGAAAACATGATATGTGCACGTGTTCAAGTTCAATCTCATATTAAACAAGAACAAAGTAAGGAACCAAAGAAGGCTCAGGATGTACCCTGATACGGGGCCGCTGCCGGAAGCACTGGCTACGCCGTTATCAATTGGATTAGTCATACTGATCGGTTGACCTTGTTCGATGTAGCCGTACAAAAGCGATGCAGTGACGAGTCGATGTAGTGCAGTCCCTCGAACGGCTCCGGGAAGTAGTGGACGCAGTCGTATGGGCCACTAGGAAGTAGACGAAGTAGACGAACTTGAGCAGTTGTATGAAGACGCTCCCCAAAAACCTTATCGTCTGGCTATCCCGAGCAGGATCTCATGCCAGTCGAGGTTCCAGAGGCTCTGCTCTCGCTAGAACCGTGCGCGCAGTGCTAGCCATGGGGAGGCAAGAGTTGCAGCAGAAACAATGAGCGAGAAGGGAGAGGTCTCCTAAGCAGAAGTACCTGAGAGGTTGTGTTGGTGTGTCTCTCTGGGTAGGGGAGGGCCTCCTTTTATAGGCGCTGCTTGGCGGAGGGGATGCACCTGGATGCCTCTGCGGGAAAGGCAAGATTCCCGCGGAGCAAATAAGGCACGTCCTTGTGAGCGTTTAATATAGGTAATTGATTCTGCCATTAATACCGTTGACAAGTGACAAAACCAATTACAGCACCGCAACACATCACATCCGTCTTCGTCAGGCCTCGGCTCGGCTCGGTGAGCGAGCGTGCGCGTGTGGCTCCCCGGTTACCCTTTGTCAACTTCACATTGTATGTACCACATGTCCACCTAATAAGTTGGTTGAGATCCTCTCAACTACCAATATGGTAGTAACCACTTTTAACTCTCTTTGCATTAATTGTGGACCTTAAATATTTTAGATTTAATTGGAATTATAAAAAGGCCAAGCCCAAATAAATCCAACATCATATCCCTCCCAAATCTTTTTCTGCAGATTAAACTAGTCCCCGCCATGTTCTTGCCTCATCTTACTGACAAACACGCACAACAACAAAAGCATCCTCACCTTGGGCCATGGAGAACTTGAGGGCTTCACGGAGGCCCCTCTCTGCAGCAGCCTTGGGCGGCGGTGGCGGCGACACCGGAGGATCCAGCAGCACCTGCGCTCCTGGCATGACTTGGAACCGGCCCTCACGGCACGCTGTCGCCTCCGGCAGCACCTTCCCCTAGCCCAGCCCCTCACTGTACAGCAACAGCTGAGGCACCGGGCGCCCACCGTGGCACCGAAGCTCCATTGGAGACCTACCCGAACTCCTCGTGGCTCTTGAAGCTCATCATCTTGTGTCGCGCCGCTGGGCCTCCTCCTCCCAAGAAAGGAAAGGTAGAGGCCGGAGCTGATTGGGCTAGGAAAGACGGCAACCACCTCTCGCTCCGTCCGAAGTTCTCCAGGGTGGGGGATTTTGGGAGGGAAGAAAGTCGCGGGCAGGGAAGAGAGCAGTGGGGGAGGAAGATTTGGCGCCATCGCTGGGAGGGAAGATTTGCCGCAGGGGAGGGGGGATTGCTCGCGCGCGCAAGGGATCAGCGGGCGCCGTCGAAGAGCGAGACGGGCGCGTACAATGCGTGGCACGAGCCGTCTACTCATCTGGGAGCACGAGTCCGTGCCGTAGATGAGGAGACGACGAGTTCCATCTCTTTCCTCAGTAAATTCTGTCCACGCAGGAGTTTTCTGTCTACATGGCACCAAAAAGACAGCTGTTCTCTGTGGGTTGTACATGCCCTAAATTGCCGAGGTAAATTGTAAATCATCTCTTTTTCCTTTTAGGAGAAGTTGAGCAGCCATAGTAGTTGAGCATTTGTTATCATCTAGGAGTATGTTTTGCCTTTCGAGCGAGTAAATAGAGGAATGCAGCTTGCGACATTAACTAGCCATACAGCTAGGGGAGGGGTATTCTTAACCCATGCTTTGATTCTGCCCAAAGCATCTAATGTGCTGTTTGGATCCATTTGCCATGGGCTAAACTTTACGGGCTAAAGTTTAGTCCTAAAAGTGGTGTTTGGATCCAAGGGCTAAACAACAGACTTTAATGAGAAGATTACATATTTGCCCCTAATAAATACTTGTCCAAGAACGCCATGACCCTCTGCAATTCCTGGTCGTTGTCATCCTCCACGAACGGTGCCACCGGGACGGCATTCTCCGGCTGCAGGGCGTAGGCATTGGGGTTGTCATCGACGATGACCGCGCGGTCCAGCGCTCGTCCAATGGCGCGAGAACCTTGACGAGCGTCCCGTCCCCGGCATCGCAGCACGCGCCGCGGTAGAGGCGGTGCGCGAAGACCTCGCCGTCGGGGTCGAGGCGGTCGAGCCCGAGGAGGCGTACTCCTAGAGGCCCCTGGTGAAGACGACGACCTCAAAGGTCTCCGCCGCCGCGCGGAGGAAGGCCTTGAGGCCCAGGGCGGGAGAGAGGGAGACGAGAAGGAGCGGAGGCGCTGGAACCCTGCGGCAGCAGCGCGCTCTTGCGCGGGGAACCGAGGACGGCGAGGCGGGCAAAGAGCTTGAGGAGGCGACGGCAGTAGGAGTGGAGGGAGCGGTCGAAGGTCGCGGCGACGGTGGCGGGCACGGTCGCGAGGGACTTGAGCGGGCACGGCGCGCGCGAGAGAGACGAGGAGATAAAGTGGAGACCGAGGGGGGGACCGGGGGCAACGGGTGGAAACACGCGCCCGATGCTCTATTGGCCCAGTTTTGGCCCTCTTTTTGGGCTAAAGTTTTGCCATTTGCCCTATGTGTTTGGATCCAAGGGCTAATTATTAGTTCTGCTATTTTAGCTCATTTTTAAGCCTTTTGATCCAGACAGGGTCTAACTTTTGCGATAGGGCTCGAGGATGGGAAGCTAATTTCACTCCCCATTTTTACTTTAATTGCAAAAGATGGGATATCGCCTCTACAGTCTATAGATGCCATGCCAATGTCCCTCTCTTTCTAGAGACTACTAGAGTGCATCAACAGCGCAAAGGCACCTGGTCAAAATCATGACCGTATACTAGAGGTATACTACATGGAGTGACCAGTGGTATATACTACATGGAGTACTTCGAATTCTAGTACTCCCTCTATCAAAAAGAATGCAATTCTAATATAGTATCACGTTTTAGTATTTCAAATTTGCTCAATTATAGATTAAAAAATATCAATATTTGTAATATGAAATAAATATCATTAGATTAGTTACAAAATGTATTTTTATAATAAATTTATTTAGAGCCATAAATATGAATATATACTAGAAACTTGGTCAAGCTTGAACTATTTTAGATGGCACGTAACACGTAGTTGCATTCTTTATGTGAGGCCTCCTCCAATGGTGTCATGTCAGCTAGCTCATAGCATTAAAATACAATATTTTGTCATGAGATAGTCTCATACACACATTCCAAGATTATGTGCGGATGATATGTGGGTCCATTTATATTTTGAGCTACTCCCTCCGTATTGAAATAGAAGTCGTTTTGGACAACGACACGGGCTCCAAAATGTAACTTTGACTTATTATTTTTCAAAAATATTTATTAAAATACAATATATTTATACTTTTCAAGACAAACCTATTCATATGGTTTTCATATTTTCAAACTCAACAAATTAAAAGTTATTCGTGATTTATGTTCCCAATATTTGACTAAAATCTTGTCCAAAATGACTTCTATTTCAATATGGAAGGAGTATGTGCTAAGAGCTAGACCAATGGATAAGTTGTCTCTTATATCATTTTTATTGCTATAAGCTAGCAGTTAGGTCTAACTGTTGGAGGAGGCCTGACAGTACGTTTTTAGCACCCGGAGCTTTCTCGGTTGGAATGCAACAAAGTTGAACAGCTCGTCCGGCCTTTAATAATTTTATTAGTCGGCATCGAGATCCGCGTGACTGGTCGAGTGGGGCGAATGGGACTGGGCACTTCTGGCTGGATCGGTCCCGGCCATACGCTTTCTCTGTGGGCGCGTGCAACTTGGGCCTTTGTTTATGTTTTCTCGGTCGGCGCGTGCAACTTGGGCGTTTGTTTATGCTGTGAAAGTTAGTTAATTTTTTAAAAAAAAAATATATTGAAAAACGTGTTGTAAAAAGAGAGATATATTTTTCAATATATTACTTTTTAATTGAATTGCAGGAACTTAAAAAAACTAAACAAGACCTTTTGATTGGTCGCCCAATAAATTCGCATGGACACAGGACACTGGTGCATGCAGATCCGCTTTTAATGCATGCAGATCCGCTTTTATGATATTGGTGTGGCGCTTCTGCTCTCTAAGACAGTCTCCAGCAGCATAGGCAAAACGCTATCCAAATGCAAAATGTATACGGCACAGTGTTTTTGCCTACCCAAATCCTCCTCCAACGGACTACGCAAACCAGAGACGCAGTTTGCGTCGGAGTCGTGTGGGAACCCAGAAATGCCTCCGTCTCTCTCCTCGAACCCAAATCGGTGCCACTGTGGGACGCGTACGGCGTGCCGCCCGGCCGCCGGATCTGCGCCGGCGACGCGATCGGATAGCCCTCGCCCCCGTCGCCACCGGAGCCAGAAAAGTCGAGGGAAATTGAAGAGGAGGGGTCAAAAGGAAAAAGGACAGGAGGGATGCTGCAGGTGGAGGAGGCGCTGGCGGCGGTGCTGTCCGCCGCCGCGCCGGCCCGCGCCGCGCCGCGAGGCGTGCCGCTGCACGACGCGCTCGGCCTCGTCCTCGCCGAGGACGTCCGCGCGCCCGACCCGCTCCCTCCCTTCCGCGCCTCCATCAAGGTCGGTCGCCCCTCTCGCCGCCTTCCTTTGACCCCCTTCTCTTCTCTCCCTCCTTCCCTGGCCATGGGCGCCCGCCCACGCAGGGGCTCGCCGGCGGCCAAAGGCGGCGAGGGGACGGCACAACAGAGATGGGAGACAAGGGGGAAAGAGGTGCCTGAGCATCGGCGTCTCACCACAGTTCCGTTTTGGCGCTCAGCTCGAGGAGAGGAGGACCGGGGGAGGCTCTCCACCTGCAGCTCGCGAGCTCTGGTGGCCGGCGGCCATGGCGGGCGCAGAAATCTCAATTCCCGGCAGCTCGCTGGACGGCGCACGACGGGGATTGGTCGAGGATGGAGTAGGGAGGGTTATGGAGGCGTGGGCGCGGGCTATTGGAGGGAGGAGCAGCGGTTCGCCGGCGATTTTGCCCGCCGTGATGCTCTGCTCGGCTCGGCTCTTGCCTTTTGCGGTGGTGAAGAGAAGAATTGGGTTCCCCGTTGGAGCAGGGAAGAATTGGGTCGGGACCTTTTTTTTTTACTGTGCATGAATCATTTCCGTGAATGGGTCTTCCATTTGGCTACTCATTGTTGGAGATAGTCGAAGGGCCTTTTCAGTTTGAAAAGTTAGTTTGCGAAAAAAAGTTTGCAATTCTAAATCAAAGATTAGAAGGACTAAACATGATCTAATTACAAAACTAAATACTCAGATGGACAGGAAATCGCGAGAAATCAAGAGACGAATCTATTAAGCCTAATTAATCTGTCATTAGAGATTGTTTACTATAGCACGACGTTGTCTAATCATGGCCAAATTAGGCTCATTAGATTCGTCTCGCAAAGTTACCGAGGGTTATGGAATGAGTTTTGTCATTAACACACATTTAATACTTCATGCATGTAAGATTCCCTTTGATGAATAGTGAAGTTTGAACACTGCGACAATACTAAAGAGGGCCTAAATCAAGTGTTTTTTAGTCTTCAAATTTTGTTCCAGAACTGTCTCGGGAAATAAGTGTTTGTTTTGCTTTTAAATTGTATCCGATAAAAAGACGAAGAGAAGTAATAGTTTATATCTCATAAAAGGAATTCGCTAGGCATTTATGAGATGGGTATATTTGATCTACCGACTAACTGATGGTATAATTGACTATATACTCCTTTTATATTGTAAAGAAAGTTGTTTAGTACATTGACACAGTCTCCAAACATAACTTTAACTAATATTTTTTCTATAAACTATTTATAAAATATATTTAAAAAGTATTTTTATGAAACAATATTTCAATACGATTCTACTCGTACCATTTTCGTATTTCTAAACTTAACACATAAAAAGATATTTGCAGTTAAAGTTTAAAAAGTTTGACTCAAGACAATCTGAAAACTATAATTTCGTTGGATGAATAAACTCGTTACATGATTCAATAAGAGGAGGTGTTGGTGGAAGGAATAATTTCGTTTGATGTTACGGGAAATTTGGGTTTTAGCACTCCATCAGCTAGGTTGAATAAACTAGGTACCGTATATTTTTTAAAAAAGTAGATACCGTATATCCCAGCGCTGCACCGTGATGGTCATTCAGTCCGTGACAACCACGTAACGATTAACTATGCCAGCAAAAAGGCCGGAAAGAAACGAAACGATGGCCCGGCCCAGCCCGGCGTATCGATGGCCTTTCCAACTTAACTCCCAGTCTATCAATCACTGGATGACAGATCAGTTTCCAATTTTGTTTCGCATCTCAAGCCGCGCCCGCGCATCGGCCCCTTAGCACAACAATCCAGTGTCGCTCGCCGGTGTCCCGGCGACGGCGATCGGCGATTAACGCTCGACCTACGCCCCGGGCGACTTTTCCTGCGTGATTGCGTCCAGCGTCAGCGTGGCAGCGTCGTCTCCCACGCTCCCGGAGTCCCGGTCTCTGTGAGTCAATCTTATGGCCAATTGATCTGTTAATCACTTCAGTTCATATTAATCTGAGTTCTATCACCGATTGCAAGGACTTCTGAGGCCATATCATTTTTTTTATTTTTTAGCACACGCGCAAAGGAAAGGCTGCTGCCTGCTGGCTGCACAGCAATCAGCAAGGAGTGC
>CM014271.1:33981455-34006604 GCA_004135705.1 Alloteropsis semialata
AAAAAAGGAAAATTGGATCTATACCATTGAAAGATCAAGAGTTTGAACAAATACCATTAAAAGATCCAAGCTTAGAAAAATAGCATTGAAAGGTTGCTTTGTTATTGGTTTTTACCATTCCGTGAGCTCAGTGTTAACGTAGTGCATCACGAGAGCAACATGCTACCTCCCTCTCCCTATGACATATGGACCCCACATGTCATCACTAACCTCTAGCAGGAGATGGTGCTGCTGCTCCGCAACAGCCTCCTGGCACAATCATGGTTCTACCCGCAGCTAATCTTAAGAAAACACCATGAGAATGAGGCCCATGTGCAGTCTTTCCATGCTATTTTTCTAAAGCTAGATCTTTTAATGGTATTTTTCTAAAATCAGGATCTTTTAATGGTGTGGGTCCAATTTTCCCTAAAAAGAATTTGCGGCGCGGGCCAAACACGAAACTTCTCGGACGGCTGAAATATAATCGCTTCTTGGCCCATAATGTAAAAACGGTTGCCCGCAGAAGCTGCCACGACCCTGCTTTTTTTTCCACTGCGCCTCAGCTTCTTCGTCATCCCAAACTCTCCGCGCGCGAGACCTTGGCGATCGCCGCACCGAGATCCGGCCCAGCTCCATCCTCCGCCCACAGCTCCCCCGCGCCGGCCGCCGTAGCTCCCTCGCCACCCGCCTGCACGCGGCGGCCGCAGGTCCGCTTCCGCCCCACCCACGGTCGCCGCTCCCCTTCTCCGCCCGCGCCGGCCACATCTCGGCCCTCTGCCTGCGCGGCCGCGCCTGCTCCTCCGCCCGCTGCCCGCCGACCGCCGAGCTGCTCTGCCATCCAGCTGCGCGGGCTGCTTCGTCCTTCATCAAGCTTGGTGCGAGCTGTGCTCCGTTCACCTTATTCCTCTCCATCAACTCCGAGATCGAGAGCCTTCACTGCAGCGGGATTCATCGCCGGCGGCAGCGCTTGGCCATGGTGAGAGCCTTCCTTGCGGCTAGGATTCGTCCCCTTCGTTGGAGACTATGACATGTGGGTCCCACTAGGCAGCACCCAAAAATAAGCTGTAGAAAAGCTAGGTAGCCAAACATCCCAACTTTTCATTCCAGCCACTTATCCAAAAAGCAGCTTTTGTGGGCAGTTGGCAAGAAGCTAATTTAAAAAGAATTTTAAGTTGTGCCGACTAAAAACTTTAGCCTCTCATGATTGACCTGATCATTTGTCGGCCGGGTTATTTCAGGTTTTCGGGTCAAATTTTTGGCCCGTGCCCGGCCCAAGCCGACCATCGAGTCATATTTTTTTGGCCCGTGCCCGACCCATGGCATGGTCGGGTCGGGTTCGGGTCAACCTGTTGTTTTTATGTATAATTTTTGGGTTGGGTCGGGTTTTTCCGGGTTTTGGGTAAAAAATTGGCCCGTGCCCGACCCAGCCGATCATCGGGTTGGATTTTTTGGCCCATGCCCGACCCGTCGCATGACCGGGTCGGGTCGGGCATTTTTCGGACGGGTTGGATCGGGTTTGTCGGGCCGGGTGACCCATGATCAGGTCTAGTCTCATGAAGGCCAAAACCGAGCTTAAAGTACCTCAGAGCGGGTGTTGGACATCTTTTACCCCTGGTCCCCCACTGCATGCCCTCATTATAAGGAGCAAATCAGTCATTGTGTCATTAAAGTCTGCACTTTTAGCTCTTGGATCCAAACAACAAACAAAGCTAAAGTTTAGCCTCTAAACTTTTATCCATGGTAAATGGATCCAAACACCACCTAATTCTAATTGGTTGCACTATTGTAGCATATAAAAATCAAGCCAATCCAACTAGTGGTGAATCTAGAAATTAAAAGGAGGAGGGGCTCAACTTGTTGTTCTTCTTCCTCTCTTCCCTCCATATTTTCTTCTTTCTCTCTTCAAACATGGATAAAAATTGTTGGGGAGCTTTGAGGAGGCTCTGTGGAGTTCATGGGAAGGGGGACTCCAGCCTCTCTGCCCTCTTTGGATCCGCCCCTGAATCGAACGCTATCAGCCTGTTCGCTTGGCTTATTAGCCACCAGCCAGCAGTACTTCAGTCTCACAACAAATCAGCACCAGCCACCAGCCAGCCAGCAGTACTTCAGTCTCACAACAAATCAGCACCAGATACCAGCCACCAGCTAACCGAACAGGCTGTATGTCTACAAACACAGAAAGAGAAGAAAAACACACATCTACGTGAGGGTGGGCCAGGGGCGAGTAGTGGCTATGCTTGATGACTTTAGCAACACGGAATCTGACCACAGTACCGGGCGAGAGGGATAGCTTGCCAGCTTGGTTTCACCATCACCGTGTATTTATGGCCAGCGGAGCTCAAAGTATACCTGCCACGATGCCTAGCCGCCATCCCTCGATCACAAGATATGTCCCTTTGATTTCTAATTTATCCTACTACTAATCAAACAGGGAGTTAGGGAATGTGATCATCTCATTGCAAAAGCTAAGCATAGATCATTACATCCCGAGTTGTCTGCTGAAATTTGAGATAAACACAGTAACCTGTCATCCAAGATGTAGAACCGTCCAACATGTAAAACGGGGGAAAATCGAGCCAAACTAGGAAAGTGACGCAGAACCGTCCAACATGTAAACAGGGAAAAATCGAGCCAAGCTAGGAAAGTGCCTGTCATCCAAGACGCAGAAGTAGAACTGTCTAACATGCAAAACAGAGGAAAATCGAGCCAAACTAAGAAAGTGTACAGGGCCTCGACAAGAACACATCTTTCGTTGTTTAGGTCTGATTTACGGATTTGACCTTGTACTCACGCCAGACTATATTTATTACTACTATGTTAGGGAAATATGTCCGCGTGTTGCTACATGTGAGTAAGCGGCTACACAAACGACGTTGGCGCACCGGTCTCCTGACATCTATTAGCGACAACTTCCATCCTATGCTTGTAAGCGATTATTTGGTTTTTAGTTTTTTTTATCTCAATCAAACTTTATTTTAGCTGGCTTCCTAAAGATATTGATATATGTTCTTGTCTTGTCCGGGTTCACTCTCGACATTGGTTTCCTTATTGGGTTAGAGTTCTAACTGAACACGTCAAGGGTTAAAAAATCGGCTTTCAAGCTCTCGCCCAAAGAATCTGGACAAGATAAGAACACATATCAATATCGATCTATAGGAAACCGGCTCAGATACAAACACAATGACAAATTTTGATTCAAAGGTAAAATGATTCTTTATCATAATTGTATTTGATACATTTGATAAGTTGATGCTGCGCCATGATGCGTGTTCATTGTCATTTTCAGAAATACATACGTGGATCAAAAAGAGTGTTAACACACATGGAAGGCATGGAGGACCAAAGAGGCTGATTGGGGGCCAAGTCCAAGTATTCCCAACGTTCTCCAACAGGCCACCACATCACTTATGGCCCAAGTAAAGAAAGAGATCTAATCCAACACGTTTCGGGGCTAGATTCGGACTGCAGCACTGGGCCAACTTGCGATGACAGCCACGACTTCATTTGAACTCTGTTTTGGGCGTTCAAGTACCTCATGGAAGCGTCTTAAAGTCAGTTTTCATATGGATCCAGACTCATGTCCATATCTATTTTGAGGTGGCCGGAATTGTCGATTTACTACCCAAAGGCTTTTCAGTCCAGGGTGCTGCGTCGCCTGATTTTGGCCCAATGGCCCGTGTATCATATGGGGCCCAATAGGGGCGCGTCCTAGGGTTGTGGAACGACCTCCATCACGTCCTGGCCGTCCCCTACCCTCTAATATACCTCCATAGCCGCCACAAACAGATTGAGTTTTGTTTAGATGTAAGTTTAGCCATTGCTACTTTCTTATAGACGTATGTGTCGGCTAGACCATCCGTTCTACTCAATTCAGAACCCCACCTTTGTGATTTCAGATTGAGTATCATCTCCATATTTACAATTGATTTGCTTGTTCTACTTATTCTTGCTTGTTCTTCGATTGCTTGCAGGAATTACCCTCGTGGTTTGGTTGATCATGCTTCACAAGATCGCGGCGACTGGAGTTGGTGTATCGGTTGCTAAGGCGCAACATCCTTGGATGGTTGTAGTCGGGCCGTGAACGTCTCTCCAGTCCAAATCGAAGTTATTCATCTCTCATCGAAAGATCTGGCACAAACCCTAACGGGTTCACATCAGTTGGTAATCAGAGCAAGGTCGGTGAGGGACTTCCAATCCATTGCTGTTTTTAATATCCTATTGTGGCATAACCATCCAAATTAAACCGGCTTAAGTGCACTGACCATCATTTTTAATAATTAATCAAGTCGTCATGCACTTAAAATGGTGTAATCTGACAGTCTGTCAGGTAAATCCCGATTCAACCACAAGTCGAACATAAGGACCGAAACATACACCAGATGTCTCATACGAAGATGAGCACAGATAGTATAAGTACAACAAAGGTTCATATTATAGTACATCTCATGTCTGTTACAAACCGAGTTTCACACATAATTATACAACAGGATGGAAAACAACTATGACAACTACACATCGGGCTCCACAACTTCCCATCCTTCAGCATCACATTTATTATACTTAACACAATAAGGACAGAATTCAACAACATCCTGACCTGAAAAAGGTTAAGCAACAAACCCTGAGTAACTAATACTCAGCAAGACTTACCCGACTATTGGTATATACTTAGCCGACTCCTAGCATGCAAGGCTTTTGGCTGTAGGTTTGTTTTGCCGAAAAGCTACTAAGAGTTGATCCTATTTTCAATGTTTTAGCATTAAGATTAGTGTGATAGCACTAATTTCTAGGTTTGCCAACTATCATATTATTAAGCTTAATAGTAATTCACTAGCAAGCAAACATTTACCAAATCTTCGTTCAACCAACCATTTCATATTACCATTTACTTTCATTATGTCGCACTGTGACAGAGAGATCAAGGTTCTCTTATCCAAGAGTGGCGGTGAATCGATCCGATTTTAGACCTTGCAAGGTAGACCTAATCACACGACACGTACGTGCCTCGTCGGGCCGTACATGGCAACCGTTCCTCATATGCACCCCGCATAGGTTGAACTGCCCTGCACCCCGGGACCGCTAATCCCCACCGATACCAACGACGGGTCAGCCATCGGTTACTGACTAGCACCACTGAAGAAGACAATATCAGCTCACTCTACCAGTTTGCATATAGGTACGTAGGTTTACCGGGTTCCACTACCTCGTACTACCGGCATGTGATTAGTACTGTTCAACCCTGATACTCTGGGCCCCACAAACGACTTCCACTTATAATAATAAACCATTAATTCCATAATTATCTTTAAAAATGAAACCCTATGTCTCGCGAGTGACGGTAATCACTCGACTTCTACCGGACTTATTTAAGTATAGCAACTAACGATGCAACAACTAGTATTTGACCAGGTACCTAAGGAATTATGCATCTATGGTTTCATACAATTCCTAGAAACATAAATGCACATAAATACTTAAGTAAACATTGCATAGTTTTAAAGTAGGGGTTATGCTCCAGGGCTTGCCTTGCTCAGAGATTAGTTCCTCCAGACCTGGGGTCGAGTCTTGTTGTTGCTCGACAGGCTCCTGCTGCTCCTGAGACTCAGCTACTAGCTCGTACACGACCTCGGTGGTCTCTATGTGAATGAAGTGATGCAATGCATGAGATAATGATCAAATGGTTTTTATATTTATTTATTCACTTCTTACATTAATTTCCTTAGAACATTATATATGCGCTTAAGAGTTTAGCAATTTATGCACACATATAATATAAATATACCCCTTACTAGTGGTGTTGATCATTTTGACTTCAATATATTCAGAGCCTCTTCTATATATGAACTATGATGTTTAGCATTAAGAAAACAACATGATTCATTTATGTACTTATGTGATAACTTATGTTTCCTATAAAAACAAGGTGCATAAATAAATTATTTTAAAGTTAAATTGATAATTATATTTATACTAACATTTTTATGGCTAGGAAATAAATCATATGTCTAACAAAAATTAATCTTAACATTTTATTATCATTTTATGTTTTCTTATGTTTTAACAAAATTAATAGGCATTATTTTGACATGAATTAAAATGTGCATGTAAAACTTAGTTCATACTTGATTATATATTTTTCTCGGATAGAACTCTGCATGATGAATCCAACAAAATTTAGTTTGCATTTTTTCCCATTTTTTGTGATTTTATATGTATTTTACCAACTAATATTCATTGGAAAAAACATTTAAAGGCTCCTGGGCCGGCATTGGGCTCGGCCCAGCCAAGCACCGCGCCGGGCCCAGCTCGCCCACGCGTGCGTGGCCCCGCACGCGCGTGGCCTGGCCCACTGGCCGGCCCGGCTCGCTTGGACGAGCGGCCAATAAGGCCGGCGCGGCCAAGGCCCGCGATCTCGGCCTCGTCTCTCCCCTCCCTCACCTTCTTCCACCCGAGGGCGGCGGTGATGATGGTGGTGACAGCGGCGGCGACGGCAGGAGCGAGGAGGAGGAGCCGGCGAGGAAGCGCCAGGTAAGCTCCTTCCCTCACCCTCTCTCTTTCCTGCTCTCCCTCTGCTCTCTCTCTCTTTCTCTCTCTCTTTCTCTCGCCCCCGCTAGGGTTAGGGGCGGCGGCGGTGAGGGTGTGGTGGCGGCGGTGAGGGTGAAGGGGATGGTGGTACGGGGTTGCGCAGGGCTAGGGTGGCCTTTTATAGGTGGAGGGCGAGGGGAAAGTGTCGGCCGAGGGGGATGGATCGGCCGGCGATGAGTGAAGGCGGCGGCGCGGGGGCGGAGTGGGGGATGAACGCGAGAGGTGAGGGCGCCTGTGAAATGGACCTGGCCATGGGTGGATAAGGCCGGGTGAGGGGCGGCTGCTCGGACGGCGGTGCGTGGCGCGGCGGTATGGCGCTGGCGTGGGCGTGGTACAGCGGTGATGGGGGAAAAGCGAGCAGCGCGGCTTAGCTCGGCGCGTGGCGAGGGGTGGCCAGTCGCGTGGCGCGGACGCCGAGGCCGGCGACCCGGTCACAGCATGGTGATGCCGTGCCGTGGCGGCGCTCCTTGATTTTTAAAAATTTATATATATATTTTTTCTTTTTGAAATGGAATGTTACACCTATAGTCCAAAAAAGCCTAGAAAAATAGTAGATCAGTTTACTCGCAATCCTACAAAACCGTTTGAGTCTTTACTAGTACTGTTTAGTTAGGGCTTGTTGAGTTTTCGGTTGCTTCGGTCGTGTCGGGTTGCTGGTCTTAGTTCTAATCCTTTAGAGTTTTGAGTTCTATCATGTTTTGTCACCACGATATACACCATCACCATATACATCTCTGCAACATTTCTGCCACCACGATTTCATATCTTGTCCGATTGGAGAGTTTAAATACAATCTGGAAAGCTTACTTTGTCTTCTTTCCAATAGATCTGACTTTGCTGGAAAATTCCTTTTGAGCGTTCCGCAACTGTCCTAGAGATTTGTGATCTACAGTTTGTGCATTAAGCCTTTTGTGTTGATTTGCCTTGATATTAAGCAAAAAAGTTTAGTGCTGTGCAAAAAAAAGAAGTTGAAAGAAAGAAAGAAAAATAAAAGAAAAAAAAGACAAGAAAAGAGAAAGAAAGGATGCTGAATCTTTTGTTTTCTTGGTGCCATACTATTCAATGACTACCTTTATGCCTAGGCTCACGTCTCTAGCATGGTTTAGCCTAGGACCAGCATAGTATTGCCGTTGAACGATTACTCAACTTGTTTTTGTGACTAATGTGGTACTAGTATTTTACCGTGCTTCAGCCCACCTATAGCTCCACATATTCGACTACAGCTTGACAGGTTTTTGTTGTTGCGGCACCGATACACTTCTCCCACGGTTGCAGACTTGTTGGATGCCGTCACCTCCTGTTTTGCTTGGTAAGAACTTGTAAGAGCTTGTATGAATAGATTGAGACTGAGAGAACTACAACAATTACATCCTAGCAGTTGATAGAAGCATACATATTTTTGTGTTTGTTTCTTGTCTCCCATCAATCATGACAGGTGCTATGGAGATTCTTGAGCCAACGAAACTACAACTTTAGATTGAGGACATCATCCACTTCTTGCCTTCCTATGCTGGTAAGTTTGATCCTAACTGTGTGACGAGATTTTGACACTTAATAAATATTATAAAGCATAATCATTGAGAATGAGCCGTTTATATAAATTATCAAAATATGCATATGGCATGCAAGCATACCTGTGGCTTTGATATATTTGACCAGCTCATGTTTGACTTAAATATAATTACGATGGAACTCTTGCAGCTATTATAGTTGTAATTGTATTAGGCCATCCCCAACCCATGGTGTCCATAGATAGTATCAATATTGCCAACTAAGTAAGACACTATGTTTAGAAACTACATCTCTCAATGTATAGTTTCTTCATGTAGGTCCATAATTAATACTCAATCCATCATTCTCTCTCATCTCTACCAATCATATTTGTTGTTCAATTATCATGAGAACACTACCATCTCCCAATGCATGACTTGGTGGTGTCCAGTGCATAGGTTCTCGTGAAGAAACTGGGTCTTGCTTGAGACCCGGTTTCTTCCTCTCTCCACTCTCTCTCTTATTTAATATAGTGCCATGTAAACTAATAATCCTAGGTGGCAATGTAACTAATGCTATGAAAACTATCCAAGTTAGAGGGTTGGGATGGCCTTAAGGGCTAATGCTCACGAGGCCCCAAGTTCCATGCAACGACGCATGCGTGCATGGAGCAACAGATAATTATAAAGTTGAGTATTGGGCTATGAGTGGTTATTGGGCCTATCATTTGACATGGTGCATATGGCCCGTGCAAATTAAAAGAGTTATCTATGCTGCTACTATATGTAGTAGCACATGTATACGTATATGTCTCTCACGAGCTTGGCCAATGTATATGTGCCTAACTACAGTATGTGAAGTATGGAGATATGGCTGGGCCCGCGTGACAGCCGATGTGGCCCAGAAACTTCTAGAGGCTTGGAAGGTTCTAGAAATCCTTGGTTTGTGCGGCCAGTTAGAACCTTGATGAGTATGTAAACAAATTAGAGATTTTATTTGGAGAATCAGCAGTGCTAATAAACGTAAGATAATGATCTTACTAGCCTGCACCGTGGGACTTTTATTTTAGGCCCACATTTGCTTACGGAGCTAGAGATATCTGTAAAGTTCAAGGCTCTAGATAGATGCAGCATTCATCTTGGTCAGCAAGAAAATGGAGCTTGGAGATATATTTCATTCAAACGGACTGGCGACGCGCGGCGGTATTCGAGATATCCTACGTAGCTATCCATGCGTCGGTACCCTAGCTCCTAGGCTATAAAAGGAGAACCTCGTCCTTCCTCGCTCATTGATTGATTTTGACCATCCATTCATTCGCATTCTCCATCCACGCGCTCGCATTCGCCTACGAGAGCCTGCAGTCGGCCGCAAGCGCAAGCTCTTCGCCTTCGCCTGCAACAGCTTCGCCCGCGGTAACTCCGTCAAGCTCGCCGGCAACTTCACCAAGCTCCTCGCCGTTGTTTGACTCCGTCGAGCTCGTCGGCAACTTCACCAAGCACATCGCCGTCGTCGACCTTCGTCTCGTCATGGCCGCTCACGCGCACGGTGAGATTCTTTATTTTGTTTAGCCGTTTAGGTGATCGTTTGTTGCATGGGGCTGTTTGCATGGCTATGGTGCGTATGTATATGCATGTTGCTTTCCACGGCCAGAAAGAAAATAATATGGCAGCCCAGCAACGAAATCAACGGCGTCCATGGCGGTTGTTCCGTGATGGCTATGACGATGAGGCCAGCAGCAAGAGGCGGCCGGCCGTCCTGCGACGGCCACGAAGACAATTCCGGCAAGAGCGCCGCGGCGGCGGCGATGCATATACATGCATGACGGCTGCCCGACGATGACCATGATGACAATTCCGTCAAGAGCACAATTCCGGCAAGAGCGCTGCGGCGGCGGCAATGGCTCCATGCATGGCGGTTGCCCGGTGACGGCTACCACGATGATGACTCGTGCAGCGAGCACGATAACTTGGTCGTGATTCTCTCAACGTCGATGAAGTCCCAGCAGGAAGCACGATGGCCCGCTGTGGTTCTGTCCATGGCGACGATATAGCGGCAGGCTTACGGCAGCTCTCGGAGGTGGCGAGAGCCTAATGGTGGCCCAGCAACAATCTTGCCCTTCTCAAAATGATGAGCATGATCCATTAGCAGATCGTATGACTCAATGATGGCCCAGCATTATCTGGCGATTTATGAATATGTGCAT
Organism: Alloteropsis semialata; assembly: GCA_004135705.1. Taxonomy (NCBI): domain Eukaryota; kingdom Viridiplantae; phylum Streptophyta; class Magnoliopsida; order Poales; family Poaceae; genus Alloteropsis; species Alloteropsis semialata. The sequence continues at coordinate 33,991,714 of CM014271.1, forward strand.
GTCTTATTGTTGTGATAAGCTGAATCAGCTAAGTCCAGAACAATACATGCATGTCACTTGGGAATTAGCATGTCTTATTGTTGTGACGCAAGTACAGGGCAATACATATACATGCACGGGTTGCACGTAAAGATAAAGAGAAATAAAATGATCACAAAGGAGCTAAGTCCTTTGATCATCTCACGAGAGATAAGTTGGGCCATCAGAGTCTACTTCATTAGTACTCTCGCCCGCTACCGTTATGCTTCGGCTCAAAGAGGAAATAATCCTACGGCGCCTTGGTTTGGCACCTGGCCCGTCCTAAGTTTCCAAGCTTCGGTGATGCTATTATCAGCGCCATACATGCATACATTTAGGGCTGGACAAAAAGCTTGTGACTCGTTAGCTCGTTCGGCTCGTGACGAACTCGGCTCGGCTCAGCTCGGCTCGATTTGTTAATGAGCCAGCTTAGTATAACGAGCGAGTTCGAGCTGCTCACGAGCTAAACGAGCTGTCCACACCATCAGATTAGCAGATCGAATGTGCAACATACAAGCCCAAAAAGCAGCCCAATAGGCCCAAGACCATCCAATTGAACCCTAGAGACCCCAGCCTGCTCGTCAAACCAATCCCACGTCGCCACAAAGACCGTGCCCCTTCCAACGTTTCCTGGCCGCAAGACGCATCTCCGTGACCCCTGGGACCGCGAGCGGCGACGGTGATGCCGCCGGGTGTGTCTTCTCTTGCGTACTGCAGAGGGACTCACCGCCACTGACTGGTGGGCCTGATATGTGATCTGGCCCACCTGGCAGTGACAGAAGTCCCTCTGCAGTACTGCAGAGGATTTGCTTCCGATGCCGCCTCTCCCGGGACCGCGTCTCCACAAGGCCGCGACAGCGACGCCGCCTCCCCCTCGTCGCGCGCACACGGTGCCAACTCCGGACCTCCCGTGGTGTGCGACCGCAACGGCCTTCCGAGCACCGCCAGCCGCCACACACCGCAGCACCAGCGCCCAGATCCAATCCATCCCCTTCCAAGCTGCTCGGCTACACATTGCAGCACCAGTACACGTGCAATCGAGAAGCGTCCGACCATCCTCGTCAACAGCGCCAGGCCATGACCGAGCATCAGGTCAGTGTCCTGCGTTCACGCTGCTCCTGTTAACGTTGGCTCGCGAGCCGGCTCGAGCTAGCTCGAGCTCATAACGAGTCGAGCCGAGCTCAGCTTTTTGCTCGTTACGTTAACGAGCCGAGCCGAGCCGAGCCGGGTCGTTATCCAGCCCTACATACATGCCTTGCAATGAGTTAAGCCGGTTGACTTAGTGTTGTACCGACGATCTCAGAAGCTTACACCTGGAGAAATATCCTAAGTACTATATGAGCACAAGTCTCACAATCATCGCAATACCATTCTTCCGCACCGTCAAAGCCAGTGGTCCATATGAAGTCTCTCTTCTCCCATGACCGATGAGGTTGGGATGTTTCTTTTCCGTGACCGACGAGGCCGGAATTCTTTTGTTCACGACCGACGAGGCCGAACACTTCTTGAGACTTTACTATGGGATCCGCATGATGAGGCCGGATACCTTTTGTTAGGGGTCGACGAGGCTCTAGCATTCCATTAGTTTCATTTACTTGTGTTTATGCATACATGGAGACAACTCCTATTTTATGTGGAGACGACAACAAACGACCATCGGCATAGCTTAATCGGAGGTGTTCTGCAGTCCAACAATGCAGATGTAATTAACTGGCGGCTTTTAGAGGCCCCAGGAACCAGAAGTCACACAATCCTCTTATTGCCAGATGGTACTTGGCGCAATATATTGTAAAGTGTGGGAAATTGTACTTTGTAATTCTCTCATGAATGAATAAAGTGATGTTTCCCTGAACTTTTGTCTTTCTTTTTAATTTGTATACTATGTATACTGGCACGCCTGCGCTGTAGTACTATGTACTACCCCGTTTAGCTTTTTAAAGAGGCTCCTCGAGGGGAGCGTTTCTTTTTCACGAAACAAATTGGCACGCCCAGTGGGACATGATTCTCCTCCCATCTTTGCTTTGCCTCGATGGTCGTAAAAAATGTCGTCTCCTAAGATCACCACATTTACTCTCCATATTTGACTGGGGGCATTCCTTTGTGCAAGTAAACTTGCCTCTGATAGCCCCATCTTCTTACAAGATGTACTATATATGGGCTAGTGGTTCTTGGGCCCAAATAGTTGCAATAATTTATGCCCGAACAATGAAGTCAGAGAAAGCTCCTGAGCTTGCTGTCACCAATGCCCTGTAGTGATGGGCTTTGACAAGTAAGGCCGTAAAAAGCTACCTAATATGGTGATCAGAGGATGAAGCTGATGCTCATGAGCTCCTCCCCAAGACATTTGCAAAGATGCTTCAAGTCAATAGCATATTAACAAAGAACATGCATGGCATCACCTCCATGGACATGTCATGTCAAAAGGATGATCTTCCAAAAGATGATTAGTACGGGGGCAAAGACAACTAACTTATTCATCTGTCACGTCACGTCCCAAGACTAATGCTAACAATGCCTTGCAAAATTTTTCTAGTTGTTCCCTTATGCAACAGGATCAGTCAAAAGAAGGAGAGCATTGTTGGTTGTGGCCATGCAGCATAGCCATCGCTCCATGTTCCAACATCAAATCAACCAGCTTCTGCCATTGGAGCAAGTCGAGGATGACTTGCAGCCAAGAAGGGGAGAATAATGAGGACATCACCGGCTCAGATACAACTACAATGACAAATTTTGATTCAAAGGTGAAATGGTTCTTTGTCATAATTGTATTTGATACATTTGATAAGTTGATGATGCACCATGATGCGTGTTCATTGTCATTTTCAGAAATACATATGTGGATCCAAAAGAGTGTTAAACACACATGGAAGGCATGGAGGACCAAAGAGGTTGATTGGTGGCCAAGTCCAAGTATTCCACGTTCTCCAACAGGCCACCATATCACTTAGGGCCCAAGGAAAGAAAGAGATCTAATCCTACACATTTCGGGGCTGGATTCGGACTGCAGCACTGGGCCAACTTACGATGACCACCGCGACTTCATCCGAACTCCGTTTTGGGCGTTCAAGTACTTCATGGAAGCGTCTTGAAGACAGTTTTCATATGGATCCAGACACATGTCCATATCTATTTGGAAGAGGCCGGAATCGTCGAGTTACTACCCATAAGTTTTTCTGTCCAGGGTGCTGCGTCGTCTGATTTTGGCCCGATGGCCCATGTATCATATGGGGCCCAATAGGGGCGCGTCCTAGGCATAGAACGAAAAACCAGACCGGTGATCGAACCGGTGAGGCTACTGGTTTATTGGTTCAGCGGTCCAACCAGTGGATCAACCGATCGAACTGGAGCCAGCAAAGGTTATATAAAATATATACTCTCACCATTCATAAAAGAAACTTGCTCTAGATTGTTAGTACGGTGAGTTTTAGGCTAGCCGGTCAGGGTTCGAACCCCAATTATTCCTCTTTTCAGTATATTTTACCTGTTTAAGCTAGAATATTCCTTTTAGGTCCTGTTTTTTAAAAACCGATCTTTTGCTTGAACCGGACCGGCCAGGTCACCGGTTCATGATTTTTCCGGTCCAACCAGTGGTCCGTTCCCGTTTTTTGTACTATGTCCTAGGGTTGTGGGACGACCTCCATCACGTCCTGGCCGTCCCTTACCCTCTAATATACCTCCATAGCCGCCACAAACAGATTGGGTCCGGTTCACGATTTTTTCGGTCCGACCAGTGGTCCGGTCCGGTTCTTTGTACTATGTCCTAGGGTTGTGGGACGACCTCCATCACGTCCTGGCCGTCCCTTACCCTCTAATATACCTCCATAGCCGCCGCAAACAGATTGGGTTTTGTTTAGATGTAAATTTAGCCATTGCTACTTCCTTGTAGACGCATGTGTCGGCTAGACCATCCATTCTACTCGATTCAGAACCCCACCTTTGTGATTTCAGATCGAGTATCATCTCCATATTTGCAATTAAGTTGCTTGTTCTATTTGTTCTTGCCCTCGTGGTTTGGTTGATCGTGCTCCACAAGATCGCAGCGACCGCTGGAGTTGGTGTATCGGTTGCTAAGGCGCAACATCCTTGTATGGTTGGAGTTGGGCCGTGAACGTCTCTCCAGTCCAAATTGAAGTTATCCATCTCTCATCGAAAGATCGGGCACAAACCCTGACGGGTTCACATCAGATGGGATGAAAAAGATTATAACCAATTCATCGCATATGAAGGTAGCAGAGTGGTTGTCGTTCAGAGATGTTGAAAAGCCGAGGTGCGCCGACGTCGCCTTGCTCGCTCACAGCACCAAAGCCGACCATCGCCGCCGCCCGTATCAATGCACAAGCATTTTTGCCTAATAGGTAATAAAGATCGGTTATGTTAGGGTTAGGCAATATGCACGTCAAGCTTCGGCTCATGAGCCTCTGACGTGGTAAGGCTCGGTGTGAGGTCATGCTACACACCTAGTCACATACCTCGACGTTCATCGATACCATGCCGAGAAAAAGGTCTATTATTGAAAGTAGTTTCTCGTCGGGAGTCTATTTACATAAATAGTTTTCTAGGGGCTAAAATAAAAAAAATATCACTCCACACGGCCCCTAATATGCAAGTTTGATTGTATACTCTCTTGGGTAAAATAGTTTCGTCGGAATTCTACTTGCAGAAATAGTTTCCTAAAGGCTAAAATAAAAAATATCACTCCACACGGCCCCTAATATGCTAGTTTGATTGTATCTCTTGGATGCATAGAATGAAATGAAAGATTCAATACTTTCCTCTTCGAATTTCAGGTTGAAGCAAGCACAGAATGGAAGATCCAATATCAGAGGATGTCAAAAGGATTTGTTTTTTACTTTTCTACTGTCGGATATAAAATTCATGTTCTTTTCCTCTAATCAGATTCGACTGCTCGGACATGAATTGAATCAAATTAATATTTTGTTATTTGATTGCCGACTACTTTCTTTTGCAAGTGATAAAATTAATAAATAAATGACAATAAGGCGTGCTATAGATTGAATTGTAGGCAGATATGTTGTACATCATGGATAAGCGAGATCCACATTTTTAAACTAAAATTCTTCGTTTATAATGGATTATTCGAAAACATGTACAAGCCACATGTACTATGCTGTAAGTATAAATTATTGTTTACTAGAACTAGGATTTTATGAATGTAAAAAAATTACTAGATTTTTTAAATCTCTACTAATTCCGACATCCTAACCGGTAACCACCAACTTATAAAAAAACGGATCGATAAGCATACGTACATTAGTCATGACAGACAGTAGCTCAAAACCATTCAGCGCTGATCAGTCCAATTGTGAAAGCGGAAACCATACGGCAAGTATATACAGCACGTCTCAACCAGAAGGAAACAAACTCAAAAGATTATAAAGATTGATCCTAACTATGGTTGTTGCCCTATGGAGATGATTCAGGATGTGTTCCTTGTTTGAAGTCATCCTAACTATGGTTGTTGCCCCACGGAGATGCCGACTTTTTTATTTTTTAACCCTTTTCACGAAAGAATTTCACAAATAGACCCTTCAAAGGAAGAATTGCAAAAATAGACCCTGAGCTCGGCGCCGCAGCCCACGACATCGAGGTCATACGTCTCGGCGTCGAGGTCTAGAAAAAGTGAGGACGTAAAATACTAACGTGGCCGTGACGTGGCGCGAGCTCGGCTCCACAGATCTCGGCGCCGAGCTTGACGCCATGATCTGTGGCGCCGAGCCCTCGCGCCGCTCATGCATGCATGCGCCGCGGTGGTGCAGTGCAGGAGCAACTGCTGCTCTCACCCCTGTGCGCTACAGTGCCATGTCAGAGCTACAGTAAACCGGCCAAACTGCTATGTCCACTAGTTTCACTAATTAAATTCGAGACAAGTGCTTAGTTGCGATGGAAGTAAAGGATCCGTGCTAAGATTTCACGGGGATAATGGTTAATTACTGAAAAGGAATGTGAATCTGAATATTCAAATAGATAATCGATAATCTGGATTAATTAATCAAATGTCTTATGCATATACTTAACTACCATGGCCAACAAAACTCATTACTAGGTCCTACTATATACAAAGACATCACAAAACTATGGCCATACGAACATCAGATGACCTAACTAGTTAACAGAGATCTTTTTTCTTTCACTAATTCCTTTCTCTCTAATACTTGATCAGAACTAATAAATCTGTTATGTCCAGTCCAGCTGATCGGCACGTCCGGCCGTCCAACACTCCAACCAGTTATAACCAGATATGTGTAGTTGCCATCGCTTTCGAAAGCACTGTTCACAGCACTGTAGCACACTGTAGCACTGTAGCGCTGCAGAGTAGCACTTCAGCACCGAAAGCGATGGCACCTGCGCCGTGATGCGCCAAGATCGGCGGCGCCGAAGTCTATACCATCCGTCACGAGTTCAGTCCACATCGTCTATTGCTTTAGACCTCGACGCCATAAGCTATGGCGTTGAGATGTGTGACCTCGACGCCGTGACCTATGGTGCCGAGTTTAGAGTTTATTTTTGTAATTCTTTCTATCCAGGGTCTATTCAAGAAATTTCTTCAGAAAAAAGCCAGAAAACAAAAAAAACAAAAAGTCGGTACGGAGATGATGCAGGGTGTGTTCCTTGATTGAAGTCTGTTCGGGAGCTACTGTCTTCCTTGATGTAGAGTTCTCCCAGTCTCATGTATTAATGAACATCAAGGGACTCCACAGTCTATGTCCATCACCATTTTGCAGAGACCGGAGTTGCTCCAGTCATTAGGCAGCATGGGATTACCTGACGGTCCATGTCGCCTGCTGTCTGGCAACTCAGCCTGGCCAATCACACTTGTCATTGACTCAAGCGCAGTCATGTGTTGCAGCACCTCCCAACCACGTCCAGATTAGGCGGTGGTTGCAGCAGCTGCGCGTTGCTCCGGAACATCAAGTGGATGATCCACTTTGCGCGTTTTCACTGATGCGAGCAAGATGGAGGAACGAACTGCCCTTCAAGATAAGCATTAACCAAACACAAAGCAGAAAGGAGGGCAGCTGCAACTGCAAGCAGGGGCAGGGCAAAACACTTGGCTAACACAAAAATGGAGCATCAACACGACGACGACATACACAGCGCACATTCGTTAGGCAACAGGCAACTGAGGTGAGATATCACCATCCAATGTGTATTCAGCTTTAAAACACAAAAATATCAACAAAAATGAATCATACACATCTTTCCTATGATCACTTCAATATGATTCCTAGACAACGGGGCGCAAAACCAATGCAATAGACGAGTAAAAGAACAATTAGAATGACCAGCTATAGCTAGACAAAGCAGCAACAATCCTCAATCCAACAAGGACATAAAAACCTTACTGGGCAGCGCACATTCAAAACGATGATGGGCACACACACAATTGCTAGCCCTTGCCCAAGGTGTTAATATCGTATACAGATAAAACCACATGTCAGTTGGAAGTGCACTAGGAGAGCACTAGGAGAGCACCTTCAAGTTCAAGTGAGCAACTGCAAGGAAGACCACATACAGGGAACATCAAGGGACTCGGCCTGTAGCCACTACCCAGAAATTTCTACAGTAAATGAAATGTCTTACCCAGGCCATCCATACAAAAAAGAACTTCAATAAAGGTACCAAAATGTAACTTGCAAAACCAGATTGGCAGGTCAATTTATTGCTTTAATTGAGAGCTTGCCACTCCAATGCCATATTGATTTCAGGTCAATTTATTTAACTGAGAGTTTATCATTCTAATGCCATAAGTGATACTGTAATCAAGGGTTTCCTCTATATATATTGAGGAGTGGTGACCCATACAAGTAAGAGTGCTAAAACACTAAAATGACAGGAAATGGATATAATTGTATCAGTGAATAACTAGTGACAGCTACCCACATTGGATGAGTGACCAAAGGGTCAATGCAAGACGGAATTTACTTCAATTTGATACAAGACGCAATTCAGCCACGCAAACAAGTTGTTCCATTTCACCAAGTCACAGAGAATATAACTTTGCAACAGATATAGATAACACGAATGAACAATTCAGAATCCTGGACAAAAATAACTCCAAAGAGTAGCAAATGGTCCTCAAAACCTCGGTACATGTAATAATGCCAAAATGGTTCAAATCTAGGCTTATGATAAAGTCTAAATATTTAGGTAAAGCTGCTAGGCAGGCCCATAAAGCTAGCTGAATAGTTTCATCTAATGTTTGACAATGCCCCAAGAGGCTGAGGGACTAACCAAAAACATATTTCCTTCCACCTCTCCACAGAAACGTATGTTTGACCATGTCTACAAGGCCAATGGACTAACCAAAAACGTATTTCCTGAACCTAACTGAAACAAACTATCCATCGCTCCACAGAAACGTATTTCCTGAACCTAACTGAAACAAACTATCCATCGCTCCACAGAAACGTATTTCCTGACTCAACAACATTTCCAAAACTGGCTTACCTAACTCAGCTGGTGAACCCTCAACTACATATGATCACTCACTGCCTCCGCTGCCTCTGAGATTGGCTATTGGAACCATCATCAGCTCGGTGGCGCCTCCTGTCAGAGCACTGGACAGGCGCCTGCGGGTCAGGGACGGGAGCCGGGGCAGGAGCTTGGGCGCTGCTGGTCTGTGGATGTCAGCATCGACGTCCTGCTGTGAGGCCTGGTGGCGCCTCCTGTCGGAGCGCTGGACAGGCGCCTGCGGGTCAGGGACGGGAGCCAGGGCAGGAGCATGAACCCTGCTGGTCTGTGGATGGTCAGCATCGACGTCCTGTTGTGAGGCCTGGTGGCGCCTCCTGTCTGAGCGCCGAGTGGGAGCCTGCAGAGCAGCGGAGGAAGCCTCGGCAGGAGCATCAACGCAGCCAGCCTGGTGGGCCCGGTGGGGCGGCTGGGGGTAGCGGGCAACCACAGGGTGAATGACTCGAGGGCCGGGGGCCCGGGCTGGTGGCGGATTGGGTTGGGGAGGGGGCGCCGGAGCTGATGCCGGAGGTGGCACGCCGGCAGCGGCGTATGCTGCGTCGAGAAGGCGTGGTAGATTGAGGAGGCGGTGGGTCTCGTCATCCATGCTCGCAAGCGGAGGCGGAGGCTGACCATGGACGCGGATGATGTGCGCCAACGCTCGCACCACTTCAGTACGCTCCGCTCGAAGATCAGAGAGAGCATCACGTCGGCGCTGCTCGAAATCATCACACCTGTTCATGAACTGCCCGCCCCCATTCACCGTGACGCATTGTCTGGCTGCTTCATGCAGCTGGTTGTAGACATCGATCATCTCCACTTGCAGGTCCTGAACCTCTTGAACTTCCGACAGGCTGAACCGATCTCCGGGAAATCGGTACTGCAAAATGCCAAAAAAAATCAGCAGATCTGGCGAGAAGAGGGGAAAACAACCCGAAAACAACAAAAGGGAGGAATTCAGGGTTAGGGAGGAGAGTTCTCACGTCTGGGTAGGACCCCAAGGTCCTTGGCGCCATGCCGGCCATGGCGGCGGCGGCGGCGGCGAAGGGACGAGGCAAGCTAGGGTTAGGTTTAGATGAGGTTTACGCGGGTGTAGCCTTCGGCGGCGGCGGCGGCGGAGCGGATAGAACTCGAGTGGCCTTGGGGTGCTCGGGAGCCCGCAACCCTGGGCCATTTGGGCTGTAAATTCATCAGATTTTTTTCTTGGGTGAAAATGAGGCTTCTCAATTGTGGCGGTTTGTTGATTTTTTTTTTCTTTGATAAAAATGAGGCTTCTCAATTGTGGTGGTTTGTTGATTTTTTTTCTTTGGTAAAAATGAGCCTTGAGAGTGTAGTCTTCTTGCTTCAATATCACTTCTGGTGGTGGAGAGCTGAGCAAAAAGTGAATTTAAGATTATGTCCCTTCCTCATCAAAGATTAAAAAACAATTAGAGAAGATTGAAAACATAAGGAGATGAATTTGGAGATTATGTCCCCTGATGAGAAGAAATAAGAGAAGACTGGTGGGATGCTCTCCCCAGTTCTTCTAAAAGAATTTAAAAACATAGGGAGATGAATCCAAACCAAAAATAAAAAGAAAAGAAAGAGATAACTAGCTATATAATGCTAATTTTTAGTTAAGCAAACTTGGGGCAAAACAAAAAAAATCCGTAATATATGGATATGTTCCACCATTTTTTTTGGTAGGGCAAACAAAAGGAAAAGGAAAGAAAGGATACGAATTCGGTAAGATTTTGATCTGCAACAAATAAAAATGAATCTCGTAAAATATGGATCAATGATCTGTTCACCTTTTTCATCATGCATGAACAGCATGAACAACCCGACCGACGGTACCGGCCTCCTCATCCATGGACTGAACAAAATCAGGGAGATCATTAGATCAAGAGATCTTTGAACGGAGATCTTTGAACGGGTGACTCTGGACCAGTGGCGGACGCAGGATTATACAAATGGGTGTACATACATTCTTAATTTTATTCCTAAAGATATGTTATTCTATTACATGATTTTTAATTAAGTTTAACAACTTGTTGATACTAACCATACTAAATATACAGAAGAATATAATCTTTTTTACAATAAATTTTAAATTTTTGACTAAAATATATGTTACACTGTTCATCTCATATTTTGGGAGATATCATGGTAACTCCTAAACTTTGTTGATAAGTAAGTCGCTGGTTAGTTGTCTTCGTCGAAAATCTAATGAATCACAATTTAGTTGGGATAGCTAAATACAAAATTAACTAGTACTTTTATAATACATATTTAAAAAGATCAATTTTGCTTTTAAGCAGCGATGATGATATTTTTTAAAAAGATATTTATCTAGAACCTTCATTTAAAGAAAAAATCTTTATATTGTTGTTATATCATCTTGAAAAAAGTATATATCTAATTGATTTAAAAGTATTCTTTACCAGATAAAAAGTTTTAAGGTGAAAATCGGCATATTATAGGTAATAATTTAAAAAAAATAAAAGACTAAATATTTTATCGGATTTGGACGGTCGCGCTCGCCGCATACGACACCCTTGTTGCTGTCCATTGGCGCTACCTTCTTCATGCACCGCCCGTGCTTGTTGCGGCGCCCCGTGGACAATGTCCCGCCGTGGTTTCCCTTGCTCGTTGCGATTGCTCATCCCACCACGTCAATCAGTGTGGCCTGTTGATGTCGTCTATCTCCACCACGCTCTGCTATTGCTTGCCATGGTGGCCTTACATCTGCTGACTTTGGGGAAAAAGAAAAAATTAAAAAAATTAGTATCGCAAAAGTGTTTATCTTTATTTTGAAAAGTGTTCGATCTGTTATACCCGTATGCAGCGTATAAAAAATATTCATTATACTACTTTCTATAAAGTATTAATATATATTTTATAATATTGATTATGTTATTTTTCTAAGCTGTTGAATTTATTATATTAAAATACTAATTTATTTTAGATTACGGAGTCTCTCTGTTTTGTATCGGTCTCTCCCACGATCTCACGAAATCGGTCGAATCGGCCCGACGGTGTCTGCTGTAGTTTTCTTCTATGCTACACGGATGGATATGTGTATCAATATCCGACGGATATGGATACATGGATACATGAAATCTAAAAAATACCCGATACACCGATACGTTTCAGCATTTTCTTAAAATATAAATAAACAATATTACACCAATGTAGATATCCAGATGAGGTTCGATAGTTCTTAACTTATTATTACTTCTCAAATAATAAACATAACAGAACTTAGGCCCTGTTTGCATAAAAAATTTCACACTGACAACCGTGCCCCTCTTACTGGGCACGCTTCTCAGCGTGAAATTTTTTCACACTTTTCACACAACTTACATGAACTAAACATGCCCTTAATCATAGAGAAGATAAACATCAACGCACTTAAGTAGTCTTTTAGTACATAACGGAATAACAAACAATCAAACATCGCTAAGTTGATTCGTAGCACTGTTCGGATTTAATGCTGCCATCTATATCAATAAGGGGATTGGGAAAATCAAACAAGAAGTTAAGAACGGAAGAGAGACTGACAGTAGATCGAGAAATGTAAGTACCACTGCTAATTGATTTAAGCCGTATGGTTAAACCTCTCAATACGTATCTGGATACGTACCCAAATATGTATCCTTATCGGATACGGAAAAATTTCAAAGGTTCCTCTGCAGTAACCGACCTATGGACCCCACCGGCCCCAGGGCCCACGTGATGCAAGATAGGTTTTTCTTCCTCCCCGAGATTCCATCTCCTCCCTTTGCTACCCCAGCCGCCGCTCTCGACGCTGTCGGCCCGTGCGGCGCCCTCCAGTCCTCCACGCTCCCCTGCCCAGCTGCAGCTCGAGTCCAGCTGCCTCGGTCTTCCTTTCCTAGCGGCGATGACAGGGCTAGTTGCGCTGCCCGTTGTTCATCGAGCGATGGGGGCTTCGCCGGCGACGAACATCCGACAAGGGTATGCCTGCCTATTCCCTTCCCTTCCCATCCCGCTGCACGAAATCAAACACCCAAATCCCTAACGTAAGGTATTTGTTTTCGGATCTGACCATGATTTTACCTACTAAATTCGATCTTTTTGCAACAGTGGTGTTTGTTTTCGGATCTGACCATGATTTTACATGCTAAATTCGAACTTTTTGCAACAGTTATTGGGTGTACATGTGTACACCCATGTCCTAATACTGGGTCCGCCCCTGCTCTGGACGCCGGCCGATGAAATCAGGGAAACCAAGGACTCTTTGAACGACGGGTAACTCTCCCACCTTGGGAGAACTCTCCGGCCTCTCCATGGAGGCTGAAAAGGAAGACAAAGGACTCTCGGCCTCCCCAATCCACAGGGAGGGTGAAATCAGGGAGACCAAGGAGTCCCTGAAACCCTCCTGCCTTGGGAGAGCTCTCCGGCCTCTCCATGAACGATGCACTCGAAGAGGATAAGGGGCTCAAGGAGGAAGGCAGAGCTGAATAAGGAGAAGGCAGAGCTGAATGAGGCAGACCTATCTCGGCACCGGCAGGGTCCCATATATAGCACGAGATGACGAAAATAGAGGGATCGAGAGAGGCGGTGATTTTTAATTGTATTTCCAAAAAGATACACTAATTAATATTGGCAGCCATCTCAAGGTTGGACAGGGACAGGCGAACAGCCAAACAAAACTGACAGCAGGGCCGGTCCGGAGAATTTAGGGGCCCGGGGCGAAACTTTATATGGGGCCCTTTTATTATTATTATTATTATTAATTTAATTAATAATAATAGTAATATAAATCTATTTATAAAATGTTATCAATACATGTGCAACATGTATCAAAAGAGTTTTTCATATCAACCATTGTATATGTGTTACCTTAAAATTTTCTTCCATGACTGCTTTGTGGTGCTGCCAATTACAGAAAACCCAATTAGCAATCAGGCTCGGTCACTAAGATAGCGAAAAATAGATCGTTGCCAATATAATATATACCTTATACAGAAGTATACTTGTATCAGTTTAACTCCGGTTCTGAAATGCACTCCTTGCTGATTGCTGTGCAGCCAGCAGGCAGCAGCCTTTCCTTTGCGCGTGTGCTAAAAAATAAAAAAAATGATATGGCCTCAGAAGTCCTTGCAATCGGTGATAGAACTCAGATTAATATGAACTGAAGTGATTAACAGATCAATTGGCCATAAGATTGACTCACAGAGACCGGGACTCCGGGAGCGTGGGAGACGACGCTGCCACGCTGACGCTGGACGCAATCACGCAGGAAAAGTCGCCCGGGGCGTAGGTCGAGCGTTAATCGCCGATCGCCGTCGCCGGGACACCGGCGAGCGACACTGGATTGTTGTGCTAAGGGGCCGATGCGCGGGCGCGGCTTGAGATGCGAAACAAAATTGGAAACTGATCTGTCATCCAGTGATTGATAGACTGGGAGTTAAGTTGGAAAGGCCATCGATACGCCGGGCTGGGCCGGGCCATCGTTTCGTTTCTTTCCGGCCTTTTTGCTGGCATAGTTAATCGTTACGTGGTTGTCACGGACTGAATGACCATCACGGTGCAGCGCTGGGATATACGGTATCTACTTTTTTAAAAAATATACGGTACCTAGTTTATTCAACCTAGCTGATGGAGTGCTAAAACCCAAATTTCCCGTAACATCAAACGAAATTATTCCTTCCACCACCACCTCCTCTTATTGAATCATGTAACGAGTTTATTCATCCAACGAAATTATAGTTTTCAGATTGTCTTGAGTCAAACTTTTTAAACTTTAACTGCAAATATCTTTTTATGTGTTAAGTTTAGAAATACGAAAATGGTACGAGTAGAATCGTATTGAAATATTGTTTCATAAAAATATTTTTTTAAATATATTTTATAAATAGTTTATAGAAAAAATATTAGTTAAAGTTATGTTTGGAGACTGTGTCAATGTACTAAACAACTTTCTTTACAATATAAAAGGAGTATATAGTCAATTATACCATCAGTTAGTCGGTAGATCAAATATACCCATCTCATAAATGCCTAGCGAATTCCTTTTATGAGATATAAACTATTACTTCTCTTCGTCTTTTTATCGGATACAATTTAAAAGCAAAACAAACACTTATTTCCCGAGACAGTTCTGGAACAAAATTTGAAGACTAAAACACACTTGATTTAGGCCCTCTTTAGTATTGTCACAGCGTTCAAACTTCACTATTCATCAAAGGGAATCTTACATGCATGAAGTATTAAATGTGTGTTAATGACAAAACTCATTCCATAACCCTCGGTAACTTTGCGAGACGAATCTAATGAGCCTAATTTGGCCATGATTAGACAACGTCGTGCTATAGTAAACAATCTCTAATGACAGATTAATTAGGCTTAATAGATTCGTCTCTTGATTTCTCGCGATTTCCTGTCCATCTGAGTATTTA
>CM014271.1:34017652-34035578 GCA_004135705.1 Alloteropsis semialata
AATGCTGTTGTGACCAACACCGTTCAAGCTATGGACGCATGCATGACGTGCGAAGTCTGTGGTAATACTGGGCATTCGGGAAATCATTGGCCCGAGACTCGGGATGACGTGTTCTACATGAATGGCAATAACAATGGATACCGTCCACAAGGAGGCCAAGGGTGGAATCAACAATGCCCTTATCAAGGAGGTAACAATGGTAATTCTTTCAATCCTAACCAACCCTCCTTTAGAGATCTCATTTTTGGGCAAGCTAAGATCAATGAAGGTTTCACTAAAAAGCTAGCTGCCAACGAGAAATCCTTGGACAGCCTCAACATTAAAATTGATGGTCTTTTTTCTGCTTTAAAGAGTCAGTTGAGCTTTAATAAAATGTTGGATACCCAGCTAGCTCAGTTGGCCGCTGCTGTTGCTTCTTTTGAGTTCGGGAAGATCCCGCTGCTTGACTGGCCGGTTTGGTCGCAGCCTGTCCTGTCTCCTGTGCCATTTCCATTGGGCGCGTCGAGCTCTGGTCAAGAAAGGAAGCTAGAGAGCAATTGTTGTCCGTACAGTGGAGTACATAGCAGAATACACACCACTGCAATCTTCGCTCCTGCTCCGTGCGCCTGTTCTTCAGTCATATTGTTGTGCTTCGGCTGGTTTCAGTGTCACAGAGACTATATATTTCTACATTGTCATGGTTCTATTTCTAGTCTTCTCTTGTGAACTGAAAGGCGAATTCTCGACATCAGAATCTGGTGTTTTTTTTAGATAATGACAGCAGAATCTGTCATCACGTTCCAAGAATCCAGCGCTGTCCCAATGCTTTATGAAGTTGGTTTCTGTTCTTCTTCTCTTGCAAACTGAAGAGGAAATGTCGACAGCAGAATCTGCTATCGCGCGGTCTGTTCTGTTCAAGAACTCACAATCAGCACTGTTGCATTTCACTGTAAAGCTGAATTACACATCTGAAAGTTTTACTTGTGGATGAACTCCCTTCACTGTTCAGTACAATGACTGCAACGACTATGATCTGACAACTGAAGATTCGACTGATTGCACCATCAAAGTGTAAAAGGTAAGCTTCTGGAGGTTTCAGTTCGGTGCAGCACTGATCTTGCTTATCTGGATCCGTTTCTTAATTGAAGATTGCACTGGGATCTCACCGACGTTCTGTCCGACTAAATCCATCCAAATGTAAGTGGTCGGATGAGTCCGCTGTTGGACTGGATCACTGGAATATATGCAGAGACGATCCTGTAGAATCCAATCCACGCTGCTCGATCTCCGACAAAGGCAGGGGGACTCCGGGTAACCGCTTCCACCACCGTCCAGCGGCAGCGACTCCTCGGCCTTAGCGGCGCCCCTAAACTTGGCGTATATGAACGACCTCGCGAATCACTCCACGCCCAGGCACGTCTTGCCGTCGTCCCCGCCGGCGGCGGCCAGGAGCGCGCCGCCGTGCTGCCAGGCTGCCTCGGCGTCGTATAGCCTCCCGGCGACGAGCACGTTGAGTGCGTAGGACCCCACGGGGCTCGTGGCGGCGCTGAGGTTGCAGAGCGTGGAGTAACGCGCGAGCCCGAAGAGCTCGGAGACGGCGGCGAACAGCAGCGGCCACTCACCCGGTCTGATCCGTGTTGTCGATCGCCGTCAGCGTGCCGCCGGTGCCGCAGGCGACGGGCCACGAACAGGATCAGCATGTCCACGCTCGCCAGCGCCTGCGGGATATGGAGTAGTCCTCGCCGTGCGCCGGCGGGCTGAACGTGCGCACCAACCACGAGCGGTGGCGAGGAGACGCCGGCGACCGCAGTGGCGGCGGCGTGTTCGCCGGTCCTGCCATTGGCAAGGCGTTTTCTATGTCACGGTGCATGGTCACCGTCGTGGGCGCGGCGATCAGAGGCTCCTCATCCTCAATCTCCTTCTTCGTCTGGTACTCCTGCCTCACGACGACGGCGATGCAGAGCAAGCAGAGGAACATGTCGCCGCCTCCATCGTGCCTCGCGCTACGCCACTGGCGGCGTCGAGGCATGACGCGGATGGTACCGAGGTACACGACGATGAAGATAGCGTTTTGGTTTCATTAGATTCATAAATTTTGTTATACATTTAGATATACTCATGTCTAAATGTATAATAATATCTATGTATTTAAAAAACCAAAATAGTTTATAATTGGGAACAGAGGGAGCAGCTACAAGTGATCGTATTCGGATGCCAATGCTAGATAAGATTCGAATCCTGTCGTCATCGTTCGCATTGAGTGAGTAGTACGGAGCAGTACTGTTTTATTATAGTAGCAACGCCAGCTGCGTTCCGACGCTGGTACTTAAGCACAAGACACCAACCATCGTTATTGCAAGGGCATCCGAAGTGTGTGAATTCAGGGGGTCTTAAGCTTTACAAGACTTGTCGGAGTTTTAGTCGAGGTACTTAGATGGTAGATTTGTAGGCAAAAGGCAATCGCAGGACTAGGGAGCTCGAGGTAACACAGGGACACAGAGATTATACAGGTTCGGGCTACCCGGAGGTATAATATCCTACGTCCTGTGCTCGGGGTCTTGTATTGCTTCGCTCGGCAATGTTCCGAGGAACAATGGCGAGTTTTGTGGTTAAAGCGTGGATGGGGAAGAAATTGAATGACCTCAGGGGGTCGACCTAGGCCGCCTTATATAGGCTAACAGCCTAAGGTTTACAAGTCGGTTATCTCTAATTATGTCCGGCTCAAATCAGGAAGCTAATCCAAATCGGTTACAACATGATCTTCGGGCGCGATCCGAGGATATCGCTGAGTGCCTTGCGGGCTAAGTCTTCTCCTATCTTATCCATCAAGCCGAGGATCCTTGTGGGGCCGGCCTGGGGTCGGCCCACATCCTTGTCAGACGTGGGACCAGGCCAACTGGCTATCCGGTCGGTAGTGGGCCCAGGGGTACCCATATCCCACAAAGTCCCCGAGTAACGTGCAGGCGCGTGTCGGACTGTTGACGAAGAAGCGAAGCCATTAAGGTCGGTTGAAGCGCCTTGGTCGGCAGGCCGACACAAGGGTGGCGGTGCTAAAAAAAAAATCGCAGGCCATCCGAGGATGACCCTGGGCAAACCCAGGGCGGAGCCTCGAGTGGCGTAGCGCCGAGTCGTGGCCGAGTCGGGCGCCGAGGAGCTGCACCACTTGGGAAAAGTGACACATTCTGATGGGGCATATGGAGGGCGACGCAAGGAGCCTTTCATATAGAGTAGCCCCCGAGCATTGGGCCGACTAGAAAAGTCGGGCTAATGGTCAAGAAAGAAGAATCTTCAAGCTTCATGGCAGTCAGGCCACCCAAAGGATAAGCTTGCCACACATATCATGACAAGAACAGTGTTCACGTGAACGCACAGAGCGCTCTCGTGGTCGGATGAAGCCGAAAATGATAAGGGCGGACTAAGCACCTCGAAGAGAGGAGCTGCTGCGTGGCACAGAGCTCACGCGTTGAACAATGCAACCAGGGTCACATGTGATCGTCTAGCACAGGGCTATAAATATATCCCAAGGCCCATGGCCTTGTTCTCATCAGAAGATACGCATATCAGCCACTTAGCTTGAAAAATGTTGGGGACTTGTTTCTGGGTTCATTCTCCGGGAAGGAGCCGTGGGGACTTGGTAGCTTGGTGCTAGAAGAGTGCTTGCGAAGATTCTAGGGTGTTGAGCAATGTCCGGGTGCTGTCCCATTGACTCCCTGCATGCCCGCGTGACGAGGGCCATGTGGGGTGAAATGCTTTGTAGAGCCAAGGATACCCGGGGGCATTCACTCTCATGCTTCAATTGGGGCTGTCCTGTCGACGGCTGCAGTTGTGCTACAAGAGGGCTTGCGATGAGCCCATGTGGACCAAGCTGCTGCTGATGTAGCATTTCGGGCAACGGCGGGTGCTCCAGGCCGTCATCGTGACGGTTTATGTGTTTGATCTTTGTAACCGGCCTATGACCGGCTCCCTTTATAATCTCGTAGCTTTCTGATGAAGCTTATCTTCATTACTTCTCTATCAATGCAATATCTGTATTCCCTAGAACTGGAGGTCGATAGAGGCGTCGTAGGTTCGCACATCAACAACGAGTCACAGGGACCTCTTGGTCGTAGTCGAAATGCCGAGTCCCGAGCGTCGGGGCTGGCCGAATCCGGAGACCCATTGACCGGAGTCAAGAGCGCCGAGTCTCCGAGGGTCGGGGCTGGCCGGAGACCCATTGACCGGAGTCAAGAGCGCCGAGTCCCCGAGGGTCGGGGCTGGCCGAGTCCGGCGACCCATTGACAGGAGTCAAGAGCGCCGAGTCCCCGAGGGTCGAGGCTGGCCGAGTCCGGAGACCCATTGACCGGAGTCAAGAGCGCCGAGTCCCCGAGGGTCGGGGCTGGCCGAGTCCGGAGACCCATTGACCGGAGTCAAGAGCGCCGAGTCCCTGAGGGTCGGGGCTGGCCGAGTCCGGAGACCCGTTGACCGGAGTCAAGAGCGCCGAGTCCCCGAGGGTCGAGGCTGGCCGAGTCCGGAGACCCGTCGACCGGAGTCAAGAGCGCCGAGTCCCCGAGGGTCGGGGCTGGCCGAGTCCGGAGACCCATTGACCGGAGTCAAGAGCGCCGAGTCCCCGAGGGTCGGGGCTGGCCGAGTCCGGAGACCCATTGACCGGAGTCAAGAGCGCCGAGTCCCCGAGGGTCGGGGCTGGCCGAGTCCGGAGACCCGTTGACCGGAGTCAAGAGCGCCGAGTCCCCGAGGGTCGGGGCTGGCCGAGTCCGGAGACCCATTGACCTGAGTCAAGAGCGCCGAGTCCCCGAGGGTCAGGGCTGGCCAAGTCCGGAGACCCATTGACCGGAGTCAAGAGCGCCGAGTCCCCGAGGGTCGGGGCTGGCCGAGTCCGGAGACCCGTTGACCGGAGTCAAGAGCGCCGAGTCCCCGAGGGTCGGGGCTGGCCGAGTCCGGAGACCCGTTGACCGGAGTCAAGAGCGCCGAGTCCCCGAGGGTCGGGGCTGGCCGAGTACCTTGGCAAAGAGCCGTTGGCGCGCGGAGAGCCGTTGGCCCGCAGTTAACGGGACTTCCGCGGATTCCATCCATCAGTTACGGCGCCGTTAGGGTAATTCGGATCGGCGGAAGGGGATAAATCAGATCTGTTCACCGGCGGATTTACCACAGTCACTTTTCTAATCGAGAAACATCCCGCGCCTTCACCACCACTGAGCACCGCCGCAAGAGCGATTCGCCCTCCACCCACTCGCCGTCGCCGGAGTTCGAGCGCCGCCGTCGCCACTACGCGTCTGCGTCGTGCCTGAGCACCCTGGCGGAAATGGCGGACTCGAGGGAAATGATGAAGACACCGGCGTCGGGGGAGGAGATGCCACCGCCATCGAGGATGGCGGACGTGGGGATCTCCGCGGGGCATGGAGGCGCTGACGCGGGGAAGAAGGGGGCGCCCTCTGCGGGCCAGTCTGGGGCCGCGGGTGACGCCACCGCCAAGAAGGGAAGCGATGCTGATACGCCGTCGTCCGCCGCCGGGGCGGACCCCAAGGGGAAGACCGTGGCCTCGTCTAAAGAGGTCCCGGAGCTGACCTTCGTGCCTAGAGGGGTGCCGCCCCAAGAACTGGCTTGGGGCCAATCCTCTATCACCGAGGAGAAGCTCCAGGATATGGTACACCGGGGCGTGCTCAGGCCACGGGAGATTCTGCAGTGGCGGCCCGCCGGCAATGATGCCCGGCCGTGGGATTGCTCGGAGACTGAGATGGCCGTCTTCGCGCCCTTCTTCGAGCACGGGTTCGGGCTGCCAGGAGATTTCTTCCGCCTTCTTCGAGCGCGGGTTCGGGCTGCCCATAGGAGATTTCTTCCGCGGCCTGCTGCATTTCTACGGCGTCGAGATGAGTCACCTGAACCCCACCTCGATTCTGTCGATCTCTGTTTTCATCCATTTGTGCTTAGAATTCTTGGGGGTTCCGCCACATTTTGGTCTATGGCGGCGCTTATACCGGATGAAGACAATCGGCGAGGGAACTGGCAAGGGTCCGGCCCGGATCACTGGTGGGCCGGGTTTTCGTTGAGGGTCAGCATGTCCAAGAGGTATTTCGTCTTGGACATGAACGATTCCAACAAGAACTGGCGACAGGAGTGGTTTTATGTCGCGAACCACCCCCTGCTCTGCCTACCCGGACCGGGCATCGACCAGAGGAGAAGGATTGCTGAGGATCACTCCCCGAGGTCGAGGAGTTGCAGGAGGCTGAGGAGCTGCTCGAGTTGATCGCCGAGGTGAAGGGGAAGAAGCTGACCGCCGTGGCAGTGATGATCTCCTTCGTCCGGCGATTGACATAGCCGATCAAGGACCGAGTGTATCCCGGGTATGAATTCTCGGGTGGCAAGGACCCGACTCGGGAGCAGGCCTGGACAGTATCCATTCCTGAGACCTACGATAGGATCTCAGGGTTCATGCGGGGCAAGATCTTCAATGAAGGCACGCCTATGCCCTTTTCCTTGCACAATCCTCCTCCACCGGTTAGTTCTTTATCGTCCTTGGCATGTTGTGTATCTGGCCACTGAGCTGTAGATTTTCTGACGTGTTGCTGTTGCTATATGTTTGTCTCGCAGGAACGAGCAACGAAGTACTATCGCCCGGCTCCCTTGCCCGAGGGCGATTTCCGGGTGGAGAAGCTGATGACAGTGGAGGAGGTGTCCCGGACTCCTCAAGTCGTGGATGAGGGGCAAGCCGACTGGGAGGTGGCGGACTTCATCTCGGCTCCCCAGGAGGAGGCGGAGGATGACCCGGTGGCGCGGGTGCTTGGTGCTGGCTTGGGGCGGCCGACACGTCAAGCTGTACGCAAGCTGACCCCGGCCCAGAGGGCGGCTCGAGGGGGATCCCCCAAGCCACCTCCGAAGCTGGGGCAAGCCGCGCGAGCCGAGGCTGAGGCGCGAAGGAAGAGGAAGGCGGCGAGTGATGCGGAAGGTGGCGCTGGTGGGTCTCCCTCAGGGCGTGAATCCGAGCAGCCTGCGCAGGAGACTGCGGGTAGCCAGGGGAGTATCTTCGCCCAGCCAGCTCTGCGGCCGGACGCGACCCTGGTGCCGAGCCAGACGCCCCCGCAGTTGCTGCAGGGGGTGCAGTTCAAGCGCCCACGCAAGGGCGGGTAAGTTGCCATGGTATTCCAGATTTGTGCCTTGATACGCAGGGCTTGAGTTGTTGAGGTGTTGGATGCAGGCTCGGGAGCCAGGTGGGTGCCGACGCACTGCCACGCCCAGGGGCCGGTGGCAAGGCGCCGCCAAGTCGGCCTGCCGCTACGGAGGCTGGAGCAGGGTCCAGCACTGCGTTGGTCCTGCCGGAGCAAGTGCCGGTCGGCATGTCGGGGCCGCCGCGCCCGCCGAGTCCTCCACGCATCTTGGCGACGTGCGCTCCAGTGGACGACCGGCATGCAGAAGTGTCCGAGGTCACCCTCGAGGATAAGGCCCCGGAGGGTCCTACGGGGGTGGAGGAGCCGACTAGGAGCCCTCCTCCACTTGAAGATGATGATGACCAGCTCCTTGGGGAGGATTTGAATGCCGATGCTGGTGTCCACGTGCCTCCCCAGGTGGAAGCGATCGCGGCCGAGCCCGGGGGCGGCCCTCAGGCACCAGAGCTGACCCTGGAGCGGCGGATGGAACTTGATCTCGCGGACCAAGAGAGCGAGCTCCGGAAGCTGCAGAATGTGGCCGACGTCTTGAATCGTGTTGTACAGGTATGTCTTCCTAGCACCTTGGCAGGGTTTCACGGCCCGAGCCGCGAGAGATCTTGACTTCAGGTGGCAGGCCCTGGAGGATCGCCGGACCTTGGCGCAGATCCACACGGAGAGAGTCCGTGAGGCTGAGGCCGCCAGGGAATTCCTTATGAAGAAGGACCGGGAGCTTGCCGACATCGTGAAGACCAACGAGGAGCTTATGGATGACATGAGGGTTCTCGCCGAGGGTAAGTTCTTGTGCTTCTCTTGGATATGTCTGTGTCAGAGTAGCTGGTACCCATGAGTTCTCCCTTGCAGAGGCAAAGAAGAAAGAGGATGCCCTCCAGGGGAGGGTTGACGAGCTGGCCGGGGCCAAGAAAAAGCTTGAAGACGAGCTGGCCGGGGCCAAGTGGAAGCTTGAGGAAGAGGTGCGGACGCTCAAAGCGGCCAACCTTCGCCTGGCAGCCGAGTCTGAGCATCTGACGGAGGCCAATCAGGCCTTGAAGGATTCGCATGACCAGGCCATGCATGGTGGGTATCTCTTGCCGAGTCTTCTGGAGCTTGAATAAGTTAGAGTGCTTATGTTGACGCCATTGCAGGGCTTCGAGCCGAGTTGATGGAGCTGAAGCAGGCGGCCGAGTTCAATGCTAACTCGTTGGTGCCTGCCGAGTCGGGCCCGGCGACATTGTCGTTGTTGCAGCGGCTCAGGGCCGGTCCTAACCGCGCTGCCCAGTTGATGCAGGAAACTGCAATTAGCTTCGGGAGCCGGATACTGGCGCTGTTCAGGATACACTTCCCGACGCAGGAGCTGGCTCCGATCGCCGACAGCATTCCCGAGGAGCTCGCCGACGAAGAGTTCGACGAGTTAGTGGACGAATGTGCCCCTCTAGCCGAGGCTGTAGCAAGAGAACTGGGCATGTAAAAATAACTTTGCAATGTGAAATATGAATCTTACATATGTGTATAAACTTCTAAGTTGAACTGGAGCATCGATATGTGATGATGTGGTGTTGGCCCCTTTTCCCTGCCGACTAGGACCTTGCGTCACCCGACCGGCCACTGCCTTGTGCCGTTTAAGCACCCTTTTTGACCCGCTGACCACTGCTCACGGAGAGGACGGCTTACCCTGCTACATTGCTCAGCATGGAGGCTTAGGTGTAGGGGACACGCGGGTTGAGCACGGAGCTCAGGGTTTCACAGTTGGGGGACTCGGACCAGCCGGGTTAGCTTGGTTGTCACCGGAGGGAACATAGGGTTGGGCACGGACTCGAAAGTCGGAGTAAGCGGGTACTCCCCCTTTAATGTGATAGATGAAACATTGCCTGGGTCGGACCCAGTTCCCGAGCATCAGCATGGATGTGAGGAAATAACAACAAGCCATGTAGTAGGGCGAAAACACGTTCATTAATATGAGACAAGGGATACATAGCTTTGCGCAATTTCTACGGATAGAACTTGACGAGTTGCTCGATGTTCCACACGTTCGGGACGGGGTCACCGTTAGCCCACTGGAGGCTGTATGTTCCTGGCGAGACGACTTCCTTGACGATCAAAGGACCCTCCCAGGGAGCTGAGAGCTTGTGCTTGTCCTTGGTGGATATGACTCAGCACAGGGCCAAGTCGCCGACGTTAAGGGAGCGTTCCCGGACATTCTTGTCGTGGTAACGCCGTATCTGCTGCTCGTGTCTGGCATGCCTGACCAGTGCAGCGAGTCGGTGTTCTTCTATGCATTCAATGTTGACCTGGCGGCCGATTTCTACTTCACCTTCCTTGTAGTGCTGGATGCGCGGAGCACCATGGGCGACATCGGCTGGGAGGACGGCTTCTGAGCCGTACACCAGGAAGAAGGGAGTGTATCCCGTTGCAATGCTCTTTTGAGTCCGGAGGCCCCATATGACATGGGGTACCTCTTTGGCCCACCGGCCGGGGTGTTTGTTAAGCTCGTCATACATGGCTTTCTTAAGCGAGTCCTGGACCATGTCATTAGCCCGCTCAACCTGGCCATTGCACCAGGGGTGCGCCGTGGAGGAGTAGTAGACGTTGATGCAGTTGTCCTGGCAAAAATCCCAGAACTCGTGCCCTGTGAACTCGGATCTGAGACATGTCGTTTCAGATCTGGGCCGAGTAGATCGATGAAGCGTTGCGGAACCCTAGCGGAAGCGCTTTGCGGGGTCGGCGCAGGGCCTCCTCCGACATGGTGATGCACTCGGCGATGGCGTCTTGGACACGATCCAACCCGGCGAGGAGCCCGGCCGGGGGTGGGATTCTCTGGCGAGTGCTCTGGCCCGGAGCCTGGTCGTTGATGGAGATCGCATCGAGCCGCTGCTGGAGCGGGGCGATGACTGACAAGGAGATCGGCGATGAGGTCAGCGCGGACCTGGTCGGCGTGGGGACGTCAGGCGTCGTGGTGGAGTCGAAGGCGGCGGTGGCGGCGGAGTGGATCTCAGCGAAAAAGCTGATGCCTTCAAGATGCGTAGCGCAGTCCTTGACGGAGTCGGGGAAGATGACGGAGCGACGATCTGCCATCGAGCTAGCTGTATTGCCCCGTGATTACCCCTACCTGGCGCGCCAACTGTCGGAGTTCTAGTCCGGCAGTCCACCCAGGGGTACCCAGATGGTAGATTTGTAGGCAAAGGGCAATCGCAGGACTAGGGAGCTCGAGTTAACACAAGGACATAGGGATTATACAGGTTCGGGCTACCCGGAGGTATAATACCCTACGTCCTGTGCTCGGGGGTCTTGTATTGCTTCGCTCGGCAATGTTCCGGGGAACAATGGCGAGTTTTGTGGTTACAGCATGGATGGGGAAGAAATTGAATGACCTGAGGGGGTCGACCTAGGCCGCCTTTTATAGGCTGACGGCCTAGGGTTTACAAGTCGGTTATCTCTAATTATGTCCGGCTCAAATCAGGAAACTAATCCAAGTCGGTTACAACATGATCTTCGGGCGGGATCCGAGGATATCGCCGAGTGCCTTGGGGCTAAGTCTTCTCTGATCTTGTCCATCAAGCCGAAGATCCTTGTGGGGCCGGCCTGGGGTCGGCCCACATCCTTGTCAGACATGGGACCAGGCCAACTGGCTATCCGGTTGGTAGTGGGCCCAGGGGTACCCATATCCCACAAGACCGACCTCATACATTCTGGAGGGGGCCTTGTGGGAGGTCTCAAGAAGAAAAACCTTAAGGGCGGCCTCAAGCTTAGGACTCGGTCTCAGCGATTAAAATATTCGTTGTCTTGCAGTCGTTGCTGTTGCCGCGCGACGAGGAAGAGCAAAGAGGAGAACCTGGAGTGTGGCGGAGTCCATAGCTCTTGCTTGGGCGACGTTCGCCGGCAGATCGAGGGTATAGAGCCACGCCGTCGCATCCTCTCCCGCGATCGGATCAAAATTGGCAGCCTGAACTCCCTCTACGCCGCCCAAGCCTGGATCAAAATCGCGCCTGAGGACGCAACGCCCATGGCGCCGCTGAGTGAAGGAGGACCGTGCGGGAGTCGCCCTTCATGCGGGTGTCGGGGGTAGACCCTCGGGGGTACCCAGAAGGTGGATTGGCCCAACCAGCAAGGGACGGCCCAATCCGAGTGCTATCGGGCCGGCTTGTCAGACCGGATGGCCCACCAGTCGGGAGGCCCACCAGTCGGATAAGCCGGGTTGGGTACGACAGCGCGCGGGACAAGGAAGGAGGCGGCGTGCTTCGCAAGAAGATCGGAGATCAAGATAAACTAGCCGGAATTCTAGGGAAAGATATCTGTAATCGTTATAGGATCGAATCCTTGTATTCCGGGTAGGTTACGATCTCTAGCCGACTTGTAACTCAAGGCAACCGGACTATATAAGGTGCCTTGGGACCCCTCTCCAGAACACGAGATCTATACGATCAACAATAGCCATCTGCACCTCGAGACTAGAACCCAACTACGGAGATCCTTCAGGAACTTCATACACAGCAATACAAACACCCAACACAGGACGTAGGGTATTACGTCATCTCGACGGCCCGAACTAGTTCAATCCTTGCATCTTGTGTTACCATCTACTTATGATCCTCGATCTGTCTCTCAACAAATCAACCACGTAGGCTACCCTGTGTGGACTGCCGGGTCCATAAATCCGACAGTTGGCGCGCCAGGTAGGGGCTGATCGACGAGATCAATCTACAAGCTCGATGGCATCTACTTCCGCCGTCATCACGCCGGCATCTGCCAAGATCTCCATCGCTGAAGGGGCCATGTTCTTCTTCGGATCCATGGTCTTCACCGCATGTCCCAAGGGAGAGCTCTCCTTCAGCCGTGACGCCACCTCGGAGGAGGCAGCGCCACGACTCGACGCCACGCCAGACGGGATTGTCACCATCGCCACTCCACCGTCAACGCTCGCCAACAACTCGACGATCGTGACGGCCGACGCCGCCCTCGCAGCTTCTGAGGGGAGCCCGCTTCCGCCTACACCGCCAACTACTTCGTCTACTCCGCCTCCACCACGTAGGGCTCACCAGACACCCGAAGAACGAAGGGAGCGATGGGCCGCGCGCCAACGCGAGTTCGAGGCAGACATGGACCACGCCATTGCCTCCATCGGCAAGTGCATCGAGCTGGCCGAATCTGCCTGCCAGGACGTCACTTCACCGACACGATTCCCGTTCGGACTCAGGAACAGCGGGGTCGTATACCAGGAAGCACTCGGCGAGCGGCCAGGCGCCGACTACTCTCCTGATGCAAGCGGGGCGGCCAACTCCATCATGATCGCCCAGATCGGATCTGCCCCGAACGTCGCGACAACGCAACCTCCTCGTCATCAAGATATGCCGACTCCGACCGAAGAGGAACCATCGCCGATTTTCCCGCAAGTCACGCGTGTCCTCCCACCTAACAAGAAGATCGTGCCAGCCAAGCGGGAGACGGTCGTCTCCGACATATCCGCCGACGAAGCAACGGTCCCGGGGGAGGATCAAGCGCAGCATGACGCCAGGGTCAGGCACAACGATGACAAGAGACAGCGCCGCGACGCGCGACGAGATCGCCGAAACCCCAGGGCCACCCGTAACCTCAATGATAATTTCATCCAGGAAGTCGGCGGCATAGGCGTCTACGCCACCCCGTCAGCTAACCTCGCCGCCACGCATCATGAACTGGAAGGAATCCCAGAAACCCCGGAGATCAACCGAATCAAGACCAGGCTGACCGCAGCCGCGGGCATGATCAACGCCCAAAAGGTCGCCGCCTCTTCATCCCGTCCTTCCAGGTCAGCTAGCCGTCGTGAAGCCGATCACGGCGTGGTCGACCAGCCGGACCTCCGCGAACAACTCCGCAACTGCGACCTCCGCAGAGACCTTGACGACCGCCACCGGCGAAGGGACGAGGAAGAGCTCCGACGACGCGCCGAGTACAACCGTGAGCACGGCGCCCCGGGGCTGGACCGCAACACCCGCCTGCGCCGCGAACTGGAGGCCAATGAGGCCGCGCGCCGCCGCGAGTTCGATCGCAAGTACGGGCCTCCACTCGAACAACACGGGCAGCCACGGGCTCGCACCCCTGAAGATCTTTCCGCCGACTCGGGACGTGAGAACGCCGAGAACCTCAACGACTGTGACGGCTTCCCAGCATTTACCGCCCGAGTAAGATCCATTCGAATGCCTGCTAACTTTAAACCTACAGGCATAGAAAGGTACGATGGGAAGGCAGACCCTACAATGTGGCTTCGGACGTACAGCATCGCCATTCGCACGGTGAACGGTGACCACAACTCCATGTGTGCCTACTTCCCGGTCGCCATGACCAAGGTGGGGCTAAGCTGGCTCCACAGCCTCGAGCCCGACTCCATCGACAGCTGGGACACACTCTGCCGCAAGTTCAAGAGTTACTTCCAGGGTAGCTCTATCCGGCCAGGCACAGCATGGGACTTGGGGAAGGTGAAGCAGAATCGCGGGGAGAGCCTCCGCGACTACACCGACAGGTACATAGAGAACCGCAACCTGGTCCCCGGCTGCTCCGAGTCCGAGATCATCCACTACTTCCTTGACTGCCTCGCCGACTCGGTGGTCTTCGAGCGTCTCTGCGAGGACTTGCCAAAGACCTCCGGCGAGTTCTTTGAGCGGGTAAACAAGTTGGCCAACGCCAAAGAAGCCACTCGCCTCCACTACAACAAAAGAAGCACTCGGGACGACGAACGGCTGCCCCGCCGAGAGGACCGACCGAGGAAAGAGGACCCACGCCGAGCTCGACCAGAGCCGAGCAGGGTGGGTGACCAAAAGCGCTCGGGAGATCACACCATCGCCGCCATGGATCGCGGAGGCCCTCGCCCACGGTCCAACTTCAGCGCCGAGTTCGATAAGATGCTCCAAGGACCCTGCCCCATACATAAGCAGTCCAAGCACCATATGATCGACTGCATGGGGCTCGCCAATGCCTACAAGAAGCAGGAAGGGAAGCAGCCGCCACGCAACGACGATAAAGGCGACAAGGAGAAAGGGGCCCCCGCAGGCCCTGCTTTCCCGAACGTTGACAGACAGATGAACTTCATCCTCGGAGGACCGCCGCAGGTGGACGACAAGCGCCGGGAGAAGGTGCGCGACAGGGAGATATACGTGCGCCTCCTTAAACTCTCTGTTAAAGAGTTGGGAGACGAACCAGAGCAAGCCCCCGAACTCATAGATTACCTTAAACCATTGACGCCAAAGAAGATTGGATGGCCGAGTTCATAGATTACCTCGCCCATAACAAGGTACCAGAAGACCCCACGGCACGAAAGATTCTGGAACGCCGAAGCAGGAACTATGTGGTAGTCGGCAACGCCCTATACCGACAAGCCGCCACAAACCAAGTGTTCATCAAATGCGTCACAAAAGAAGTTGGCCTCGAGATCATTGACGATATCAACTCGGGAGTCTGCGGAAGCCACGCCGCCGCAGGAACACTAGTCGGAAAAGCATACCGGGCTGGGTTCTTTTGGCCTACTGCCGTCTCTGATGTTAAGGAACTCGTCCGCCGCTGCCAAGGGTGCCAATTCTTTGCCAAACAGAAACACCTCCCGGCCCAACTCTGTGCACAATCCCGCCCTCGTGGCCTTTCGCCTGTTGGGGATTGGACATGGTGGGACCATTTAGAGCAGCTCCGGGAGGTTACACGTACATACTCATCGCTATCGACAAATTCTCCAAATGGATAGAGTACAAAGCCATCATCAGAACTCCAACGTCAAAGCAAGCCGCCGCCTTCACCGAAGAAATTACGCACCGGTTCGGGGTCCCAAACAGAATCATAACCGACTTGGGAACGCAGTTCACCGGATCCGCCTTCTAGGATTTTTGCGAGAGCAGATGCATTGATGTATATTACGCCTCAGTCGCCCATCCCAGGTGCAACGGACAGGTGGAGCGAGCCAACGCCATGATACTCCAAGGCTTAAAGGCAAGGATCTTCGACCCGTTGAAGAAATTCGCCGGACGATGGCACCAAGAGCTACCACAGGTCATTTGGGGACTTAGGACTCAACCGAGTCGTGCCACAGGCCACACTCCCTTCTTCCTGGTCTACGGCTCCGAGGCAATCCTCCCGACCGACATCGCTTTCGGATCACCGCGCATCGACAATTATGAGGAAGGCGAAGCGGAAGCAGCTCGCGAGGTGGACCTCGACTCCATCAAGGAACATAGAGTTAACACCCTCATACAGCATGCGCGCACCAGCAACAACTCCGATGCTACCATGACAGGGACGTCCAGCAACGGGACTTCAACATCGGTGACCTCATCTTACGCCGAGTGCAATCGACAGCAGGAGTTCACAAACTCTCCACCCCATGGGAAGGACCGTTCATAGTGACCCAAGTCATATGTCCGAGTACTATTCGACTCCAATACGAGGATGGCACTGAAGTCCCGCACCCGTGGAATATAGAGCACTTACGCCGATTCTACGCATAACAAAGCTATGTATCACAAAGTTCAATAAAGATACCCCTTTTTCATTTAATATTTGTTCTCTTAGCAAAACCACTCGGCATTACTCCTTTTCGAGTAGTTCCTAACTAAATGCTGCGTAACCGGGCCTGTAACGACGCCTAAGCCTTTCTACACGTGCACGGGACCCGCTCTCGACGTTATGAACTTAGGATAAGTGAAGCGAAGAGAAAAGCACATTCAAGCAAAAGAACTACTCGGGCAACTTTAAAACATGAGATAAAATATCCAATATTCTCATTTTACTCATTACTGAATACTTGCGCATACAAAATCTACTCTACTCTACTCCACCATGCAGGAGCCTACTCCAACTTGAGGGCCTCGCCGACCTTCTCCGCGATCGGGCAAGTTTGAGCCAGTGCCTCCTTCACCTGCTCACTGGAAGCATCCGCCGCCACCCCATCACCGGCTGGTGCAAGGTCAATCCGTGGGAAGTGCGTCCGAACACGCGCAAGAGCATCGTTCGCACACACAACCGCCGACTCCTTGACTAGGTCGGCGATCCTGGACGGCGCGGCCTGGAGGCGGGCAACGAGGGCTGTCGGCTCACCCATTTCCGGAGCAACGGCGTCCACCAAGTCCTTCGCCGCGTCGTGGATCTCCGTTAAGGCCAAGTGTGACGAAGACAGCTCTTGCTCCAAGCCTGTTATGATTTGAGCGTTATTCTGGATAGTATACATCGCTTGAAGCATCGTCGTGTCCGCACCATTTCGAAAATCCTACTCCCTCTTCAGCTTGCCCGCCATGACCTCCTCAGATTTCTGCAGAATGGCGTTCGCAAAACGCAAATTTTTCAGCTCGCCGATGTGACGGGACCTCTCCATCTCCTTCTCTGAAAAAGCAGGGGAGCACTCGGGTCAGGACGAAAAGTACACGGCAAAACTTGACGGCAAAAGAAGAAGCACTGAGGAAGTTACAAGGACAAGGCCTTACCATGAAGAATTGAGCGATGCTGCACGATGGCATCGTTCAAGCTCTTCTGAGCGACATCATGCTGACGCTTGACCCGTTTCAACTCCGCCTTCAGCTCCACCTCGGGCTGTCGCACCGACTGCACGTCACGAAGCTGCTCAAGGCGCGACTGCCGGAGCGTGTATAACCTCTACTCCAATCAGCGAAAAGTGGGGAATTCAGGCAACTTACAATGAAGAACGACAGATGAACAAGGCAGATGAGGAGACAAACCTCTGTGCAGCGCCGGGCTTGGTCGACTGCGTGCTGTAGCTCGGCAATCACCAACTCATCCTCCGCCGCACTAGCATCATCCACGGGGACCGTCATAGTCCCCGAGGCGTCCAACTGCTTTTGGAGGCCCTCCCCTTGGACTTCTCCTTGAACAGGGGTGTCTTTCTCTATGTGCGGGGCCGGTGCCATAGGATCCACTACAGGATCCCCAGTGCCACCGCTCGGGGAAACCGCCGCCTTTTCCCCTTCACCCTGCACGTCTTCCGTCCCGGGCGCCGCCACGTTCTCCCCCGGAGCAGTCCCAACCGGCGTTTGCTCCGATTGCGCCGCCATCGGCCCCTGGGCCGAATCCGTCACACCAGGCACCGCGCCCGAAGGCAGCGTGCCAACGGGTGTGACGGGGGGGGGGGACTCGGTTTTCGTGGGGTAGCAGTCGATGACCCCGTCCCGCCGGCCGCCGTACCATCAAGATCGGAGGATTTGCTAAAAAAAGCAGTCGGCAGTTAAAACAGGAACTTGGAAATAATGATACGCACAGCTAACTTACTAAGGAGCATGAGAACAAAGACTTACTGGGTACTCTTCACCATAACAACTCGGGGCCACAAGATCGGAAGCTTGGGTCGCCGTTGCGCCGCGGCTGTTGTCAGGATCGGCCTGGTGACTGGCCTGGTATCCGCGGCAGCGTGGACAATGGCTTCCGCCACCATCCGCCGTTTCTCTTCTACTGACATGCCCATGGCCCGGGCGTGCTCCTGCTCTTGGAATAAGGAGTCGGACACCGCCTCGTCCTTCTCCTCTTCCTCTTCCTCAACGACGGCCGGGGAAGGTCGTCCCGGCTCGTCAACATCGGCATCCGAACCCGCCACTGGTTGCTTGGCCGGCTGCGCAGCCAGATTCGTGGCAGTCACCTTCCTTGTGCGCCTCCACTTGGGAGGCGGCGGCGTGTGCGCCACTACTTCCCGGACGGAGGGCGCCTCATCGGACAATGTCGCCGAGTCGTCGTCAGCCGCATCGCTGACCCAGGCCCCGCCGGTTTAGAAGCACGGGCCCTACGAGACCCGACTTTCGCCACAGCCACCCGCCGCTTCCGTGGATGGAGCTCTTCTACATCTTCATCTGAAG
>CM014271.1:34036578-34048349 GCA_004135705.1 Alloteropsis semialata
CCTCCATTCAAAAAAAAAACCCTGCAATTCTGGCTAAATGTTTGTCTAGATGCATAGCCAGATTGCAGTCTTTTGGGACGAAGGAAGTATATATAATTGACACGCAAAGCTTTTGCGTGTTTGAGAAGAGAAAAGAGAGCTACAACTACAAGCAGGCATCATGCATTCGAGCATCCACTGCCGTGCGAAATAACACTTCTACAAGCACCGCTGATCCAATCCTACATATGCAAAGGGCTATGCAAGAGGGCAACATCAATACGAATCTGCAAATAAGAATGAAAAAAGGGAGGTCGACCATCACTCCATGCGATGTGATTCATGAATAGCCCCAACGCACTGACGAAGTGGCAACTGACAAGTGACTAGTACTTCCAAAAATTTATGGTCCAGGAAGAACATCAGATTTTAACTACTGTCACCCTGATGCTACCAATGCATATATGGGCTGAAATACCAACTTAGCTGCATTTTTCATGGCACCTTTCTGATTCTGCTTCAATCTACATATTCAGAAACTACGCATGTAGCAGCATATGATTGAAGTTCAGAACTTCAGTAAACGAAATCTCAGTTCAAATTAATTCAACGATGTGTCAGTGCAGGAACATCACCACTGTAGTACATGTAATCAATAAACTGATTAACACTACTGTAGTACATCAATAATGCAGTACAGTTGACTGATACAAGAATTTCTGAAGAACTGGTATGGACCTATAGTTACTGTATCTCCCAAATGTAGTCTGAAAGGTACTATCAACATGTCCTGATAAGATATGAAACATCACCACTCAGCACACAAAATAGAATAAATAGATAAGGAAAACAACCAGATCGGAAAACACAACAACTTGGAAAAAATCTGCAGATGTTACATAGTACAGCTTACTGAATAAATGGAAAGGACTATGTAATATGGAAAGGACTATATATATAGGAAAAATACTGGACTATTTGTTCTTGAGGATACAATGCAATACCTTTCGAATAAGCATGAGTGATCAAATGGAATAAAACAGGACTTACTGTCCATAGATTAATTAATAGATAGTAATCAATAACTTTTCTTATGTGGACTAATTTTACCTTAGATGTGGACTAATTTTACCTTAGGGCCTGTTTAGTTTGGAAAGAAAGTTTGCGAAAGAAAGTTTCCAATTCTAAATCGAAGATTAGGAGGACTAAACATGATCTAATTATAAAACTA
Organism: Alloteropsis semialata; assembly: GCA_004135705.1. NCBI lineage: Eukaryota > Viridiplantae > Streptophyta > Magnoliopsida > Poales > Poaceae > Alloteropsis > Alloteropsis semialata. The sequence goes on from CM014271.1 coordinate 34,037,789, forward strand.
AATACACGGATGGACGGGAAATCGCGAGACGAATCTATTAAGCCTAATTAATCTGTCATTAGAGATTGTTTACTGTAGCACGACATTGTCTAATCATGGCCTAATTAGGCTCATTAGATTCGTCTCGCAAAGTTACCGGGGGGGTTATGGAATGGGTTTTGTCATTAACACACGTTTAATACTCCATGCATGTAAGATTCCCTTTGATAAATAGTGAAGTTTCAAAGTTTCAAAAGTTTCGTGGTGATCTAAACAGGCCCTTAGTCTCTGACTGTATTTTTCCTAATTCAATTACAATAAGGCTGGTCCCAACAACAGCACAAATTAAGTAAGAAGGACTTCAATTCAGGCTATCCTCTGGTTCAATTGGCCTTCCTTGACCTACATGGTCTGCAGTTATTATAAAGAGCGCATCATCGTACCCGCCACATGCCTCGAGAGTAATTTAGCGCCTAAGATTCCTGCTGCGCATCAGACTATTCAAGCCTTCCCGTGTTAGCCACACGCCTCGGATTAGTTTAGTACTAAGAGTGCCATCACATGAGCTGGATACATTTAACTTGGCCACTCCTCTTTTCCCAGTGGCACCAATTAGCCCATCCTTGACCAGGAAAAGTTTCTCTCCTCATTGGCAGATGCTAGACGGTCCAGATGGATTAGGTAGGAGGTTTTCACCAAGTGTTGTGAACTTGTGATTATAAATAGCTGAGCCCCTAGATGTGTCCTTCACCACATACCCATTTCATAGCGCGCAAGCCTTCCAGATCAAGAGAAGAGAGGTAGCGTCAGGGTCGCATACCTTGGGACAGAGCATAAGGTAAGCGGCACACATTTTGAGTTGTTCAAGTTTTGGTTTTCTTCTTGACATTTTTCATATTGCAAGTGTTTACTGTGTCAATAACCTGCATAAACCGCACACATGTATTTGGGGTTGTTTGTAGTTTTGTTTTCTTTTTCGATCTGGTGGCATACTTTTTTTCATATCACAGACATTTACACTGTATTGTGATTTATGACAAGTAATGGTTTAGCAAATCTAATCTGCTGCCTCACTGCTGAATGTTTGATTTATCTGATATTTTTGTCCTCTGAAGGAACAGATCATCATCTGGCATTATTTTGTTTCCATTTGATTCAATGAAATTTGTCATATTGCAGTCAAATTTGAGAAATTGAAGAAATTAATGCCCATTATCAAATACTGTGTCTGTATTTATACTGCCAGCATAAAGCCAGGATGTGTACCACTAGTCATCTCAACAGGCTGTCAGATTTTTCTGAAACAATGAGTCCATGATGCTCTGGACATGAAATTTTCGTTCAGATCTCCAGCATTTAGCACAAGGAAATGAGGAATGCATTGATCCCCATTCATATATTCTTGTATAAGATTCGAAGCATGTACTGTCAGAAATCGTATAGGGCCACATGAAACATCAGTCCTTGTTAACATCTGGTATTACCAAAATAACCAAATGCAGCTAGAGCAAGGGCAACCATCATGCAGCGGTGGACTCGCAACGGGATGCTCAACTTCTCGCAGCCGTCGGCGTCGTCTCCATTCGGCTTCTACGACCCCGGTCAGGGGGCGTCGAGCAGCCGCGGACGGTCGCACGGCTGCCGGAGCCAGGACAAGGAGCAGCGCAACCTGGAGAAGAACCTGACCAAGGTGCGCAAGGAGTGGATGAAGGTGAAGGAGGAGATGGGGTACGCGAGGCTGCTGAGCGAGCACCTCAGCGAGACGGTGACGGAGGCCGACCGGAAGGTGGCCGCCATGCTGGAGGAGCTCGACCGGACGGACAAGTACATGCAGGACATCCTGTCGTCGTCGCCGTCGTCGTCCCAGCAGAAGTGAATTAGCCGTGGTTCTTTTGTTCTTTCGTTTTGCTGGATTTTTGCGTGTTTAGCTAGTAGTAGCTACAGCTTCTTCTTTGGGCATTTTGCCATTTGGGTTTCCCGTAGATGTACAGGGCCGGCCGGCGTATGTGTGTACATCATATGTAGTCGACATGTCTGATATATGTTATTCTTCAGTTCACCTATACAGTCATATAATTTGAGTTCAGTTCAGTTTTCAATTATTCACGACGTTCATCTCTAGTCTTCAGATAGCTTGCCAAATTAATTTTAACCCCGGCCCAGATCCTTTCCAGTGCTTCAAGATTTGTATATATGCAACTCCTGTTGACACCGTTTGGTTTCCTAGCAATGCTAGAAAAGCCAACTTTGACCACTAATTAAAGGTATTAAATAAAGGTATTTTACAAAACTAACTTCAGAACTCCTGCACTAAGAACCCTGAACAATCTAATAAGACCTTTGACCGTATGATTAGAGGATGATTAGAGGATGGTTACTGTAGCATCACTGTAGCTAATCATCGATTAATTAGACTCATTAGATTCGTCTCGAAAAGTTACGCTCATCCGTGAAGAGGTTTTGCAAATAGATTTCATTTAATACTCCATGCAAAAAAGATTCTCTCCGTGCTAGATGCTAGATTCTAGCATTGCTAGGAAACCAAACAGCCTTGATTGCAGCATCCAGCGTGTGTACGTACGGAAACGAGTTCCTATCTTCCACTGGATATATACGCGCAATGTGCAGGCCCATCTGTACTGCACGGAACGTACTCGTCGTACAAGGATTTGAAGGACTAGTATTGACTTGACCGCAAGAACTGCAAAGGCAAACAAGAGAAACTCACTCCCAGTCTCCCAGATAGGGACTCAACACTATTCCGTGTTAGCTCATAGCTGACGAATCAGGCGTCCTCTTTTTTAACAAAAAGCACAGTTGGGAATGGCATACACTACAACTCTCTATTAGTCATTTGCAGAAGCAGGAGACAAGGAGATCTTGCGTTGCCATAGTTTAATGGACGCGATGCAAACCTATTACCCACTTGGGAAGGCGGCCTGCATTATGAAATCAGCAAAACCGGTTTAGGGTCCCTAATCCGGTGGGCGGTCTGCAGATAATGTCAGGCCTGACGTAACCTCCCTCTCTTGCATCAAAATCACACACTTGCCATTTGACAATGGGCGTGGCAACTTGGCAAGCCAAGCCGGGCGCACGGCAGCTCGTAGTTTTAACTTGGAAAAAGTCCATTCCACCCCCCTAAACGAACAACACAATCTGATTTACCCCTCTCTGAAAGTGCATCTATGATCCTTTTTGATTTTGGTTGATTAATGACAACGCACTTTAGTATCTAATGTTTGCAATGAGGCATGCACACAGGTGACAGGTGAAAACAATAAATAGCATATGGAGAAATGTGGCACTCAAAAAGAGAAATGAATGCACGGATGAAGCTTACACGAAGATTAATTTTTTTGTTCTCTTGAATATTGAGTTTAGAAAAACCGTACTATCAAGAGGGATGCCGAAAAACTAGCTTGGTGATGACAAGGCGCTCAAAATATCAACTAACTTAACCATGAGAGACACCTTGCACTTGCACTTCACTTGAGAAATTAATTTAGAGTGCTTTACCTGTGAAGTTTCGGAGGTTCCGAACATTTGTTCGGAGGTTCCGGACATTGGTGTCTGGAGAGAGGTGTTTCTCCGGAATGTTCGGAGTCTCCGGAGATTTTTGCGGAAACTCCGGAACTTAACAGGTCTAACGGCTATTTCGGCTGAAGGGGTATTTATACCCCTCCGGTCCCTTCCTTTCTGCTCTCTCTGACTCCTTTTCGAACTGAAGCTTCCAAAGGCGATTGCAAAGCCCCTTTTCACTCTCTCTTGCTTTCCAAGGTTGATTTGGTGAGGGATTGAGTGAGAGATTGAGTGGAGTTCAAGAGATTGTGCTTGTGAGCTGATTCCCCATCATTTGAGCACCTTGGTCGCCCTCAAGCCGGTGATTCGCGTTCTTTACTCTTGGAGCTTCAAGCTCCTAGACGGCTAGGCGTCACTCAAGAGCAATCAATCCGCTGTGGTTGTCTTGAGAAGTTTGTATTACCCCTGCAGCTGAGTAAGTTCTTTATTTGACCTTTGGGTTGAGTGAAGAAGAGGAAAGTCGTTTGGTGGATAAACCCGCCCTTCGTGGGCTCCCAACGGAGACGTAGGTTCCTTGTGTGGGACTGAACTCCGGGAAACAAATCCCTGTGTCTCCTTGTGGTTGTTCTTGTTCTTGTGCTTCTTGTTGCTATTGTGCTATATTCTAGGGTTTGGTCCTGATCTATCATCTGTGAAGGTTTCTGCTGCAAGTGACACTTGAATTGAGTTGTATACATCCCAAGGTTATATGGAAATTAGGCGATTTGATTTTCAGTGAGGTTTGATATGTCATATCTCAATTCAGCATTATTTCCGGATTCTCCGGAGAAATCTTTGGAGTATCCGAACTTGTTCGGAACCTCCGGACATTTCTTCGGAGGCTCCGTACTTTCTGGACTGACAGCTATTTTTGAGCGAAAATTTTCAGTTTCAACTATTCACCCCCCTCTAGTTGACATCCTAGATCCTTTCAATTGGTATCAAAGCAAGGCTCTCCATATTAGAGCTTAACCGCTCGGAGATTAAAGATGTCAACTCCGGAGGAACAACCGATCCTTCCCACAGGTGGTGAGGTTGACCCTCAAGCTAGAAGGGAGACTAGCGGACCCTCTACCAAGGACATCCACTCTCAAAGACGAACAGGTGATGATCATGAAGAATCATCCGAAGATGAGGACTCCGACGATGATGAACAAGTGCTTCAAGTCCGTAAGAAATGATCATGTTAACCAAGTTCCTTTCGATTATTCTCCTTTGAGCAACTCTATTCCGTCTCAATCGGTGAAACTTGGTAAACCACCTAGCTTTGACGGGAACGGTTATAACCAATGGTCTCTCTTGATGGAGGCGTATTTGATAGGGGTCAATCCGGCCCTTTGGAAGATTGTGTGTGTAGGTGTCACAATGCCCAAAGGAAGAGGACCGTTGAGTCAAGATCAAGAGTTTGAAATCCAACGTAATGCACAAGCCATGACCTTACTCTTTAGTGCCTTGAACCCCGAAGAATACAACAAGGTTGAGTGTTTGCGCACCGTCAAAGATGTTTGGGACACACTTCAAATCAACCATCAAGGGACAAGGAAAGTAAGAGAAAGTAGAATAAGAGGGTTGAAAGCCGAACTCAACCGGTTCTCTATCAAAGATGATGAAGGCCCACAAGAGATGTATGATAGGTTGAACAAGATTATCAACAAGATAAGATCTCTTGGAAGCACCAAATGGGATGATAGAGAGGTTGTTGATAAGATTCTTACGGCTTACATGGCTAGAGATGTGAACTTACCCATCTTGATTAGAGAGAAGAGAGGATTCAAGAAGTTCTCTCCCGCAAATGTGATTGGGAGAATGGAAGAGCATCTCATGACCGTCAAGGAAGCAAAACTTTCTCATGAACTCTCCAAACTTCATGAGCAACTTGAGAAGGGAAGTGGAGTTGCCCTCAAGGAAAGCAACAAAGGCAAAGAAAAGGAAGTCCAAAAGATTTCAAATAATGATGATGAAGACTCGGATGACTCCGAAGAGGCAGCCTTGTTCATGAGAAGATTGAGAAAAGCCATGAAGAAAAAAGGATATGTCAAAGGGAAGTACAAGAAGAGTACAACCAAGAGAAACTCAAAGAGAGCTTGCTTTAGGTGTGGCAAGGAAGGTCATTTCATTGTTGATTGTCCACGTGAGAAGGAAGATCACAAGGAAGACAAGGACAACAAAGAATACAAGAACAAGAGTAACTACAAGAAGAAGCACACCGGAGAAGCTCACCTTGGCATTGAGTGGGATTCTAATGAAGAGAGCTCCGACTTCAATGATGAGGAAGTTGCAACCATTGCCATACAAGTATCCTCAACTTCATCAACATTATTTGGCTACATCACCGATGATGAAGATGATGCTCCACCAACTTGCCTCATGGCTAAAGGACCCAAGGTGATATCCGATTCCCCTTCTATTGATAGTGACCATGATAGTGAAGATGATGATAGCACAATGAACTTTGATAAAAAGTCCACATCTAAAATAATAAAACTTTTGGAGAAAATAGATAACCGGGATAATGCTCTTGAGGAGCAAGAAGAATTGATTAGACTTGAGCGAGAGAAAACCGTCTCTCTTGAGGAATCTCTTGCCGAACAAAGGAAGAGTTTCAAGAGGCAAGAGGACTTGCTCAAAGTCAAAATTGATAACCTTCTTGCTCTTGAAAAGTCTTATGTTAAAGAGAAAGAAAAGGTTGATGAGTTGCGCAAGAAACTAAACTTAGCCGATGATGAATCAAATAGCCTAAAGAGTATGAATGAGAAACTTAAATAAAACTTCTCTTGTTTAAATGCCAAACACACGGCTCTTGAAGTTCAATTTAATACTCTTTGGGAAAGCACCTCGTCTAGCTCTAAGGATGCAACCCAACCATCTATTCCCTCCACTAGTAATGGTTGTGATAAATGCTTCAATATTGATGTTAAAGCCTATGCTATTAACCTTGCCGAGATGCATGCTATGAAGAAAGAAATTGCAAGGCTTACATCTTTTGTTCAACAAGATTATGCTCCAAAGGAGGACAACATTGGTAAGTTTGAGAACCATACCAAGGGTTTTGGTACTCAATACATGCAGAAATTTGGCTTTGTGAAAGGAAAGGGCATTGGTAAGAGTGAGCAAGGAAATGTTGAACCCATTCCTTTCATCAAGAACCAAAGCAAATCCGGCGTAGGTAAGAATGGTGGTCTATTGGATGGCATGACACATCAAAGGAAGAGACCACAAGCAAAGCCAACTAAGGTAGTGGTCACTCAACCAACTAGACCACAAGAGGTAAGAGCAGCTCCTCCAACAAAGACAAAGAAGACAGCTGCTCAAGGTTCTTATTATGCCGATTATGTGTTGACTTGGGACCACAATGGTAAGGTGGTTGCCAAGTATGTGGGGTATCGCACTAGGGACACATTGATTAAAAGAAATGTGTGGGTGCCAAAGGTTCTTGTGACTAACACTCTAGGACCCAAACAACATTGGGTACCTAAAACTAGAGCTTAAATTGTTTTGTAGGCCTACTCCTCCGGCGGATCAAAATGGGTGCTTGATAGTGGCTGCACCAATCATATGACCGGAGAGAAGAAGATGTTTACTTCGTTTGAGGCAAATAAAAATGCAAGTGACAATATTGCATTTGGTGATGGTAGTCAAGAAAAGGTAATGGGGTTAGGTAAAATTGCTATCTCTACCGATCATTCAATTTCAAATGTCTTTCTTGTTGAATCTTTGGATTACAATTTATTATCCGTATCCCAACTTTGTGAGATGGGTTACAATTGTTTGTTCACTAATAAGGGTGTGACCATCTCGAGAAGAAATGACAGCTCCATTGCTTTCAAGGGTGTACTCAAAGGAAAGCTTTATCTTGTGGATTTCACTTCGGAGAAAACTCAACTTGATGCTTGCTTGATGGCAAAGTCTAGCATGGGCTGGTTATGGCATCGCCGACTAGCTCATGTGGGAATGAGAAATTTGAACAAGCTTTCCAAAGGTGATCATATTCTTGGACTAACCAATGTGACTTTTGAGAAAAATAGACTTTGCAGTGCATGTCAAGCCGGGAAGCAAGTTGGAAATCCACATCTGTCAACAAGCATCATGAAGACTACAAGGCCACTTGAACTACTACACATGGATCTTTTTGGACCCGTGGCCTACATAAGCATTGGCAGTAACAAATATGGTTTTGTAATTGTTGATGATTATTCTCGTTTCACTTGGGTGTTCTTTTTGCATGACAAAAGTGAGGTACAAGAAGTATTCAAGAAATTTGCAAAGAGAGACCAAAATGAGTTTGAGAAGACCATCAAGAGGGTGAGAAGTGACAATGGAACCGAGTTCAAGAACACCAACATTGAAGTCTACCTTGATGGGGAAGGCATTGGTCATGAGTTCTCGGTCCCATACACACCTCAACAAAATGGAATTGTTGAAAGGAAGAATCGTACACTGAAGCACCCCTGCCTAAGCAGAGACTAAATGTGATACAAATTATCAGTCCCAGGAGGCTGATACATATTTATTCAACAGATGATACAGAAACTTACAACCCACGAGGAAGCGGGCACCTAATACAAACTAGGACAGCTAAAAGGTAAACTACTGCGGTAAGCCAAAGGATGAACCAGAACGGTTCAACCAAGGGATCAGAGTTCTGCGACAGCGAAGCCATCTTGGGCGGGACCAAACTCCACAGGCAAAGTTGGGTGCGGAAGCGACCACCTATTCAGCGTCCTCAACAAAGTCCGGGTCTTCTTCTGGATTAACAACAACAAGGGTGAGTACAAAAGTACTCAACAAGCCCAATCACACCCACGGAGGGGTTAACACAGAATTATGCACAAGGAATAACAAGGATAAGGCTAGGTTTTATTTTTGCCAAAAAGCTAGTTTTAACACATGCACGGGTTTATCAAGGTATATTTTAGCAAAGCAAGCTCTAAGTAACAACTTTAATTAGTGGGGGTTGATCCACAAAGGATCCATCTTTTAAGTGCTACCGGATTTCCCATCCGCCGTAGCTTTTGGCACAAAGCCGAACTCATTCCAAAACCAACACACTCCAAACCAACCCAAAACCTTAGCATTGTGACCAAGCCATAACTCGCCCATAACCGTGGGCACGGCTATTCGAATAGATTAGGAAACTCTGCAGAGGTGTACACTTTCACCACAAGTAGGGTACCGCAACACGATCACCTTAGTGTCAGTGCGGATCCTATCGAAGTCATTACCCACCATAGCCAAAACTGCCTAGCCATCACGAGAAAAACACCAAGGGGTTTATGTCACTAAGACGGCAACCATGTCACTAAGACGGCACTTGGTTTTCCCGCTGCACACCTGCCTCCAGACAACTAACAGACGGCTAGTGGGATTTAGACTAAGCCCTTGCACCATACAAGAGTCGAGTGGTTGTACGAGAAAAGTGGGTTAGGCAAGATGACACATCACCTCGGTTTAAAACCGGACAAAATGGATATCTCCCACTTGCTTAACCACAAAGGTACAAGCCTCCTTTTTGGCATTTCACAAAGTTATGCCCATCCATTTTATCCACACAGTTTCACTCTTTTCAAACCCAAAACCCAAAACCCAACTCACACTTTTATTCTTTGATAAAACAAGTGTATAGTCATGATTAAGTAAGGAGTAACAAATCCTAAGCATTCTAATCATAAGCATTCTAGAATTTGGTTATCATCTAAACAGAGCGTATCATATTTAGCGATAACTGGGTTGTCAAGGAATATCATATCAATCAAGGAGTGGCTAACCAACCGGGTTTTGAACTAAAACAATGCAATCACCAAAGGCTTAATAGGTTGTGTTTATAAAACTGGGATAAACATGCATCAAAGGATGGGATTGGACTTGCCGTCAACAAAAGCTTCTGGGAGATCCTGCTCGCGGTACGGGTCCTCGGGGTCGGGCTCGCGGTACTCTCCTGCGTAGTCCTGCTCGCGGTACTGCTCCTCCTCGTTCACTCCGTCGTCTAGGGCACGATCAAACAAACACTCAATAAGAAAACACATTCCTTAACCGATGAGTTGGAAACAGGAAAGAACAAAATAAAATAGGAAACGGAATTATATTGGGATGATTTATGTAAAGCTCAGCCGGAATGGATACAAGAGAGACGTGTTTGAGTTTGGTGGAGTTCTGGAGGAATTTGGCGCATGAAATGACGAGTTAAAGGAGTATTAGGGCTTAAACGGGGGTTTTAGGACCTCTTTATAATAATTATAAAGGGCCAGGGACTTGGTTGTGAAGATTTTATGTGGTGGAAGGACTTGGTTGTGATTTTGGATAAGTGGTTGGGGATTTGGTAAACAGCCAGGGGCTTATTTGGGATTAAACCTAAAGATCAGGGGGCTATTTTGGAAACTGGCTAAGGGGGGGAGGGTTCATATGTGGTACTGGGAATGGGCAGGGGGTTTTGGGCAAAAAGGCCGGCTTTTCATCCCCTTCCTTCGGCCGAACCAGAGGGAGGAGAGGGAGGCTCGGGCGCCGGCGGCGCTTCGCCGTTCGCCGGCCTCCCGGCCTCGGCGACGGCCGTGGGTGAGCGCGCGAGCAAGAGGGGGCCGCGGGGCACTCAGTGCTCGCCTCACCTCGGGCCGAGGAGGCTTGGGGCGGCGGCTCCGCGGGCGAGCGGCGGCGGTGGAAGAAGGCGGCGGCGGCGGGGAGCTTCGGGGCGGCGCGGGGCTCTGGAGAGAGGGAGGAGCGGCGGTGGGCAGTGGGGAGGAGGTGGATGAGCTGGTGTGGCGGCTCAAGGGCGTGGGAGTGCCCTTTTATAGGCGGCGAGGGGAGGGGTGGCGCTCGGCGCGGCGGCCGGCCGAGAGGCTTCGAGCGGGGGGAGTAATGGCGGCGGGGCCCGGCGTTAGGCAGCACAGGCGGCGGCGAGGACGCGCGAGCTCCGAGGAGGTAGGCAGGGATGCTGGTCGGGGCAGTGGGCGGCACGGCAACGCGAGGATGGAGGACGGCCGGCACAGGGGAGTTCGGCCGGCGGGGCCCGGCGGCGCGGCGGCGCTCG
>CM014271.1:34049349-34074243 GCA_004135705.1 Alloteropsis semialata
TATCACGGTGGGAACTCTTTGATGTTGTGATTGCGCAGGCAAATAAACCAACTTTCTACAACTCGGATCACCTGTTCAGGTTCTGTGAAACATCTGTGTTTTACAAAAGAAAAAAAGATTAAACTTGGATCCTTCTTACCGAGATAGTGTTGTTAATGTGGTCATTTTTTCTCTCTTTTGCACTGATTCATTTGTGGGGGTATGTTGCTAAACTTTGAATACGAGAGGAAAGTAGGTTTTAACAAATACAGATGTAAAATGCTATATATGGCTGCCAGTTCTAACTATGTTTGGTTTAAGTTCTGCACTATTGTGTCTACTCCAGTTCTGGTTCCTAACTATGTTTGCTGCTGGTTACTTCTAGGGTGTATGACACGCAAAAGGATACCTTAGCTTTTACTGCAGTTGACAAGTTTCTGCCAGATCAAGTGTACTACCACGGCTGTTTGAAATCGTTTCTCCAGATCACAAAGTGGAGAGGCCCAGAGGTTGGTTATGTTTAACCTAAAGAAGAACCAATTTCAATATATGTTTTCTCAGTTTTTTTCCTGCTATGTCTGAGTTATACAACTTTCACTTCCTTCATGATAGTTGTAGTTGATAGAACTATTGCATAGTAGAAGCTAAGAGTCAGGTATTTGCATGTTCTTTGCGCTCATCAGCTGCATGCTTATTATGTTTCTTGCTCATTGCCTTATTCTGATGTAGTATTTCTGAGGTAGATGCTTCTCTTTTTTTACTTGAGATTTACTTTCACACACTTGAGACATGGCTGCATGTAAATCAAGCACCACGAAATTTAACATTTTCATATTTTACCTATTGATGACTAGTAATGTCTCAGTCTAAGGTCGCCTCAATGCTATTGGAGTGTTGGCACCTAAGAAATTTTGAGGAGAGAAAAGGATCAAAGTAAAAGAGAAAAAGTAATGAAATGTTCAAAAAGTAACCTCTTATGCTATCTTGATCTTGAATCTGTTGGATATGCTACTAGATAACACGAACAAGCTTATGCTTTTTCTTTGAAGATCTGAATTATTTTCTTATTATAGATTTGTCATTTGTCTTGACTGTATCACACTATTTTGTCGTACAAGAACACTTAATTTGTTTGCTAGTAATTACCGAGAGGACTTTACAATAAACTTAAATATTTTTTTATTGTTCTAGCTACTGGCAATTGGCTCTATGGACAACCAAGACGACATAATGCACGAGCTCATTCGTGGTAGTGATCAGTTCGTAGCTGCCCCAGAGAATGATGCCCCCGAGGACGATGGCAACCAATATTTGAACTTGCATGGTGATGAGGAGGAAGATACTAATGAGGAGGAAGATACTAATGAGGGGGAAGAAGAAAACATTGAGGCATCCCGATTGATGAAGCCTAAACGGAAACGTGGCTCCAAGAGGAAGATGACCGGGATTATGACCATCACGGAGGTCGACGAGGACGGCGAGCCAAAAGCCCCTGGTGATATTAAGACCACATTCGTAAATCAATGTGGATATCTTGTCAGGGAAAGCGTCCCCATAAAGTACAGGTTATGGAAGAGAATTAAAGCCTCTGATAAAGCTGAAGATATTGTGCCAGATTCAGAGAAAGAAATGTTATGGAAAGAGGTGAAGCTGCACTTCCACTTTCCCAAAGGCAATGCAGAAGAGAAAGTGAAGAAATGGGCATTTCAGAAGATGGCTATCCAGTTTCAGACATTCAAGAGAAACTTGATCAAAAACTTTGTCAAAAAGGGCCTCACACCAGATTTTGATAAAGTCTGGAAGAAGCAACGACAGTGGTGGAATGAATTCATAAACTACAAGTCCTCGGCAGAGAGCGTGGCAGCCTCTATTCAAGCTAAAGACAATTCTAGCAAAAAGAAGCACTTCCATCATCTTGGGCCAGGAGGTTATGCGGTTGCCATTCCAAAATGGGAAAAGATGGAAAATGACCTAATTGCAAGAGGAATCATACCGCAGACCTTGGATTGGCCAAAACGAGCAAGGTATTACTTCTATGCTCATGGAGGCACACTAGACAAGGACAATGGATTGTTTGTGACAAGCGACATAATAAGAGAGGCGACCCAAAGACTCGAAGAGGCAATGAGGCGTACAGAAGAAGGAACTTTCCAGCCCAACAGAGAGAAGGACGAGCTGACTTACGCTCTTGGGAATCCGGAACACACTGGACGGACCCGAGGCATAGGCGTAGTTCCATGGAAACATGGCTTTGCTGCAGATCTTGCAACCTACCGAAGCCGATGCAGAAGTAAGGCAGCAGTGGCAGAGCAGTTCCGTACCCTAGAAACCCGGATAGCTTCACTTGAGGCAACAATTAGCCAACGCCCGGAACAACCAGCTGCCAATTTGGAGATCAGCACCGACTCTCAGCGTCGTAGCAGTGTCGCTTCCACGGAGCTCCCTCACGGGGCTGGAATTGAATTTGTTGTCGACAACCAACGACACCCCATTGACGACATCACCGTGAGGACCAAATGTGAGCTTCTGTATCTTCGCGGAAAAAAGCTCAAAGTTTGTGCTCAGGGTTATGCGGAAGTACCAGAAGAAGGCGGGACACTACATTGCTTGCCGATTCCTGAAGGATACGCCAAAGTCTTAGTTGACCGAGTGGAAGATGATTGGGAAGACCTGGACCTCCCGATCCCTATAGGTCCGGAAGAAACGGAACTACAACATGCCGTACACACATGGATCGCTTGGCCAAAGCGCGACATAAGATTGGTGCAAGACGCAAGAGATTCCGCTCAGTGTTCAAGGCAAAGATCACCAACGCCAGCAGACAGGAATCCAAGTGTTGGTCCTCCTTCTCCACCGGCTGCATGGCACCCCAGCACGGATCCTCCATCACCAGCCGCACAAAGCGACCCTGATCCGCCATCACTAGCCGCACAACAGCCTCATAAGAGCAAGCAACAAAAGGCATACACAGTACCTTCAGTCCAATCTCCTCGTAAGCAGCAGAGGAAGAAAAAAGAGAAGGCTCAAGAAGAGGTAGAGCCAAAAGACCCGGTAAAAGCCTTCTTTCAGAACCTGAAGGACATGAGGGAGGCTAAGAACAAGAAGCCCGAAATTGATCCAGTTGCAAAGAAACACTTCATCAAAGAGTGCCTACCAAGGGAGAAAGAAAAAGAATCAGATTATGATCGGACGATCAGAAAGCTACACCAAGACCCTAGGAACTTGCGAAGGAATGCAAAACCCATTGCCCAGCTCGGCGAACAGTCCCAACAATCGATCGCTCCGTTGATAGTTGAGCCTGAAGAACGTCCCATTTTATCAACAGATCCGGCGACCATGGCTACAATGATAGTGCACACGGATCTCACAAAGGCTCAATTGCTTGGGACGGCCCTACAGATGACCCGCGGTAGGAAAAAGTTTGTACTTGGTGAACCTCTTATATGGCCAGAGTTGCTACCATACCTACCAACGAGAATGTCTGAGTTTCACAAATGGTATGCCGTGCAATCTAAAGCGGGATTGGCGATGTCGTTCCCAGCTCGGATTCAAGATCACCATTTCTGGCGGGGGGCAGACGACGTATGGGTCGAGTTTGTGGCACTTTACGATTTATTCCATCAAGATGCCATTCACAAGTGTCTCATGAGTGTATGGCTCATGTAAGTATTTCCTCTCGTTTTATTATTTTAGCTATACTCGCTTCTTGTGTGTTGACTCATCCCCGCTTTTGTTGTTTTAATTGTCTTGTAGGTCAAAAATTCAAATTTGCCGGAAGAAGAACTACTGTAACATCGGCTTCCTGGACCCCGATGTTATACACGAGGAGTCGGTAAGACTAAAGTCCACCGAGGTGTGCGATGTTATATACAGGGGATTGCGTAAGCAAAGCATGTGTCCATTCATTCTCTTGCCATACAATCATAAGTGAGTCCTTCTCTTTTTCAATCCCTACTTAATAATAATACTATTTAACAATTATTATAATCAACATTAATTGGTTCTGCGTATGTATATGAACAGCTTCCACTGGATACTGCTTAGTATTCAGATTGATAAGCATGAGGTCTGGGTCTACGACTCGTTGAGGCAAGACAAATCAAAGTACCAAGGCCTCATCGACGTGATAAACAATGCATGGCGTCGCTTTCTCAGCAAACACTTAAAAATAACAGATATCGATCCTCTTCATTTTAAGACTGACTTTATGGTATGAATTCATTCTCACAACTAGTGTCATTCGTAATAAACATTTTATTATTCTACGTCGTAACCCATTTGCCCATAGTGCTGGAGACAGGAGCAAGGAAACAACTTATGTGGATACTACGTATGCGAGTGGATCAACACTTTTGCAAGTGAAAAAGGACAAATGACGCCGGATGCATTCAAAGTACGTGAGCACAATCACTTTCTCTGATAATTTTCACATCAAAATATGGAATAGAAAATGTGTACTTAGTGGAAATAGGAATACCAGTTGTTGTTTGAAAAGTGTTGAGCCTGTAATGCATATAGTAAACAATAATTGAGCTGTTACATCACTAAGTTGAAATGTAACATAAATCAGCAGTCAGCAGTGCAACACTACCCTCGCCCAAAGTAATTAAATTAAAGGCACAGAACCTGATCTTAATAAATTCATATACTTTTTTCATATGAATTTGATGATGTTGTTTTTCCCATTTATTGTACTGCTCAATCTGATATTTTATCTGATATTATTTTTAATTTATTATTTTTCACTCTCATGTTTTGATATAAAAATGTGACACTGACAGCGTTGGAAAATGAAAGAAGACCTCATCGAACCAGCTCGTGTTCGGGCAATTCAAGAAGCTATGTGCGGATTCCTGCTCGATGAAGTCATAAATCCCAAAGGCGAATTTTATGGCGATCCCCGTCAAAGCGTAGCCAAAGTTGATCGACGTATTTTTTTTATTACCGTTGATGCTTAATTTGTAATATTTGAAATACTCTCTAAGTAGTGTTGTGTATGAACTCTATGTACGAATATGTGACATTATCCTATAAGATATCAGCTTGGCAAAGAGTACGAGTACGTAGCCACATCCTGTACAAATACGCATAGCAATACGTATAAAAAACAAAAACAAAAAACAAAAACAAAAGGGAAAAGAAAAAGAAAAAACAATTTAGTGCGGGCTGGTGTGACCAGCCGTCACTAAACTGCCTGCCGGGCTCCGGACGGTGTCGGGCAGCTTAGTGCCGGCTAGGAATACCAGCCGGCATTAAACGTCTCACGTTAGTGCCGGTCACCATGACCGGCACTAACGTGCGGGACGTTAGTGCCGACAAATTAGTGCCGGTCACTGTGACCGGCACTAACGTGTCCTGTGACCGGCACTGATACGAGTTTCTCCAGCAGTGACACGTATGATTCTCGTGCTATGTACCCTAGCAAATCGGCAGTAGCGGCAGTCGGTCATGCACACCTCACACATATAATGTGGGTTTACCACGAGACCAATGCCTATTAGTGCATGAGTTACCACGAGACCAATGCCTATTAGTGCATGCACCTTAAACTCATGCAACAGTGATACTTGCCAGGGGCTACCCATCAATGAAAATACTCCCTCCGTTTTCATTAGATGTCACGTTAGGTTTGTCCTAGGTCAAACTCATCTAACTTTGACCAAGTTTATAGAAAAATATAACAACATTTATAATACTAAATTTGTTTCATCGAATTCACTGTAGGATATATTTTGATAGTGCATATAATTTGTTAGTATAGATATTGTTATATTTTTTTATAAACTTGGTCAAAGTTGTATAAGTTAGACTTAGGACAAACCTTATGTGACATTTAATAAAAAATAGAGGGAGTAAGTCTTTGCCAACTCGGAACAGAGATTATAATTAGAGATGAGGTCGTGTTCTGTCGTAGAATATAGTAGTGGCTATGCTTGATGACTTTAGGAACTCTCTTTCTAAAATTCAAAAAGTTATAGATGTAAATAGAAGGAACTATATAAGTCCAGTAAAAATGTTGAATTTTCAAATAAAAATTTAGAGATCATTTAAGTGCAATGAAAGAAATTGAAAAAGTGAGTTTCAAAAGCAAATATTCCCTCTGTTTCAAATTGTAGGTCGTTTGACTTTTTTATGTCAACTTTGACCGCTTGTCTTATTCAAAAAAATTATGCAAAATACCATATTTTTTGTTATGGTTTGCTTTATTAATAAAAGTTCTTCTAGAATGACTTAAATTTGACTATGTTTGCACAAATTTTTTGAATAAGACGAGTGGTCAAACTTGAGGTCAAAAAAGTCAAACGACCTACAATTTGGAACGGAGGGAGTACTACGAGTTCTCAATATTTCTACATAACCTGTTATTGTTAATGAAAATTGAAAAGTTGATGAAGCTAATGCTATGCATGATGCATGCACAATGTTAAGTAGCCAAATAATAAATTATTTTCCCAAAAAATAATACAATTATTACATATTTCAGCGTAGCAATATAATGCACATGCACGCTTTAATAGGGATAAGTATTTTAAAAATATATATATTGTTTGCCAAAATAACTCTGAGTCGATGACTTATTGTTCATATCTCTCTTGTTTCTTGTGCAAAAATTGGTTCCTGTTAATTTTTTGCAGAACCATTTTTTTTTGTAGATGATGAAACTTCAACTTTTCTGGTTTTATTTTTGAATCTTGGTAGTAGGCTTAGAAATTTACATACAAAAATGATTCAAATAAAAAAATAATCTGATTTGTCATTTGTCCCTAGATTTGGATGCTAATAATCGATCAGAGGTGCTAGTGATAGATAGAGTTACATAAATCTAGTGACCATAAACTGTACATGAATGTGGATTAAGAAAATACACGGTTGCAAGGCTGCCTACCATAACGGAAAGCGATTTTTGTAGTGTCAAAATATCACTACTGCAGCGACCCTCATCCGCGCCGGCCCGGAACCCTCATCTGCGCCGGTGAAAGAACCGCTTCCATTTAGCCGATACGAATGGGGGCGTTATGCGTGCCGGTTTTGGAACCGATTAGAATGTGTGCGTAAACGGGCCGGCGCTATACGCACAACTTAGAATAGAAAAATATGCTAAGCGGACTGAATCTTAGCCGTTACGTTTGGCTGCCTAAATCTACTGAGCGCCGGTGCGTCTGATTGTCACAATTGTTGGGGTTGTTAATTGGACCGCATCGTTTGTTAGCCTATAACTACCGGTTTTGATTAGCGCTGGTTAGAATACTCCTTGTGCGGTTAAAAAGAATTAGCGGTTCGAGTACTGATATGAATTGCACAACTGAATGTGAACGTGTACGTGCTAGACGTTCGTAACAACAAAAAGCAGATACTCGGTCGCGATAAAAATCACTTGAACAAACACAAAGCATAAACATTCCAGATACGACATTTAGTTCTGCGCAGTGCATATATAGAAAAACACACGACATGCAGAGATGTAAACATTCAGATCTGAGCAGTTCATAAGCATATAAAAGTAGACAGCGTATCAGGTGCAAACCAACCTCTTCGTGCAAACCGTGCAAACTTATAATCTGGGCCACATGATGTTGATCCAAGGGGGGAGGGGGGAGGGGGCATAGAGGAGGTGGGAGGGGTGATTTGCAAAAGTGTGATTAGAGGCGCTAATCATACTTTTGCAAATCACCCCTCTCACCTTCCCATTGTGCCCCTTGGATCAATATCATGTGGCCCAGATTAGAGTTTGCACGGTTTGTACGAAAAGGTTAGTTTGCACCTGATATGTTACCATAAAAGTAATCTAGATAGCTAGATACGACTTGCAGTTCATAAGTAAAGCATCATGAAAGGATCTAGGATGTCAACTAGAGCGGGGGGTGAATAGTTGAAACTGAAAATTTTCGCTCAAAAACAGCTGTCAGTCCAGAAAGTGCGGAGCCTCCGAAGAAATGTCCGGAGGTTCCGAACAAGTTCGGATACTCCGAAGATTTCTCCGGAGATTCCGGAAATAATGCTGAATTGAGATATGACAGATCAAACCTCATTAGAAATCAAATCGCCTAATTTCCATACAACCTTGGGATGTATACAACTCAATTCAAGTGTCACTTGCAGCAGGAACCTTCACAGATGATAGATCGGGACCAAACCCTAGAATATAATACAATAGCAACAAGTAGCACAAGAACAAGAACAATCACAAGGAGACACAGGGATTTGTTTCCCGAAGTTCAGTCCTACACAAGAAACCTACGTCTCCGTTGAGGAGCCCACGAAGGGCGGGTTTATCCACCAAACCACTTTCCTCTTCTTCAATCAACCCAAAGGTCAAATGAAGAACTTACTCAGCTGCAGGGGTAATACAAACTTCTCAAGGCAACCACAGCGGATTGATTGCTCTTGAGTGACGCCTAGCCGTCTAGGAGCTTGAAGCTCCAAGAGTAAAGAACGCGAATTACCGGCTTGAGGGCGACCAAGTTGCTCAAATGATGGGGAATCAGCTCACAAGCACAATCTCTTGAACTCCACTCAATCCCTCATCAAATCAACCTTGGAAAGCAAGAGGGAGTGAAAAGGGGCTTTGAAATCGCCTTTGGAAGCTTCAGTTCAAAAAGGAGTCAGAGAGGGCAGAAAGGAGGGGACCGGAGGGGTATAAATACCCGTTCAGCCGAAATAGCCGTTAGACCTGTTAAGTTCTGGAGTTTCCGCAAAAATCTCCGGAGACTCCGAACATTCCGGAGAAATACCTCTCTCCAGACACCAATGTCCGGAACCTCCGAACAAATGTTCGGAACCTCCGAAACTTCACAGGTAAAGCACTCTAAATTAATTTCCCAAGTGAAGTGCAAGGTATCTCTCATGGTTAAGTTAGTTGATATTTTGAGCACCTTGTCATCACCAAGCTAGTTTTTCGGCATCCCTCTTGATAGTACAGTTTTCCTAAACTCAATTTTCAAGAGAACAAAAAATTAATCTTCGTGTAAGCTTCATCCATGCATTCATTTCCCTTTTTGAGTGCCACATTTCTCCGTATGCTATTTATTGTTTTCACCTGTCACCTGTGTGCATGCCTCATTGCAAACATTAGATACTAAAGTGTGCTGTCATTAATCAACCAAAACAAAAAGGATCATAGATGCACTTTCAATCTCCCCCTTTTTGGTGATTGATGACAACACTCTTTACAAGATAATCGTAAAGCACAAGTGAATAGCAGTAAATGAACTCCCCCTTAATATGTGCATTGAATTGAATTCACGAATCGACCATGACAATGTCAATTTCGCACAACAAGAAGGACAAGATATCAACTTATGTCTTCAACATCAATAAATACTCAAGAATATATACCAAATGTACCAGAGCAATGCATATGGCAGTTAAGCACGACAATTTACAACAGAAATGAGAGAGCAGCCAGGAAATCCGGAGTGTCCGGAGAAAAGTCCGGAGTGTCCGAACAGGTCCGGAGACTCCGAAGAATTCTTCGGATACTCCGAAGATCCTGCTGCCAGAGCACAAACACCACATCAAACCTTCAAATTTTACCACAGAAAATCACAGAATTAAATCTAGGAAAGCAGTAGCAGTTCAAGTTCACCACAAAGCACACAAATAAGGTTCAGGCCCCAAGTTCTACACACAAGTACTTAGAGTTATTACACAACCATTGTCCATGACATAAATAGATAGATTTCACTCCCCCCTTGGCATCAAGCACCAAAAAGGGAATGAAAAAGGCAGGCAGGCAGCAGCAGCTACTCATCATCATCCGCAGGCTCATCTTCGCTCGTGTCCTCGTCCTCCTCGTCATCATCATGTTCATGATAGTTGGGTGGCTCCTCCTCTGAAGTTTCAGCATCATAATCAACGATCTTGGAGGGGCCAGCCGAGGTACTAGGAGCGGTATAGAACTGATCAGTGAAAGAAGGTGGAGCTGTAAACGGAGGAGTGGTTGGCACATCAGTCACACCAGGGGCAGTGTCCTCGGCATCCCATTCTTCAAATGGATCAACAATTTCAGGCATCTCATGATAAGTATCTGTGGGCAGTTCCAAATGACTCTTGATCTCAATGATGTCCCTGCGGTTCTCATTTGTATCTTGAGCTAGGAGCAGCAGGAGCTGGAGTAGGAGCATCAGATGGTGCAACATATGAATCACGAGATGGCACAGGTTGAGGAGAAGGACCACCATGGGATGGTGGGGGGCATCACCTTGCCTAGGCCTTAGGTAGAGAGGCTCATGCATCACATCCTTAGGGAAGGTGATCTTGGTGACCTTCTCAATCATATACATCACATAAGCTGCATACGAGAAGCCAATTCTTGCATCATATGTGGCCCTCTTCAATTGATTCCACATGTAATCAAAGATACAAAAGGGCACATCAAGCTCACCCATGTGATGGAGCAGATTTGAAGCATTGGCATGCAGCCCTGTAGAATCACTACTCTTTGGATCAATTGTCACCCTGAACATATTGTTGAGATGATGAAAGTATGGCAAAAGATTGTTGCTCTTTCCTTCATGGGCCAAGATTGGATTGTAGAACATGTAGGGCACATCAATGGGCTTGAGCTTCTTCTCCTCATGAATACATTGCCTCATGTTATCTTTTGACCCAAGTCCCAAAAGTCTAGAGAAGTTCACATAGTCGATGCAATAGTGAAGGCCCTCTGTAGTCCAATGAATGGAGTTATCCTCGGGCTCATGATAGTAACTGGCATAAAACTGAGCAATGATCTCCTCATTCCAGTTATACCTAAACCCCATCAGCTCATATAATCCAAGCTCTGTGCACATGGACACAACTTGAGCAAAATGTGGATCATTAGTTTGCTCGTAATACTGCCAATCTATCCACTGCATAGCATTAATTGGTGCCTTGTTCTTCCTTCTAATCACAGTCATATAGAAATCTCTATGAAATTCATTCCAAAACATATAGTCCATGCTCTCAAGCTACTGATATTCATAGGGATTTTTCTTCCTCTCCTGTTGTACTACGAGTTTCTGACCCTTATAGTCCCTTGGCATAGAGATAGCAAAGCCAGGCTTAGGTTGGGGACTACGCATTCTAGGAAAGTACTCTGCCTTTTCTTGCTTAGGTCCAAACTTAACATTGATGTGCACAGGAGTGTTAGGACAGACCTGATTAGCACCTCCCCTTCTTCTGAAATTCTTTGGTGGTGGAGGAGTTGGAGCAGCCCTTGAACGCATGACAGATGGTGCCATCAAAGGTGGAGGGGCTAGATGAGGAGCATACTGAGGAGCACTAGAAGAAGCTCCAGCTTTAGCAGCAGCGGCGGCACGTGTCCTTCGAGGACGAGGTGGAGGAATCACCTCTTGCTCTTCTTCCTCAATTTCTTGAGCCCGTCTTGGGTCATGCCTCAATTTGATGCGACGGTTGGCATCGGACCCTGAGTGATGCGCTTTCTCCCCATAGCCTAATCACAGAGATAAATTCACAAGATAAGCCAGTGATTGTGAAAGATTTTGATAGATAAACAAGGGATTTGGACTGAAAGTTTCAGAGACTCCGGAGAAAAATCCGAAGAGTCCGGAACTGAACAGTACAAACCCTAGAATTTGGGATCCAAAGATTTAGCCGTGGGAATCGAACAAGATCATTGGGAAACATTGGAGGGGTCCTAGAGAGTCTATTCCACAAAGGAAATCCAAATCCATGGGCCACATCGGTAGATCGGGCAAAAACTTGAAAGAGTACCTTGGATAGAGATGGGGATGGATTTCAATCTTGAATCCAAGGGTCCTTCGGAGTTTCCACGCCTTGGAGTGGAGGATCCACAACTTTTCCTGCCTTTCCCTTGGTTGGATTCGAGAATCGCCGGATTTGGGAGAGGGGAAAGGAGCAGGAGCGACGGCGGTGAAAAAAGAAATCGAGTGGGTAAAAGTAACCGGTTGACCGAGCCTCCAGGGGTAAATACCCGCCCGGTTCCGGAGTCTCCGGAAAAAGTTCCGGAGAGTCCGAAACCTCCGGAGGTTCCGAAGAAATATCTGGAGAGTCCGCTCCACCTGAGTCTTTGCTTCCATATAGATAGATTTGGACAGAGGATTTGAAAAGAAATACTTGTGATATAGTCCTAAGGGCCTGAGAAAACTATTCACTTGGATTTAGCCAACAAACAAGCAATGGGAACAATAAATCCAAGTGAGTAGTTGAGTGAAGAATCAACATTTTCAAAACCAAAAGGCACACAATCCTTTTCAAAAACAGGGTTTTCTTTTGAACACCTATCTAATGCACTTTCAATTTTGTGTCCAAGGTTTCAAGCCAAGTTACGAGAATCCAAGATATTTAGTTCACTTCTCAAAGCACAAAACATTTGCTCATCTAGAGGCTTAGTGAAGATATCGGCAAGTTGCCGTTCGGTGCTTACATGTTGTAAAGCAATATCTCCCTTAATGTCATGATCCCGTAAGAAATGATGTCTTATATCTATGTGCTTTGTTCGGGAGTGTTGCACGGGGTTGTTAGCTAGCTTGATTGCACTCTCATTGTCACACAAGAGCGGAATCTTACTAAACTCACGACCAAAGTCACTCAAGGTTTGCCTTATCCATAAGAGTTGAGCACAACACGCTCCCGCCGCGACATATTCAGCCTCGGCGGTGGATAAAGCAACCGAATTTTGTTTCTTTGAGCTCCAAGATACTAAAGACAGGCCAAGAAATTGACACGTTCCCGTTGTACTCTTTCGATCCACTTTGCAACCAGCATAATCGGAATCCGAATAGCCAAACAAACCGAAAGTGGAGCCTTTGGGATACCATAAGCCAAGGTTAGGAGTGTATACCAAATATCTCAAGATTCTCTTAACAGCCACAAGATGGCATTCCTTAGGATTGGCTTGAAATCTAGCACACATGCACACACTAAACATGATATCGGGCCTAGATGCACAAAGGTAAAGGAGAGAACCAATCATGGAGCGATATACCTTTTGATCGACGGCCTTACCTTCTTCGTTGAGATCAAGATGTCCATTTGTTGGCATTGGAGTCTTGATGGGCTTGGCATTCTCCATGTCAAACTTCTTGAGCATATCTTTAGTGTACTTGGTTTGACTTATGAAGGTGCCATCCTTGAGTTGCTTGATTTGAAATCCAAGGAAGAACTTCAACTCACCCATCATGGACATCTCAAATCTCTTGGTCATTATCTTACTAAATTCCTCGCACCAATCTTTGTTAGTAGAACCAAATATGATGTCGTCGACATATATTTGACACACAAATATATCTTTATCAACTTTGCGAGTAAATAGAGTGGGGTCAGCTTTGCCTATTTCAAAGTTCTTCTTTATGAGAAAATCCTTAAGGCATTCATACCATGCTCTAGGGGCTTGCTTGAGCCCATAGAGCGCCTTATGGAGCTTGAAGTCTTCAAAGCCGGGTGGTTGCTCAACATGTACCAATTCGGAGATTGGTCCATTTAGAAATGCACTCTTCACGTCCATTTGATATAGCTTGAAATCATGGTGAGTAGCATAGGCAAGTAAAATACGAATTGACTTAAACCTAGTTACGGGAGCATAAGTCTCATCAAAGTCTAAACTTTCTATTTGTGTGAAGCCTTGAGCCACCAATCTAGCTTTGTTTCTTGTTACCACACCATGTTCATCTTGTTTGTTGCGGAAGACCTATTTGGTGCCAATAACATTATGCTTTGGTCTTTCAACCAAGGACCAGACTTTATTCCGAGTGAAGTTGTTCAACTCCTCTTGCATGGCCACCACCCAATCCGGATCATCCAAGGCTTCTTCTACCTTTAGGGGTTCCAAAGAGGAAACAAACGAGTAATGTTCACAAAAATTTGCCAATCTAGACCAAGTAGTTACACCTCTTTGAATGCTCCCAAGTATGTTGTCAACGGGATGGTCCCGTTGAACACTTTGATACACTCTTGGATGTGGGACTTGAGTGTGGTGCTGAATATTTCCATCTTCTGCATCTTCTACTTCAGCTTCAGAGTCTTGAATCAGATCAGGGGCATTTCCTCCAGAATCTCCGGAGTCTCCGGAAAATTGTCCGGAGTCTCCGGAACCTGCAGAGCCTCCGAAGATTTGTCCGGAGTCTCCGGAAATGTCAGCATTTCTTACTGCAGCAGGTTCATTTGTCCCTTCCACTTGATCTTCTTCATCTTCATTTTCCTGAGGTCTGATCTCACCAATTGCCATCCTCTGAATTGCCCTATGAGATGGTTCTTCTTGACCTAAAACATATGGATCAACTTGTTCTACTTGAGAGCCATTAGTCTCATCAAACTTCACGTCACTTGCAATTTCAACACAGCTGGTGGCCTTGTTGAAAACGCGATAGGCATAAGAGTTTGAAGCATAACCAAGAAGAAAACCTTCACTAGACTTTGGGGCAAATTTAGAGCTTCTAGGTTTCTTATCAAGAATAAAGCATTTGCAACCAAAAACCTTAAAGTAAGACACATTTGGCTTTTTACCGGTGAGAAGTTCATAGGAAGTCTTTCGTAGAATCTTGTGAAGGTAGAGTCGGTTTATGGCGTGGCAAGCGGTGTTGATAGCTTCGGCCCAAAATTGATCCGAAACCTTGTACTCATCTAGCATTGTCCTTGCCATCTCAATAAGTGTACGATTCTTCCTTTCAACAATTTCATTTTGTTGAGGTGTGTATGGGACCGAGAACTCATGACCAATGCCTTCCCCATCAAGGTAGACTTCAATGTTGGAACTCGGTTCCATTGTCACTTCTCACCCTCTTGATGGTCTTCTCAAACTCATCTTGGGCTCTCTTTGTAAATTTTTTGAATACTTCTTGTACCTCACTTTGTCATGCAAAAAGAACACCCAAGTGAAACGAGAATAATCGTCAACAATTACAAAACCATATTTGTTACCGCCAATGCTTATGTAGGCCATGGGTCCAAAGAGATCCATGTGTAGTAGTTCAGGTGGCCTTGTAGTTTCATGATGCTTGTTGATGGATGTGGATTTCCAACTTGCTTCCCGGCTCGACATGCACTGCAAAGTCTATTTTTCTCAAAAGTCACATTTGTTAGTCCAAGAATATGATCACATTTGAGAAGCTTGTTCAAATTTCTCATTCCCACATGAGCTAGTCGACGATGCCATAACCAGCCCATGCTAGACTTTGCCATCAAGCAAGCATCAAGTTGAGTTTTCTCCGAAGTGAAATCCACAAGATAAAGCTTTCCTTTGAGTACACTCTTGAAAGCAATGGAGCTGCCATTTCTTCTTGTGACGGTAACACCCTCATTAGTGAACAAACAATTGTAACCTATCTCACAATGTTGGGATACTGATAATAAATTATAATCCAAAAATTCAACAAGAAAGACATTTGAAATTGAATGATCAGTAGAGATAGCAATTTTACCTAACCCCATTACCTTTCCTTGACTACCATCACCAAACACAATATTGTCACTTGCATTTTCATTTGCTTCAAAGGAAGTGAACATCTTCTTCTCTCCGATCATATGATTTGTGCACCCACTATCAAGCACCCATTTTGATCCACCGGAGGAGTAAGCATACAAAACAATTTAAGCTCTAGTTTTAGGTACCCAATGTTGTTTGGGTCCTAGAGTGTTAGTCACAAGAACCTTGGGCACCCACACATTTCTTTTAATCATTGTGTCCCTAGTGCGATACCCCACATACTTGGCAACCACCTTACCATTGTGGTCCCAAGTCAACACATAATCGGCATAATAAGAACCTTGAGCAGCTGTCTTCTTTGTCTTTGTTGGAGGAGCTGCTCTTACCTCTTGTGGTCTAGTTGGTTGAGTGACCACTACCTTAGTTGGCTTTGCTTGTGATCTCTTCCTTTGATGTGTCATGCCATCCAATAGACCACCATTCTTACCTACGCCGGACTTGCTTTGGTTCTTGATGAAAGTAATAGGTTCAACATTTCCTTGCTCATTCTTACCAATGCCCTTTCCTTTCACAAAGCCAAATTTCTGCATGTATTGAGTACCAAAACCCTTGGTATGGTTCTCAAACTTACCAATGTTGTCCTCCTTTGGAGAATAATCTTGTTGAACAAAAGATGTAAGCCTTGCAATTTCTTTCTTCATAGCATGCATCTCGGCAAGGTTAGTAGCATAGGCTTTAACATCAATATTGAAGCATTTATCACAACCATTACTAGTGGAGGGAATAGATGATTGGGTTGCATCCTTAGAGCTAGAAGAGGTGCTTTCCCAAAGAGTATTAAATTGAACTTAAAGAGCCGTGTGTTTGGCATTTAAACATGAGAAGTTTTCTTGAAGTTTCTCATTCATACTCTTTAGGCTATTTGATTCATCATTGGCTAAGTCTAGTTTCTTGCACAACTCATCAACCTTTTCTTTCTCTTTAGCATAAGACTTTTCAAGAGCAAGAAGGTTATCAATTTTGACTTTGAGCAAGTCCTCTTCCTTCTTGAAACTCTTCCTTTGTTCGGCAAGAGATTCCTCAAGAGAGACGGTTTTCTCTCGCTCAAGTCTAATCAATTCTTCTTGCTCCTCAAGAGCATCATCCCGGTTATCTATTTCCTCCAAGAGCTTTATAATTTTAGAGGTGGCCTTTTTATCAAAGTTCATTGTGTTATCATCATCTTCACTATCATGATCACTATCTATAGAAGGGGAATCGGACATCACCTTGGGTCCTTTAGCCATGAGGCAAGTTGGTGTAGCATCATCTTCATCATCGGTGATGTAGCCAAATAGAGTTGATGAAGTTGAGGATGCTTGTATGGCAATGGTTGCAACTTGCTCATCATCGGAGTCAGAGCTTTCTTCATTAGAGTCCCACTCAATGACAAGGTGAGCTTATCCGTGTGCTTCTTCTTGTAGTGACCCTTGTTCTTATAATGTTTGTTGTCCTTGTCTTCCTTGTGGTCTTCTTTCTCTCATGGACAATCAACAATGAAATGACCTTCCTTGCCACATCTAAAGCAAGCTCTCTTTGAGTTTCTCTTTGTTGTATTTTTCTTGTACTTCCCTTTGACATATCCTTCTTTCTTCATGGATGTTCTCAATCTTCTCATGAACAAGGCTGCCTCTTCGGAGTCATCCGAGTCTTCATCATCATTTGAAGTCTTTTGAACTTCCTTCTCTTTGCTTTTGTTGCTTGCCTTGAGAGCAACTCCGCTTCCCTTCCCAAGTTGCTCATGAAGCTTGGAGAGTTCATGAGAGAGCTTGGCTTCCTTGACGGTCATGAGATGCTCTTCCATTCTTCCAATCACATTTGCGGGAGAGAACTTCTTGAAACTTCTCTTCTCTCTAATCAAGATAGGTAGGTTCACATCTCTAGCCATGTAAACCGTAAGGATCTTGTCAACAACCTCTCTATCATCCCATTTGGTGCTTCCAAGAGATCTTATCTTGTTGATAATCTTGTTCAACCTATCATACATCTCTTGTGGGCCTTCATCATCCTTGATAGAGAACCGGTTGAGTTCGGCTTCCAACACTCTTATTCTACTTTCCCTTACTTTCCTTGTCCCTTGATGGTTGATTTGAAGTGTGTCCCAAACATCTTTGGCGGTGCGCAAACACTCAACCTTGTTGTATTCTTCGGGGTTCAAGGCACTAAAGAGTAAGGTCATGGCTTGAGCATTGCATTGGATTTCAAACTCTTGATCTTGACTCAACGGTCCTCTTCCTTTGGGCATTGTGACACCTACACACACAATCTTCCAAAGGGCCGGATTGACCCCTATCAAATACGCCTCCATCAAGCGAGACCATTGGTTATAACCATTCCGTCAAAGCGAGATGGTTTACCAAGGTTCACCGATTGAGACGGAATAGAGTTGCTCAAACGAGAATAATCGAAAGGAACTTGGTTAACATGATCATTTCTTACGGACTTGAAGGACTTGTCATCATCATCGGAGTCCTCATCTTCGGATGATTCTTCATGATCATCACCTGTTCGTCTTTGGGAGTGGATGTCCTTGGTAGAGGGTCCACTAGTCTCCCTTGTAGCTTGAGGGTCAACCTCACCACCGGTGGGAAGGATCGGTGGTTCCTCCGGAGTTGACATATTTAATCTCCGAGCGGTTAAGCTCTAATATAGAGAGCCTCGCTCTGATACCAATTGAAAGGATCTAGGATGTCAACTAGAGGGGGGTGAACAGTTGAAACTGAAAATTTTCGCTCAAAAACAGTTGTCAGTCCAGAAAGTGCGGAGCCTCCTGTTGACGCGGAAAATCGGCAGTCGTATCCTCAGCGAGCAACACAACAAGGCCAGGGAGATCTGCTTCACTCCGGTGCTGGTCCTGCACTTTGTCCAAGTTCGCGGCGTGCCAGTCAATTTGACCTGAAATTGACAAGGGAATAAACAGTTAAATTACTCTTTGATTGTGCCGGCTCTATTCCAGACGGCAGATGCACATGGGATTTTAGCCAAGACCCAATCAGACTTGTATCAGCCGATGCCAATCGGACCTCAAAATCGGACTTCATAGATGACATCAATCAGACCAATGTAATCGGACCTCAGTCAGTCATCGAATCGGACCTCAGAATCGGACCAATCAGGACCGGACCTTGATTAATGTAACAGATCAGCCTTTTAATAATAATAAAATAAAGCATAAAATATGGCCGATATGCAAGTAACGGATCAGCTATGCCTTTGAGCAAGATATTAAATAATCAAAGTGTGAGCCGATACATTGTCCATCCTGCCTAGTTGCCAGTTTGATTCATCTTATCGGACCATCTAGCTAACCAATCGGACCAGAACTGTTTCGACACGGTTTCACAAACGGATGCAGCGCACATACTCCAGCTATGATCGGACCAGATAGCTAAACAATCAAACTCGACTTACCAACCCAACAACTAAACAAGATGCTCGCACATGTAATTAATCAGATTAAGCAAATAAACAATAAAGCAGTAACAAGATCATTCCGATATTCAAAGCTGTCTTTGAATAGTCAAGAGGAATCTAGCTCCGACGCAGAGAATCTAAATCAACCTTGACGATCAAAGATCAATCTTTAGCATGTTGCGAGAAACTAGCTCCGACGCAGGGAATCTAAATCGAATCCAACACCCAAAGAACAACCAGATAAAGCTGTGAAGATGAATCGGACCTAGAATGATGTTGTAAGATAAATATTGCTCAAATCGGACTAAACCAATGCTCATAGCTGTTGAAGAATCAGATTAATTCACATGGCGCAGATCTAAATCAATCTAGCAACTCCAAACAACCGCATAAGCTGCCTTCTAATAAACAAGATAAATCTAACTCCGACGCAGGGAATCTAGATCAAGCCCAAAAACTAAAAGGACAACTCGGTAGACGATTAACTACTGAATAATCAATAGAGATCTAGCTCCGACGCAGGGAATCTAGACCAATCTTGATTATCCAAAGATAAATCGGTTGAACAGCATAAACGAGAAAGGGCGATGCGCCTCAATTCAAAGCTTACACTAGTTCGATAAGTTGACAATCTTACTGTTAAGCCGGAGATCAGGAACTGATGCAGCCCGTCCACCAATGAGTTCGTCGATCTACTCTAACCTACTCCTAGGGTTTTGGCGTGAAGCCGGGTTGTATTGATTGTGAGAATAACTTGCAGATAAAGTAAACTAAATCTAATATAAAATGGGACTCTCAATACGCCTTCTGAAAAGGAAAATAGTCCCCGCTCATGCTACGCTTCCTTCTTAGCCAATGCGCCTTTCTTCATTCATCATTAGATCGGACTTTCCTGCTTATCGGACCCCCTTTCCTGCATTGGCTTCCTTCTCCGGCATCATCTGTTTGACCATTCAACGGGCCCACTGCGCAGTGCCAGCCTCACCATGTCACCACCTGACTCAGCATATCCGGTGCGAAAATCTGGTGTCAACACCTCCGAAGAAATGTCCGGAGGTTCCGAACAAGTTCGGATACTCCGAAGATTTCTCCGGAGAGTCCGAAAATAATGCTGAATTGAGATATGACAGATCAAACCTCACTAGAAATCAAATCGCCTAATTTCCATACAACCTTGGGATGTATACAACTCAATTCAAGTGTCACTTGCAGCAGGAACCTTCACAGATGATAGATCGGGACCAAACCCTAGAATATAACACAATAGCAACAAGTAGCACAAGAACAAGAACAATCACAAGGAGACACGGGGATTTGTTTCCCGGAGTTCAGTCCCACACAAGGAACCTACGTCTCCATTGAGGAGCCCACGAAGGGCGGGTTTATCCACCAAACCACTTTCCTCTTCTTCACTCAACCCAAAGGTCAAATGAAGAACTTACTCAGCTGCAGGGGTAATACAAACTTCTCAACGCAACCACAGCGGATTGATTGCTCTTGAGTGACGCCTAGCCGTCTAGGAGCTTGAAGCTCCAAGAGTAAAGAACGCGAATCACCGGCTTGAGGGCGACCAAGGTGCTCAAATGATGGGAATCAGCTCACAAGCACAATCTCTTGAACTCCACTCAATCCCTCACTCAATCCCTCACCAAATCAACCTTGGAAAGCAAGAGGGAGTGAAAAGGGGCTTTGGAATCGCCTTTGGAAGCTTCAGTTCGAAAAGGAGCCAGAGAGGGCAGATAGGAGGGGACCGGAGGGGTATAAATACCCCTTCAGCCGAAATAGCCGTTAGACCTGTTAAGTTCCAGAGTTTCCGCAAAAATCTCCGGAGACTCTGAACATTCCGAAGAAATACCTCTCTCCAGACACCAATGTCCGGAACCTCCGAACAAATGTTCGGAACCTCCGAAACTTCACAGGTAAAACACTCTATATTAATTTCTCAAGTGAAGTGCAAGTGCAAGGTATCTCTCATGGTTAAGTTAGTTGATATTTTGAGCACCTTGTCATCACCAAGCTAGTTTTTCGGCATCCCTCTTGATAGTACAGTTTTCCTAAACTCAATTTTCAAGAGAACAAAAAATTAATCTTCGTGTAAGCTTCATCCATGCATTCATTTCCCTTTTTGAGTGCCACATTTCTCCGTATGCTATTTATTGTTTTCACCTGTCACCTGTGTGTATGCCTCATTGCAAACATTAGATACTAAAGTGTGCTGTCATTAATCAACCAAAACAAAAAGGATCATAGATGCACTTTCAATCTCCCCCTTTTTGGTGATTGATGACAACACTCTTTACAAGATAATCATAAAGCACAAGTGAATAGCAGTAAATGAACTCCCCCTTAATATGTGCATTGAATTGAATTCAAGAATCGACCATGACAATGTAAATTTTGCACAGCAAGAAAGACAAGATATCAACTTATGTCTTCAACATCAATAAATACTCAAGAATATATACCAAATGTACTAGAGCAATGCATATGGCAGTTAAGCACGACAATTTACAACAGAAATGAGAGAGCAGCCAGGAAATCCGGAGTGTCCGGAGAAAAGTCCGGAGTGTCCGAACAGGTCCGGAGACTCCGAAGAATTCTTCGGATACTCCGAAGATCCTGCTGCCAGAGCACAAACACCACATCAAACCTTCAAATTTTACCACAGAAAATCACAGAATGAAATCTAGGAAAGCAGTAGCAGTTCAGGTTCACCTCAAAGCACACAAATAAGGTTCAGGCCCCAAGTTCTACACACAAGTACTTAGAGTTATTACACAACCATTGTCCATGACATAAATAGATAGATTTCACTCCCCCTTTGGCATCAAGCACCAAAAAGGGAATGAAAAAGGCAGGCAGGCAGCAGCAGCTACTCATCATCATCCGCAGGCTCATCTTCGCTCGTGTCCTCGTCCTCCTCGTCATCATCATGTTCATGATAGTTGAGTGGCTCCTCCTCTGAAGTTTCAGCATCATAATCAACGATCATGGAGGGGCCAGCCGAGGTACTAGGAGCGGTATAGAACTGATCAGTGAAAGAAGGTGGAGTTGTAAATGGAGGAGTGGTTGACACATCAGTCACACCAGGGGCAGTGTCCTCGGCATCCCATTCTTTCAAATGGATCAACAGTATCAGGCATCTCATGATAAGTATCTGTGGGCAGTCCCAAATGACTCTTGATCTCAATGATGTCCCTACGGTTCTCATTTGTATCTTTAGCAATTTGCTTGCACAAGCAAAAGATAGACTTAAGCACTTTCTTAACCATAGAACCCTTTTTCTGCCTAGATGAGCTAGGAGCAGCAGGAGCTGGAGTAGGAGCATCAGATGGTGCAACATATGAATCACGAGATGGCACAGGTTGAGGAGAAGGACCACCACGGGAGGGTGGGGGGCATCACCTTGCCTAGGCCTTAGGTGGAGAGGCTCATGCATCACATCCTTAGGGAAGGTGATCTTGGTGACCTTCTCAATCATATACATCACATAAGCTGCATACGGGAAGCCAATTCTTGCATCATATGTGGCCCTCTTCAATTCATTCCACATGTAATCAAAGATACAAAAGGGCACATCAAGCTCACCCATGTGATGGAGCAGATTTGGAGCATTGGCATGCAGCCCTGTAGAATCACCACTCTTTGGATCAATTGTCACCCTGAACATATTGTTGAGATGATGAAAGTATGGCAAAAGATTGTTGCTCTTTACTTCATGGGCCAAGATTGGATTGTAGAACATGTAGGGTTATACATACTCCATTTGTTGGTTCATTTCAGCTCTCTTACGACCTGAGAAAATTCATAGTCATATTTGGGAACTAAGAGCAAGCAAAGCACTAGAAGTAATTGAGAAGTTCTTGATTTTCAAGATTAGAAACATTATTAGTGCTTAGTGAGTAGCAAGTATGCATCCACCTTTGTCTCTTGTCTTCTGCAGGTCAAGTGAAGCCATTGCTTGTTACTCTTGGTGATCGGCATCACCTAGACGGCTTGGTAGTGGAGTTCTTGGTGATCTCTCAAGGAGGCGACTTGTGAGAGGCCCAAGAAGGTGTACACGGTGTTTGGAGTCTGCCGTTGAGGGGACAATCGACATCCATTAGAGAGCACTTGATCCTCGTGTTGGATCAAGGGGGAGCAATACCCTCATGTTGGGTGCTCCAACGAGGACTAGGGGAGAGTGCCAACTCTTCGATACCTCAGGAAAAAATCCGACTTCCTAACTCTCTCTTTACATTTCGC
The DNA here is from genome assembly GCA_004135705.1 of Alloteropsis semialata. Classification (NCBI taxonomy): domain Eukaryota; kingdom Viridiplantae; phylum Streptophyta; class Magnoliopsida; order Poales; family Poaceae; genus Alloteropsis; species Alloteropsis semialata. The sequence continues at coordinate 34,072,412 of CM014271.1, forward strand.
AATTTACATTTCTGCATTTACTTCCCGCGTTTTCTTTCCTAGAAATGACATGCTAGACTAGGATTGGAACTAGGTTGCAAAACTCTTTTTTCGACTAGATAGTCACACTAGCTAGGAATAGGCACATGGGGTGATTTGGCTTGATTAGGTGTTTAATTCCGCAAAAATTTGTTAGAAGCCTAATTCACCCCCCCTCCTTAGGCATCTTGATCATTTCAGGAGGCCCCATGAACCACGCATCATCTCTAACTACACATTTTTTTGCACTTGTTGCATTCTCCGTGATTCGAACCCGTGACCTCGTGCTTCACGCGTAACTTCTCTTACCGCTGCACCAAACTGCTTGTGATCCAATGAGTGATGACATCCTTTTATATTAACTGTGTCGATTTTTTATAAAATTCTATAAGCCGCACCTTTGATCCAATTAGGATGACAATTTTTGTAGTAGTTCTTTACATGCACTTGCTTCCAGAAAAAATATCAAAAAGATAATATAAAAAATAGTTGCATGAAAATTGATTTATAAGTGCTGAAAATTCATTTACTTCATAGAAAATAGAAAACCATTTCACAAAAATTCTAAACTCCTCCATGGCAACTTATATGCATTATAAAACATGTAAAAAAATCTCTATACATCATATGAGCAAAAATAAGTTTTCTGATGTACAAACATCAAAGTGTGAAAGAGTGCAAGAGATGTATATGTTTATGAACAATGGTAGTCTAATTTTCTTGAAATGTATTGAATCTTTTATGAGAAAGCTATACACCTATAAAAGGACTTAATGACAACTTTTATAATTTTTGGACAAGTTTTTGATACTATTATTATTACTACTACTACTACAAATAAAAGAGTAAATTAAAGTGTGATTATACATAGCAAACCTATTGACTTTTCATATATTTTTTGGGATTTGATTTTAAATAGAGCATATGTCCTTATATACTATTTTTCTAGTATTTGATAAGAGCTAGTTAAGAGACATGTAGTTCAAATTAGAATTACTAAGAATAAGTACAATTAAATTTATATAATAGTTAGAAAATAGCAAATCATTTCATAAAAAATCAAAAACTCCTCCATGCCAACATATATGTGGTATAAGACATTTAAAATTATGACTATGTAATATGAGCAAAAATAACGTTTTTAGGTGTGCAAACTAATCGATGTTGCACTTCTTTAATATTAAACGTTTCGAATCTTATATATCTATGTAGTTCATACCCACTAATAGCCCACCATCCTTAAAGCTCTTCATGCAAGCTATCCACGTCATCACCCATTAAGTGGAAATCACCATCCTTAAAGCTCTTCATGCAAACTATCCACATCATCACCCACTAAGTAGAAAGTTGTCCACGTCATTTACCATTATTCTATCATCCTCACTAAATTATGAAATTACAATTTTCAATCTCATAGCAAAGGTGTCACTGCACTCCCGCGGCAACGCGCGGTGAATTCATATAGTCTTTATGATTTTTCAGAGACCATCCCTTAGATCCGATTGAGCTGATTTTTTTTTTTGTTGTCCCTTGTGTGCTCCTAGCCCAATAAAAATATAAAAAAATAAAGTTCACTCCTATCCTAATTTTATTTCTATATCTTTCTTCAGTTTTGATATGAGAGCATATCAGCACCAAGATGGTTATGTGTCAGCACTAGCATCTTCTTTTTGCGTTTATATCCATCGCAAAGCTGATCATCCAATATTCTACGTGGTTATTTAAGAACGGTTGTTTTTTCGTTCAAATTGTATCTGTCCGTATCAACGCATGGGCCATCCCTGGTCCCTTTCTCAAAGTTCAAAATCCTCCAT
>CM014271.1:34076627-34152689 GCA_004135705.1 Alloteropsis semialata
GATTTAGATTTTGGAAACTCATCGATTAAGGTTTTAAACGCGTGATTTTAGGTTTCGATTTTCCGGGACGTTACACGTCGGCTGTTGGAGAAGCTTCATTCTGGGTCACACATCTGTTCACTGTGCGCTACCCAAACCAGACAATGCGTCTCGCGTTTGGGTACCGACTGTTGGAGACAGCCTAAGGTGACAAACATTGTACATATATGTTCGCCAATAGATAATAAGAATGTATCAGTAAAAAATATGTAATAATCGTATTGATATTCTGTACAGACCTAGATATCTCTCTACACGTATCAAAGTACGAATCAATAAATGTTTTAGAAAAAAATTACATATTAGTAAAAAAACAAAAATTTTCTTATAGGACGTACCTTGTTCTTGTCGATCAATCCAAGTCCCAAGAAAAACAAGTCCATTCTCTTGTTAAATGCATAGCATCCGGAGCATGTTCACAACAATGGGGGTGTTTAAATCCGGTGAATTGGTGAAAAGTTTATGCATTGGGCCACGTGCACAGAGAGAAAAAATGAACTGACACGGTTCTCAAGGTGAAAACTTTATGCAAACTTGCCAAAATTAAACAAGCCCAATATTGTTTGTGGAATATTCAAGCAACAATAAGCATTCTTGATCATAGTCTATAAAAAGTAAGAAACAATTTGAGCAACTACAAGTTTTAAATAGTATTACCCTATCTATCCCAAAATGAATGCAACTATAGGTTGCGTTCCAGTTAAAGTGGTTCACGTTTGATTAAGTTTCTAGGGAATTGAATTCATATTTATGGCTCTAAAAAAATTATTATGAAAATACATTTTGTAATTAATCTAATAGTATTTATTTGATATAATAAATATTGATGTGTTTTATCTATAATTGATCAAACATAAGATACTAAAATATGATGTTGTGCCAGAATTATTTTTTTTTGGGATGAAGGGAGTAACATAATTGTCATTCAGTGATAATAGGCACGTGACATTAAACAAATATGAATACAATTCCCTAGAAACTTGACATTAAACAAATATAGCATTATGCTAGGTCTACATCTCGCCAATTTTAGATGCACATATTAGTTCATAGTCTAATTAGTATCAATTAATCACAGGATGCTGAGCACAACAACAAACACCATGCACACCATTTTAGATTCTCCATTTTTCCTCTTCACATCGAAATAAAATTTTATTTAAAAATCATCGTAACAAGTTTACTGCACGAGTTGGACTGTGGATTGATTTTTTTAAGAAAAGCAAAGAATTTATTTGTCAGAATGTTTGAGAATAATAGCCGAACTGGAGTTTGGATTGATTTTCGAAAAACCAGTGAGGTTATTTGTAACTCTGTCTGAGTTGGAGTGTAGTTTGATTTTCAAAAAATAGAAAGGGTCTTTTGCAATAATAGATGAGGACAGGTGGCAGCTCACGGAGGGCACGCAGGGGCAGCGAGCGCTCTCGTGCAAGGAAGCACGAGCTCTCTTTAAGAAACCCGATGAGCATGGAGCCAGGCTCAGGGCCTTTTCGAAAGACCATAGCGTATTGTGATGATTTTTGACAAAAAACGGAGCTGGGCTTGAGGACAGCGATGATTTTCGAAAAAAAAACCTTTGCGTTGCAGTATTGCGTAGAGTCGTTACAGCAAAAGCACTCGTTTCAGCAGATACATAAATATGCACCGAGTGAAAAATATTACTCACTTCATTCTAAATTAAAATTCGTTTGATTTTCTTTTACTCTAAAGGCCAGTTTGGTATAGCTTCACCTGACTCTAATTCTCTATGGGAGCTAATTCTCCGAGAGAAGTGATTTTGTGGCTGAAAGTGATTCTCTTTGATTCTCTACCAAAAACTATCAAAATCAAGATGGAGAATCACTTCACAGAATCAGGAGAAGCTACTTTTTTCCAGCTCCCAGTCTCTTAGTGCATTTCAGAGAATCATTTCACAGAATCAGCGGAGAATCACTTCTCTCTACAAAACCGTTTGGTAGAGCTCCTGCTGGATTCAGCCGAGAATCAGCTCTGGGAGCTCTGCCAAACGAGGCCTAAGTTTGCACCGATCAGATACATGATTTTGCACAATTTTTTGAATAAGACGAACAGTCAACTTGAGGTCAAAAAAGTCAAACAAATTCTAATTTGGAACTAAGAAAGTAATAAATTTTATCGTCCACGTGACTATTATATCCCATATAAAATCATGTTATAAATGGAGAAAAGTTATCAACATATATGTACAACCAAATTCATAGACAAGGGCAACTAAGACATTTGAACTCTTTCGTCCGTTCATGAAAACAAAAAAAAACGCTTTACCAAACGTTTTTTTTAAGTGTTTCAGCTCAAAATAAAAGCTATCAGAAGAGTCTGCTCTGTATCCAATATGACCAGAAAGTCGGATATCTCGCATGAATGTTTTATTGAACATTTTTTTTATGAATTTTGTTTGTCCGTAGCAACGCACGGGCTATTATCTACTCCCTCCGTTCTAAATTAGAATTCGTTTGACTTTTTTATCTCAAGTTTGACCGCCGGTCTTATTCAAAAAAATTGTGCAAAACATCACATATTTTGTTGTGGGTTGCTTTATTAATAAAAGTTCTTCAAAAAACTTAAATTTTACTATATTTACATAAATTTTTTGAATAAGATGAGCGGTCAAACTTGAGGTTAAAAAAGTCAAACGAATTCTAATTTGGAATGAACGCAGTAGTATATATGGATCTGCCACCGCATCAACTTGCACGGCAAGATGAAGCGATTGCAAATGGAAATCGATTTCACACCCGACCACATCTACTTCCTTTGCACACGCTCTCGATATGCGCGCGCGTATTCAAGGACGGTTCAAATTCCTAAACTAGTCGGTGTAAATTCCTAAACTAGTCGGTGCTGTTCGGATCCTTAAGTCAGGCTAAAAACTATACCCTAGTTTTTAATGGCTAAAAACTAGTCTTTGTGGGGATGTTTGGATCCATGGGCTAAAGTGAACTGAACAGCTGTTTTAAATGACCAGATTACTAATTTGCCCCTCATTCACATGCACATACAAATGCCATGCAAATGCCCCTACACGCGCGGATTGAGAAAACTAGTCCGGTTTTGCCACCTTTCAGGGCAAGTTTTTTAGCCTAAAAACTAGCTTTTTGGCCCACCTGTTTGGATCTATAGGGCTAAAAATTGAGCAAAAAATGCAGAACTAGTTTTTAGCCCATAGATTCAAACAGGGCCTTAATATCGCACTCTAACCGGCGAAATTTCAAACCGATTCGTATAATAAATAAACGTACCGGCTGTAGAATGCACCGTCACGTTTAAGTAAACGTGCCGGCTTTGAAGTCCACCGGCACGTTTATATCCCTTTTCCGTGCCGGCACTTGTTCGAGCCGGTGCGAATGACTTAAACGCACCGGTGCATTTTGGGCCAGCACGAATGGGCCGATGCGGATAATGGTCTCTACAGTAGTGTATCTACAAATCATTATTGGGAATCTGAGCTTAAGATAATACTCAATAAAGACAATAAAGACATGATAAATCAATAACCAAAACTCTGAAACATAATATAAATTCAACTCATCAACAATAGAAGTAGAAACAGGAAGCCTACTCTTATACCAGTTCAGGCACTTAACATGCATTCGAAAAGAAGAATTTCTGGCTATTAACAGGGAGTGGCATCCAGAATTTTTCAGTGAGCATTCACATACATACTGTATCCAAAGTAAAAAGCCTCTAATCAATCGGAATTGAGAATTTGAGATAGTATCATGATGTGGATGCTCTGAGTCAGTTACCTTGTTCTGCTTAGGAGCTGATCAACCACCTTTCCAATCTTCAATGGGAAACAAACTGACAAAAAGGAACAGAATCAGTATGCGTTGTACAAATCAATGTAGATTCACCAACAAACCTTGTGAATTCCAAGGCCAAACATCCCATACCGAAGATTACACAACTTGTATTTTCTTCTTTCCTCAAATCAGCACGTACGGCAACACCTTTCATCTTCCATCTGTGTTCACTCTGCTACTTGTCGTTTTTACCGGTGCGCAAAGCATCAACAGGCCAGCGGCCACCACGCTGCCGTTTAAGGCTAATTCCAACAGGGAGTTTCATTTTGATGTTTCTAAAATTGCCACATAAGCAAAAGAGTATTTAATTAATGAATGAAAGACCACATACAATGCACTATTTTATTTTTGTTGTTTTATAGGCAAACGTGGAAGACACAATGTGTGTTGGAAAGAGTGCACACATGGTTTCATCTAGATGAAAACCCCTCTCATATCTCTTCTCATTCATTTGTTGCCACATCATCAAAAATGGTGACATGACACCCTATTTAATGAAAATAAAACTCTCATTGGGAGAGATCATATATATGCTTCGTGCCATCTAAGAGCATGTACAACTGTCTAGACAGCTGCTGTCTATTTGATTTGCCATGTCACATACAGCAGCTAAATAGATAGCTTGTACAGTGGGATGTCTATTTGGCCGTCTGCAAACTATTTAATTCATCCATGTACACACAAAACCATATTGATCAAGTATAATTTGATCTTTGTACCCTATTTGATGCTTCCATAATTGAATGCATAACGTACTTGCAGTGCACACGCACAGTTCATATAGGACATGATTTCACACTTGCAGTGCAAACACACTTCACACGCACGCATTGTTCACATTCTCACATGACACAGCATATAATTATTAGAACCAAAAAAAAATGAAAAGACAATATGTCCTTGCTTCTGGTTCCAGCAGTTCACTAAAGTCTTGCTTCTGATTCCAGCATTTCACTGAAGTCTTGCTTCTGATTCCAGCAGATCACTGATTCCAGCAGTTCACTACATTCCATCAGGTGCAGTACTGCAGTTCATTGTTCAAGGTGATCAGAAAGTTAGTTAACAAAGCCATTTACACCTACACTAAAGGTTCAGGCAAAGGACTTGATGCTACAGAAACTCCCACTACTGATTTGCACTTGAAGCGCCCCTGCCTAAGTAGGGACTAAATATGATACAAATTATCAGTCCCAGGAGGCTGATACACATTTATTCAACAGATAGTTCAGAACCTTACATCCCCCGAGGGAGAGGACACTTGATACAAGCCAAGATAACTAGAAGGTAGATAACGGCGATGAGCCAAACTATGAACCAGGCCGGCTCAACAAAGGGATCAGAGCTACGCGACAGCGAAGACATCTTAGAAAGGGGAGCCAAACTCCACAGGCAATGTTGGGTGCGGAAGCGACCACCTACTCAGCGTCCTCAACAACAAAGTCCGGGTCTTCTTCTGAAGCAACAAATACAAGGGTGAGTACAAAAGTACTCAGCAAGCCCAACCACACCCACAGAGGGGTTAACACAGAAGTATGCACATGATAAATCAAAGATAAGGCTAAGTTTCATTTGCAATAAAGCTAAAGTTTTACACATGCAAGGGTTTGTCAAGGAGAGTTTTAGCAAAGCAAGATTTAGTAACAAATTCAATAAGTGGGGGTTCATCCACAAAGGATCCAAATTTTAATGCTACCGGATTCCCCATCCGCCGTAGCTCCCAGCACAAAGCCGGACTCTTTCCAAAACCAACACGCGCCAACCAATTCCCCAAAAGCTTTGGTATTGTGACCAAGCCATAACTCGCCCATGACTGTAGGCACGGCTATTCGAATAGATTATAACTCTGCAGAGGTGTACACTTTCACCACAAGTAGGGTACCGCAACACGGTCACCTTAGTGCCGGTACGGATCCTATCGAAGCCATTACCCACCATAGCCAAAACTGCTTAGCCATCTATGAGGAATAACCAAGGGGTTTTTGACCATCCAGTGAGGCCTACAACCATGACACTAGGTCTGCACTTGGCTCCCCGCTGCACACCTGCCTCCAGACAGCTACCAGTCTAGCTAGTGGGATTTAGACTAAGCCCTTGCCACATACAAGAGTCGAGTGGTTGTATGAGATAAATTGGGTTAGGCAAGATGACACATCACCTCGGTTTAAAACAGGACAAAATGGATATCTCCCCACTTGCTTAACCACGAAGGTACAAGCCTGCTAATGGTATTTCACAAAGAAACACCCATCCATCTCATCCAAGACTTTCTTTCTTTTAAAACCCGAAACCCCTTTTCCACACTCACACATTTATTCTTTGATAAAACCGTATGTAGTCATAATTGATTAAGTAAAGAGTAACAAGTCCTAAGCATTCTAGCAGTAATTATCATCTAAACAGAGCATGTCATATTTAGAGATAACTAGGTCATCAAGGAATGATCATAACAATCAAGGAGTGGCTATCCAATCGGGTTTCAGTAGTAAAACAACATGCAATTTATATAAAGGGCCAATAGGTTGTGTTTATAAAACTTGGGATAAACATGCATCAAAGGATGAGATTGGACTTGCCGTCTTCAAAGCCTTCGGACAGTTCCTGCTCGCAGTACGGGTCCTCGGGCTCCGGCTCGCGGTACTGGCCTCCTAACTCGTTCTCCTCCTCGATCACTCCGTCGGCTACAACGACGACGGCGCGAACGACAAATAAGACAAACAAAGCACAAACACAAACAAAATGAGCTCAACTAGAGATGAGGAGGATGGAAATAGATAGAGTATGATTTTAGAGGAATTTAGGAAAAAGAATTGGGTGATTTGAAGCTCGGATGAGTGAGATATTGTATGTGCAAAATTGGGTGTTTAATTAATTCCGAAAATGAAATTACATAAACAGGGATAGGTAGTATACGGACTTTGATTGGTCCAGCAAGGTATGTACGTGTGGGCTCTTTATTTATTTGGACCTCTGCTGGTGGCGTTTGGGACTGGAATAAAATAAGGGGGTGTTTAGATACCACACAATGCAAAACGGTTTGCAAAACACGCGTTTCCCCATGTACTTTTTCTCTCTGCGCGCGTTTTCCAACACAGCTCATTCTGCAGAACGTTCTGCAGAACGTCTGTATCTAAACGGGCCCTAACAGAGATGAAGAGAAAGAGAGACCGGATAGACAGAGCAGTTGCTCATGTTCCACTGCTCCGCCATGGCGAGCTCCTGAGCTCGAGCCAATAGCAGCTCCGGCCACTCAAAATCAAATTGAAATACATGGTGAGGGAGAGGAGTGGCTGGGGAAACTCGACCTGGGCTCACCTTGGTCGATTATAGCTCGGAGGAGGAGATCAGGGCAGTGCCCTTGTTTCTGTGTGGAGGAGCAGAGAGAGAGAAAGAGCGCTTGAGGGAGATGGAGAGCGAGCAGAGCTTCGCGGCTCGATGAGCTGGAGATGGCGGAGGAGAAGCCGCTGGTCGTGCTATTTATAGGCCGGCGAGGGCGGAGCTGTGCCAACGCTCAGCTGCCCGCCTTCAATGGCGGCACTGGAGGCGAGCGTCGGCTTGCGGCGTCGGCGTGCTGCGGTGGTGGCGCTGAGGCGATGGCGCGTGCAGGCGGAGTTAGGGCCCGGCAGAGGTGGGTGGAGCAAGGCGACGTGCGTGCCTGCGGCGGTGGCGGCGCGGAGGCGACGGCCGCGTTGACGGCGCACGCGACGAGGCGGAAAGACCGGCGAGGGGGCTGCAGCAGCGAGGGGCGGCACGGCGCGGTGCTGGCGGCAGGGTGCGGTCGCGTCGCGGGGCTGCGGTGTCATGCGTGCTGCAGGGCCGAGGTGTTGCGCGAGCTGAGCGAGGGCGAGTTCGGCATGGGGGCCCCGGGCATGGCGTGCTTGCAGGTGGAGGGCGAGCCTTAGCTCCGGCTTTTGCTCAGCCGTGTCGCGCGTGCGAGCAGCTGCAGTGTCGTGGAGCAGCAATGGCATGGTTCGGCAAGCTGGTACGCGGCGTGCGAGTGAGCTGTGCACGAACTGCAGCAGCATGGTTGCTGCTATGCATGCACAAACGTGTTGGTAGCTAGTGCATGGGATTATTCGAGAAGGAGAAGAGATTAAGGGATTTGATTAGTGATTAGAGGTGCTGCTGCTCTATATTGCCATGTGTGTGTGCGTGTGCAAGTACACCACGTGAAGGTAAACAAATATTAGAGAAGAGGAAGCTGATTGGTTGGACTAATGAAGAGATGGAATACGAGGCTTGGGATGGATTTTGGTTACAGAAAAGTTGAGCTCAGGAATATCGTTGCAATAGATTTTGAAAACAGTTTTTGATTCGAGTGATTTATGAATTTTAAATTTTCGGGCTGTTACAGCACTAGCAGGCAGCCAGCCACCACAAGCACCAGAATTGACATAATTGAATAAATAACCAGCTTATTTGACATACCTTAATTTATTTCAGAAAATAATTTCTTCTGCAAATATTTCCTGAAGGATATCATCAGATATAGGAACCTGATTGGTCAGCAATCAATTATGTTGCTTCTCAAAATAAAAGTTGGTCTGTGCTTGGTCAGCAATGACTTTCATTTGGAGCATTGTTAGATTCACAAAACAAAAAATTCGATTGGTGTTCTCATTCAGTGTGGCAAAATTCAATTGGAGCATTGTTAGATTCACAAGTAGAACAATTGATCTATTCACAAGTACAGGAATTGATCGATTGACAAGTACAGCAGTAGATCGATTCACAAGAAAACAATTGAATTAGCAATTGGAGCAAGAGATTACCAACTGGCAGGATCTGCATGACCTTGCATCCATGCCTGTGACACGGAGCTCTTCCCACAGCCGCCAAAGAAACCATTGCCGGTGTTGAAGAAGCAGGAGGCATCGATGCCATTGAAGGCCGTCGGTGAAGCATGCTCCGCCGCCGCCGCCGTGACTCCATACCTCTACGAAGCACCCGACCCCTTCCTCATCTGCGCCGTCGAGGTACCCTTCCGCTTCTGTTCAATTTCTTCTCCCGAGCCGCCTCCGCCTTGAGGAGGTCCCGTGTCGCCGCCGCCGCTTGCTTCTCCTCCTCGCTCATGGTTAGGGTTTCAGGTGACTGATTCGGAGGTGGAGCAGGGGCTATTTGGAGCAGAGCACAGCGAGAGTGGCGCGCAGATTTGCCACCAATCCAAAATTGCGCACGCGCAGCAGCGGATCCCTAGTGCCGGCGCCGAGAATCGTCTGCTCGTACAGCGGTCGCTGAGACCCGTCGCCTCTTCTGGGAGCACGAGCGCGAGCCGTCGTCGAACGAGACGACGGCACCGCCCCATTCTCTCCTTTCTTTCCGTAATAAATGATGTACACGTAGAAAGAATACGCTGATGCGGCAGTAAAAAGACGGCAACCCATTGTCCGATAGACAGCAGCCTTCTGTATCATACTATATATGCAAAATGAGATGACGTGGACACTAATAAATGAGGAGAGAGACGCACGCCGCTCCGAGGGAAAAAAACAACTACTCGAACCGCAGCGAGATTGTTTTGGCGCGGAGAAATCAACCAATTTTGGCTTGCCGCAGCCAACCGCGATGCGACCTCGGAATAAAGCGGCGACAGAAAAATTGATCGGCGAAGTGGCGGCGGCTGCGACGACATGGGTCACCGGCAAAAGGGTGCGGCAGCAGCCGTCTCCCGCTCCTTGATCTGCCGCAGGTGACGCCTCTCCAGCTGCTCTTGCATCTCTGCTCCTCGATCTGCCACAAGTGACGCCTCCCAACCTGTTCTTGCATCTCTGCTCCTCGATCTGTCGCAGGGTCCATCGACCAAGCTTCAGCGGCAGCCCTTCCTCGATTGCGCCCTCTGTGTTTCGGCCCCCTTCCTCTACTGTATGGCGCCACTTCCTCAATTGCAATTATCTTTGTTGCGATCTGATTACCTGAAGAAATTGATCTGATTCTGACTTGAGGAAGAAGGATTTAATTGAAAGTATTAATCCAACCTACGGAGCATATGCGTACAATTTGATATCTGCTGCTTCTGCAGCCTGTCTGGTCGAACTAGGTGATTTGCAGTAGTACTCATTTAGTCATTTTGTTTACTTCTTCCGATCCCATTATTTACAGGAACATGTTACTACCGTAGAAATTCTAACTTATTCGTTTGAATATATTATATTTTGCTTTTCTAATAGACTCACACCATTTATTTTAATATTTCACGCTATCACGTAATAAGAACTCAAATGACTACAGAGATCAAATTCACGAAAGATCATCATGATTAATGTGTCAATGGATGCATTAAACAATTTACAAACAGTTAAGTAGATAATCTATTATATAAACTGTCTATTTAGCTGTCTATATGTAACATGGCAAACCAAATAGACAGCAGCTATCTAAACTGTTGAACATGCCCTAATCTAGTACTACTACCCAAATCTAAGCTGCCTCGGCCCTCGGCACCAGCTCTATTTTCCCTCACGCTGATTCCCAATCCAAACCTCACAGCTTTAATTTGGTGTCGATCTCGCCGGCCATCCAGAAGGTGGTGCTCCAATATCCTCGCTGCCAATATGAGGGCCTGTTTAGTTGGGTAGGTAAGATTGCGAATTTTACTGTAGCAATTCTAAATCGAAGATTAGGAGGACTAAACATGATCTAATTATAAAACTAAATACACGGATGGACGGAAAATCGCGAGACGAATCTATTAAGCCTAATTAATCCGTCATTAGAGATTGTTTACTGTAGCACGACGTTGTCTAATCATGGCCAAATTAGGCTCATTAGATTCGTCTCGCAAAGTTACCGGGGGTTATGGAATGAGTTTTGTCATTAACTCACGTTTAATACTCCATGCATGTAAGATTCCCTTTGATAAATAGTGAAGTTTGATAAATAGTGAAGTTTGGATGGGAACTAACAGCGCCTGAATCGCGTGCCGCCGTCGAGGCCAGGGGCAGCCGCTGCCTATGGATGTCCTGCCACTTCTTAGCTAGCTAGGACACCGCAGAGGGGATTGCATAGGCTGACTTGTGGAGCCCACGAAATAGTTATGAGCTGAATCTGCATATCCTCAACCGTCGAAGCGACAGATGAAGAACTGCAAGTTGGCGACGCGGTCCAGGGCGCGCATGTAAGCATACGTGATGAGTTGGAGAAAGAGCTGATGCTCCTCTGTGCGGGGAACGACGAGCTCAGGACCTACAACAAGTCAACAACAGTGTTTCTTTCATCATGTTGTGAATGCGACGGGAAATAAAATCTGTAGGTTTCAGTTCACGCAACGCAAGCTGCCACTGCAACAGGAATGGACCGGAGGATCAGCCTAGCCGGACATGCATGGCATCAGGAACTCAGCTTTTTATGCGAATTGGACGGCGCCATTGGCGATGTCATGCGTGTGGATGCAGACGCACAGATGCAAGCAACGTCAAGGAAAGAAAGAGAGACAACGAAAAGAGACAAGCAAGCTCGCAGTCATCGGCGCGCTTCTCCTCTGCCCAGCGTGCTCTGGCGGTCTGGCCTAGCGGCTCTGGCTGGAGTCAAGGTAGATGACGCGGGACGCGTCCACGAAAGGCTCGAGGAGGTCGGCCGGGTAGCTGCACCACCGAGCAAAGAATACTGCCGTGACGGAGCCCCTGAGGTACTCGTCACTGAGCGTAATCGCGATGTGATGAGCGAGAGGTCGCATACATTGGGGGCAATGCCTTTGCTCGTGCCGCCGTCACGGCATTGCGCGCGGAAAGACGGACGCGGCGGAAGGCGATCCCCCACGCCCCCGCCCCCCTGCGATTTGGCCCAACAAAGTGTCGTAGAATTGCGAGGACCAGATGGCCTCAGCGGGCGGGAAGGACATAGCGACCGCGACAGCACCGCCGTCGCCATGGCGGCGGAGAAGGAAGCCAGACAGGAGCGCCACACACAACAGGCTCAACCACCGCTTCCTCGCCGTGGAGGTGTGGACGCGTGGAGCAGGCGGCGGAGGAAAAACAGGAGGAAGAAAATGTTCCTAGCGCCAAGTCAGCCGAAACAGCTCTGCATTTGAGTCAAGGGAGGTTTCATATCCGGTTTGGTGAGCCTGGGGAGCTAGAATGGACGGTTTTCGAGTCCCAGGAGAAAATAGAAACTCGGCTCACTGTCTAGGGAGGTAAATAGGATTTTTTCTTTGTTTGATTGGAGGATTGGGCCATTGATTGATCGGAGGATTGGGCAGACCTGGCCCATTTGAATCCGATACGGCCTAGGGTTACCGGTTGCGTGCGGGGCTATCCATATATACGTGTCCTCTCTCTCTTTCCGTGTCCAAGTCGAAAGCAGCCGCATCCTCGGAATTCAGAAAATTGGTCTCATAGCATCGAAAGAGTGCTATATCTGTAAAATACCATTGAAAGTTCGTCGCTCCGTAAAATACCATTGAAAGGTTAAATCGTCACTGGAAATACCATTCTGTCACATTTGCCGTCCACGCCGTCAACCTCATTCCCTTCTCCTTGCTCCGGCGACAGGCACACGCGAACTCATCCCCTTCTCCTTGCTCCGGCGACAGGCACACGCGAACGGGCGTAGCGCAGGAGAAGCTGGCCGCTCCGGATCGCCGGCGTCGATGCGGCCACTCTGGCTGCCGCCGGTGCTCGAGGCGAGGATGAGGAGCGGGTGGGCGGGGGCGCCGCTGGGCGGAAGAGGTGGCGACGCCGGACGCCGGCTGGCTCGCCTCGCCCAGCGTTTGCGTGTTGCGCGGGCCGCCGGCCTCGACCCTGCGCCGCCTCGCTCCGGCGAGCGGACGCGCCTCCGTGCCGACAGTGGGTTCTCACGCCAAGGCGCCCCACCATAGATCCGGCAACCGGTGGCCTCGTCGAGGTCCGCACCGCGCCGAATTCGCCAGGGTTTGAGCCGCGCCGTGCACGGCGCACCCCTCCTTGTGCTGCTCCTCGCTGGGTCAGAGCTGTGCCACGCACGTAGTATCTGCTCTCCCGCCGGGGTCACGGCCGGTGCCGCGCCGCCGCTCGCTAAGGATGTGCCGCGAGCGATGTGGCTGCTCAGTTCAACGAGGCCGCGTCGGGGCCGTGCTACACGCGTTGCTGCTACTTGATTTGTCGGGGCTGAAGCCTGGCCGGGGCCGCGCTGCGTCGACGTCGCCGCCGTACAACTCGCCATGGTCAAGTGGATGCTCAGCTCGCCGGGGACGGAGCCGCACAGGGGACGGGCTGCAGCTCCATTCGTCCGGACTGCACCACCGAGCGTGCGCTGCTGCTAGCCTATGCCCGTCCGCCGGGCTGCTACTGCTCTGCTGGCCTTGTGCAGAGGGAGGTAGGCGGCAACCTAGGCAGCAGGCGGTGGCCTGGGATTGAAGGGGCAGGACCACGGGCAGAGCTGCGGAAGGAGAAGAGGGCGGCTTTCAGCTGGGAAAGGGAACCGGAGGGAGGAGATGTACGCGATGGACGGCGTTGACGGCATTTCCACACGGATGTAACAGAATGCTATTTTCAGGTGACGGTTTAACCTTTTCAATGGTATTTTACGGAGCGACGATCTTTTTGATGGTATTTTCCGGATATGATGATCTTTTAATGCTATGAGACCAATTTTCCCATCTAGAAGAGGTCGTTCTGTTTCGGGCGGGAGAAGTTGGGCTCGATCCATCGCCGGCGATGATGATGATAGGGGAAGCCCTGTTGTTTCCGGTTGCGCCTCCACCGCCGGCGTGGGGAGGGATCGGAGTACCGGTTTCGGATCAACCGCCGGCGACGGCGCCGGCGCCGGCGATGACAGAGGAGGGAAAGGTTGCGGGCGGCGTCTGTGCCCCTACCCCCAAGAGGAGGTCACCGCGGCTGACGAGGAAGAAGGAGTTGAGCGCGTGCGCCTCGGAGCAGGATCTAATCCTGCAGCTGAAGAGGGAGATGAAGGCTCTCAGGGAGCTCCGGAAGGAGAGGTTGGCTCGCGAGGGTCTTCTCGATGAATACATGGCGGGCTGGGAGGCAGCGGCTAGAAAGTATCCCAAGGCGTCGGAGGAGAATCAGCCGCCAGTCATCGCCGGCACGAAGAGGAGGCGCACGGTGGAGGAGGAGACCCAGAAGGCAGGAAAGACCAAGAGGAAGAAAGTGGTCAAGAGCAGGGTGCCGCAGAAGTTCATCGAGTACATCATACTGAATCGCCGCAAGCCCTTCGAAGGTATCTGTGAAGAGACGGAGGTGGGCAAGCGTTCTCAGAGATTCCGCGAATTATATGCAGAACGGGTGGCTGTTGCTAACAAGCGCTTGGAGTATGAGGGTGTCCTCATCAAGCAGTTCCGTACCAAGGGCTATGCAGATGACTATGAAGAGGTCACCGACAACGAGGAGAACTAGGGCAGGAAGCAAAGGGTGCTTATTATTTGCAAGTAATCTGTGTGTCTGTGTGCAAGATCCAGCTACCCAAACCTTTGTTATCTGCAAGTAATCTGTGTGTCTGTGTTCAAGATCCAGCTACCCAAACCTATGTTATCTGCAAAGTATGTGTGCCTGTGTGTGATCCACTAGTGTCTGCTCATTACTATGGGTGTAACAATCGTCTTGGTGTTATCATCTATCTCCTACTAGTGATTATTCCTGTGTTATTTATCGTCCTGATGTTATTGTCACAATTCACACCTTGCCACTGGTGATACCCATGTTATTAATATAAACCAGCTAGTTTGATGGATATGCTTTATGCTATTGAATCACCGGGTTGCAATTGCTGCTGATTGTAACAGCACTAGTCTTAGTAGAGATTCCTGGTCTTACACACACCTGACCCAAATAAGTACCTTTTGCCATGAGCTGTTCTGTTTCTGTAGGTTTCACACTGCTGTTCAATTGTAATATGCTGGAATCTGTCACTTCTCAGTTCGTGCTAATTGTTTTGGTCTTTCCATACAAGCGACGGACAGGTGAGAATTATCCATTATTTCATCACCAAGGCAGACATATTTAGTTATTAAATTCTTTGAGTACAATAAGGATTAATCTACCAAATGAATTTGGATGTAGTGATGAACAGATTTAAATTTATTGCCTTGTCTAACAGACCATCAGGATGTCTGTTCTGCTTGCAGAACCTCATGGCTTGATGACATTAATTTGGAAATAATGGCCGATCCAATTTGGAGAATGATGGGCCTTTTCTCTATACTGAAATTTGCTGATCCAGTCCATTACAAGATTTACATTTGTTTTTATCTGTGCAGCAAGCCAACAACAATTGCATTAGTGTCTTCCACTCCTGCTGATAGTAGTTGCACGGTTCAGTGCCACACCCCACTGGCTTCACAGTTCCACCTGCACTTCAAGTTTTCAATCATTGCAACCAGCTTCTGTGATCTTCTGGGGATTTGTCTCAACTGGAGTTTGTGGGTTTGTTGATCATCAGGTATGTCTAGAGAATAATACAGTTACATACTTTGCGTATTGGTTTACAGTTTACTAATAGTACATGGCCATGATTCTTGCTTGCTTTCATTGTGCTGTTGCTTTGTGCTGTTGACGTGTGTTAGGAACAGGTGTAGTGGAGACCCGTAGGTGCAGTTTATGCAGTTGTATAAGGGCATGGCCAATGTTTATTGCCCAATGCACCTTAAGATGGGGCCTACAGTAAGCAATAGCTATTGCATATGACACAATGTATATGGCTTATTTTCACTTTAAGGTAGGTCCTTTGGTCTATAATAAAAAACCAGCAAACTTCAACTTCCTGAGTGCATAAAGGGAGAGAGAGAGAAAGCATTGAGAGATAAATTACTTGTTTATTCGCTTAAGGTGCACTGCAAATACAAGTGGCCACACAATCACATGGAACACTTGATCACACCACCATGCAAGCAGTAAATGCCATGAATAGCCTATGAAACTGTGCAATGAAACTCTCCACTGGGAGACCCTGTTTCATTCATCGGATGACACCTCCTGGAATGATGTGGCACCCTAGAAAACTGTACCACGAAACTCACCACTGGGAATGGCCTTAGGATGCACCTTAAGGAACCTTTGCTTATGGTGCTCTTGCACAGTGGCTAAGATGGAGTGCTACTAAATTTTTTATTGTTTAAAGTCACCTTTTCATCCCATTGTAGCTTCCCTAAAGAATTGGAGCTGATAAAAAGAGGTCCGTATCAGTAAGCCCATTTGCAAAACCTAGATGCTTTCAGAACATCAATAAAGACATGAGTTAGCTTTTCAAAAGAAAAAAAGATTGAAGACATGACCTTTGTTCTGCTCTTAGGCGTCTGGCGAATTTAGCATTGTCCAAATTTCATCTATTTAGTCACGCAACAGCGAAAATGTAGATGATAACAAATTCATTGAAGCTCACTTGTCCTAAAAGGAAAATGAGATGAAGTAGGTTTTACCTCACTGCCTCAAGTAAGAAGCATAAAATGATTTGATGCAGGGTGTTGCCAGGCCAAGCTAATTGAACATACTTCCAACAGATTTTTTTTATTTGCTGATTTTATTGTTTCTGTCATCAGTAGAAGTCTTGTGTGTCTGTTAGATTTTTCACTTTGTAAAGGAACTTCATAACTTGAGTGAAATGCCATTGTCAATGCCCTGTTCAAAGATTTTCTTTTACTACAATGAAATCATATTTATAGGAGATACAGCCAATGGATTCAAGGAGCGCTCTTGGTAGTGTCTAGAGAGATGCATGGTTTCAAATATCATGACTTGATTACTTGAATGGCCACGGGATATTATTTTCCATAATATGGTTTTTAATGTCAGTTATACTCGAATCAACAAAACTAAATTTATCATCGAAAACTTATTTTTCAAAATCAGCACCTGTTGATCAAAAAGTAGTTACAAGTAGGCAAACTCTGAAACATGGTTCATGTATCTTAACATTGTGATATCATTGAATCTTGACCACACATCCCAGCACTTGAAAGGTACAATAAACTGATAAGGTGTTCGTTCATTTTTTGTACATTATAATGCTTGAAAGCACAAAGGCGACTATGGGCGTTTTTTGTACATTATAATGCTTGAAAGCACAAAGGCGACTATGGGCAACGTTGATGCTTTGTGCGCTCTGGATAATCTGCTGTCAACGCTATTCATCAGTCATTGCAAGATTCCATTTGCCATTTTCTTTCCATTGACTATTAAGCTGGCTATACTGTTTTAAAATAAATATCAACATTTAGATCAGGGCCTTTTGTTTTTATTTTTGGGGATAATACGGGCCTTTTGTTGTTAAGTTTCCTGTGGACCTTATATTTATATATTATATAAAAATGCTAATAGGCATTTGGTTGAACTGGCTGTGGACCTGTGGTAGGTCTTGTGCAGAAATGTCGATGGCAGAGGCGAATGAACAAAGAGGATATGAATGCATAGTGGATTTTGTAAAGTTGTGTGAGTCATTCCTCTTTCTTAGAAACAGGATGTGGTTGCATTGAGGTGGAGCTGGACGTCTGGGGGCACAACTGCCTTGACCAATTGCGCGTCTCTCTTTCGCCCGATTTCATTGAGCTAACTTAACTTTAGGCAGAGATGGCACTATTTCGAAGGCTGGTTTGGTTGAGATCCTGGACAAGTTGCCTAGTTGCATGGGAATGGCCTTAGAACTTAGCCTGGTCAGGTAAGCATGATCTTGTGCTGTTTGGTGATCGCATTTGCATGGGAAACAACATAAAGAAAAGAGGTGCATTTTGAAAGCTAGAAAACGTAAAACAACAAATGCGCCTTCATTAGACATCAATTTCCGTGTTGCCGTTTCAGGTGTCGCCATACTGAGTCGAGACAACAGATGGAACATAATCATAGGCTGAAGCCAACAAAACAGCATTAGCAAGGTAGTTGTAATGGGCAAAGACCGTCCATAGTTGCAGGATGTCGCACAGCTGCAGCCTATGGGACGCGTGCTGCTGAAGCGCGCGTTGAACAGGTTACATGATGGCACGCGTTCCATGCAGAGCAGAGCTCACAACCACAAAGCCAAAGCCAAGTGCATGCATGCACAGAAATATCAGCTCGTTTCCTCGGAAATGCATTGTCACAACGGCTTGCGACCGCAAGCTCTATCCCTGCTCCAATATTCATGCACGGTCAACACTCCACTATCCGAGTTTGCTTTCCCGTAGCTGGTAGCTCAGCGTCGCATCCCACGTTCATTCTCGTGTTTCATCTCATTCATTCTCTTATGCTGTTGTACTACCTTCACACTTGTTCTTCTTCCCCGTTGTTGCAGGTCTTTTTCCCGACTTCCCCATGCCCAGTCTTCTTCGCCACCGACTTCGCCGTCGTCTGCCCGTGATGTTTCCCCACCGGCAGAGGCGGACCTGCGCCTAAGGATGGGGGCTCCTATGTAGCTACCACAAGCCGGGTAAGCTATATAGATTTGGCCCAACAGAAGCCCATTGTGCTTCTTCTACCTCGCATCCGCCACCCCCGCCGCCTCCTCTGCTGCCCTAGCCGGCGGCTGCCGCGCCGTTCGCCCGCCCCGCCCTTCCTAACGAGATTCGTGTCCTTGCCCCTGCCGCCGGCACCGCCCACCGGGGGTCCGGCCCTGCCCGGCCGGCAGCGCTTCCACGTCGCCGCGCCTTCCGCTGCCCAGCCAACCGTCGCCGCCGCCGATCCTCTACCGCCCCCGGCCCCCTCATCTTCTATGTCCAGAGGACATTGGAGCCCCGGACCAACCCTAAACCCTATTCCTAAGCTCTACCGCCTCCCCGGCCGGCGACGACCTCGCCGCCGACCGCTCTCCTCACCTCCCACCCCTCCCCTCCCCTCCCCTCCCCTCCGCCCGGCGTTCTTGGCGTGCGGCGAGCTGCTGCGGTGCAGAGCGAGCGTGAGGAGGAAGAAGAGCGAGAGATCGTGCGGTGGAGAGAAAGAAATTGGACGGCAGTGGAATCGGAAGCCATCCAACTTCCTCGCTTCTGGAAGCTAGATAGGTTTTCCCCCTAGGGCCACCCAGGCCGTGGCCCTAGTCGTGGCCCATAATCTTGAGTACTCCTTAGTATAGGCCCAAAAACTAAAGGCCCTGACTAGGGCAACTCGGCAGTCGGCGTTCCTATATATCTTCCGGAAGAAATTTTCTTCTGTGTCTTCCGGTGTTTGAGATTCGTGCGGTCATTGTCGACCGCACGATCTGCTTCGTCCTCCCTCTCTTTTCTCACTCTCGCCCACTCATCGCGCGCCGCCGCTGGAGTCGAAGGTCAGGGAGAGGAGGATGATGGGCGGCGGGGTGGGAGCGGGCCGGCGGCGAGGTCGCCGCCGCCCGCGGGTGGTGGTCGAGGCTGGCGGCGGTGAGCGGTGGGCGGCGGAGTTAGGTTAGAGTTTGAGGTTTCTGGGGGCTTCAATGTCCTCCGGACCTAGAGGAGGTCAGGGGCGGTGGCCGCAGTTGGGCTGGCGGCGGAGGCAAGGCGGCGCTCCACCGGCCGGGCGAGGTTGGATATCCGATGGGCAGGGCCGGTGGCGGGGGCGTTGAAAGCATATAGGCACCTAATTTGTGTTTTGGTAATTAATGACAATAATTGTGGACTAACGATTTCATTTGAGATATGGAAATAGGGTTAGTCCCGGAGATGTGACATGTGGCATATGATAACGTGGAAATGTCGGAATCATGATGTGAAATGGAATCTCAAGGCAAAGGTATAAGATAGGAATTTCTATTTTTGTCGGTCAAAGAGGAGATTAGAGAAGAAACATTGACCGGGTTGATAGGCTAGATAGCCGCACTATCAAGAGGGATCAATGTCTTTTGCATGACGATTCCATAGTGCCACCTTGCTCAAATGTTGAGTTGCATGCATTTGGATTAGTGGCATACATCATGTGTTAGAACAACGCGTCTTTGTCAAAAATCGGCTAACCAGGTTGTGAAGCGGACGGTCTCCCTTTAGTGGGGCGGACCGTGTTTTAACTTAGCCGTTTTCAGAGTCGTTCTGGGGGTTTCTCAGTGCTAGGGCGGACGGTCTCCGCAGGGGGTCGCGGACGGTCCGCCCTTGGTTCAAATTCGTGGGCAAAAATATGGTGTTTCTGGTGGCCAAAAAGATTTGACCGGCGGACGGTCCGCGCAGGATATGCAGACGGTCCACCGGCCATTTTCCCCGACCCACCAGAACAGGGAATAGTTCTTGTGGAATTTTAACTCCAGGGGTGAACAGTCCATGCAGGGCACGCGGACGGTCCGCTCCCTATCCCCGGGCGCCACCAGAACCGAGCTAGGTTCTGTGTGGTTTTTCATAACTCAACGGCGGACGATCCGCCCCCTGAGTGCGGATAGTCCGCCAGCTAATTTGTGTGAGCATCCAGGGAAGATTTGGCTCTGACCGGGGTTCTTTTTGAACGGAGAACGGTCCGCGCCTGGTGGGCGGCCGGTCCGCCCTCTGTGTAACGGTCGAGTCTGACAGGTTTGACTTCTGTTTTAGCCGTTGGTTTTGAACGGCGGACCGTCCGGGCTTTGTGAGGCGGACGGTCAGCGAAAACTCGTATTTTACGGGTTACGAAGGTAACGGCTAGATTTTGAAGGGGGCTCTATATATACCTCATACCCGGCCGTGGGTGAGGTCTCTTCGCACTTTGGAAAGCTAACTTGACATTCTTGAGCCCTTCTTCTTCACTCTCTCACTCACTTTGCTTTGAGGTTGCATTCTTGTGAGATTGAGAGCATCCTAATGCATTGCATCAAGAGTTTGAGCATTGTGGCACTAGGGAGTCTTCATGCAAGCGCCATCGACTTGTTACTCTTGGAGGTTGTTGCCTCCTAGACGGGTTGGAGGAGTGAAAACCGTTGAGCCCTTCAAATAAGATTGTGAAGGAGTCCCGGTTGTTCTTGTGAGAGGTTCCTGTGCTCACCTTGCCGGAGTGGTGAAGAGCAACTCTAGTGGAATCGAGGTGTGGAGCGGTTCTTGGTCCAAGTCGGCTCAAAAATCAAGCGGTGCCTTGATAGAGGAGTGATTGGAACCAATAATCCACCTCAACGTGGATTAGGGGTGACCGGCAAGTCATCGACACCACAGAAAAAAATTTTCTCTTGTCATCGGTTATTTCTATTGCTCATTTACATTCTTGCAAGTTACTTTGAGCAATTTACTTTCGTAGAGATTGAATTGTTACTTATCACTCAAGGTTACAAACCCTCACATAGGCTAGAAAGAGTAGAAATACTTTTACCCTCTTGTGTTACTAATTAAATTTTAAGTGTTTGTGCTTTAAGTTCAAACCGGCTATTCACCCCCCTCTAGTCGGTATCCTAGATCCTACAAGTGGTATCAGAGCTAGGAACTCCTTTTTATCAAGGATTTAACCATCCCGGAGTAAAGATAAGGCTAATGACAATCATAATCATGTAGGGAAGCCACCATTCTTTGATGGGGAAAACTATGACTATTGAAAAACTAGAATGATGGTACATCTCAAGGCTATGAGTAGGCAATTGTGGAGAGTTGTTCATGAGGGGTTTGTTATTCTTGATGACAAGCAATTGACCGCCAAAGGTGATGAGAATATTGCTTTGAATGATCAAGCCATGAATGTGCTTTATAGTGCTCTAAGTGTCACCGAATTCAACCGCATCAAGAATCTTGACACCGCAAATGAGATATGGTTGAAGCTAGTTGAGATATATGAGGGACATCAACCGTAAGAGAAGCCAAGTTGTATGTCTCAAAAGGAAAGTTTAGTGAGTTCACAATGAAGAAGGATGAAAGTGTGCCCGATATGTTCAATCGTTTGAATGATATTGTGAATGAGCTCAAGGAACTTGGTTTTGATGTACCGGATGAGGATTTCTCCCACAAGTTTCTTAGATCCCTTCCGGAGAGATATGATACAATTGTTACTTTGCTAGTGAGGTCAAATTTGAAGACCATGACTCCCACTCAAATTCTTGGTGAAGTAACAACTCATGACATTTTCAAGAAGTCACAAGAAGAGGTCCATGGTACATCTTTTTGATGAGAAGAAGAAAAGTGTGGCTTTGAAAGCTCAAGTGACAAATGAAGATGAAAATGAAGATTGTAAAAATGATGGTGACACCAATGAAGAGATGGCCTTATTCATTAGAGGCTTTAGAAAATTCATGAAGAAGAAGAACTTTGGCAAGAGGGGTCAAACATCAAAGAAGAATCCTTTTGAAGAAAGGAAGTGCTTTGAGTGTGGAGAAATTGGCCACATTGCCTTCAATTGTCTAAGAAAGAAAGAAAAAAAAGAAGGACAAGAAGGATGATGACAAGAAGAAAAAAATAAAGTTCTTCAAGAAAAAGAAGAATGGCCAAACTTATTATGTGGAGTGGGATTCTGATGATAGCTCCGACTCCGATGATGAAGAAGAATCAAAGGGGGTTGCCGGCATCGCCATCAAGAAGGCTCCATCCCTTTTCTCCACTTCATATTGCCTAATGACAAGAGGTGACACTAAGGTATCATTTGATGATGATGTTGATAATGTTGAATATTCTTGAGATGATCTTGTTAATATGATAAATGCGACCGATGATCTCATGTGCAAAAAGATCGAGGAGATGAAGGTCTTGAAGAGAACACTCAAATCTCTTCAAGAGTCCTACGCGGAGCTAAAGATTTCTCATGAGAATCTTATGGAAACTCATGAGAAGCTTAAGGAAGCTCACAACTCACTTCTTGCACAAGAGACCAAGAAGGCTAAAGTTAGCATTGGTGTTGGTTGTGATTTAATTGATGATATACCATGTTGCTCTAGTTCAACTAACCCATCTTGTAGCTCAAGTGGCACCTCTTCCAACGATAGTGGATTTTCTTGTGATGGTTCTCTTGTCATGGAGAACAATATCTTAAGACAAGAAATTTGTAGCCTCAACAAGGATCTCAACAAATGGTTTGGAAGTCAAAGTCGATTATGGCAATGCTGGGACAAACAAAGATTTTCAATTAATTATGAAGTTTTTGGATATGTTCATAGGCAAGGGAAGCAAGCCTTTGCTCCTTGCAAAACTACCTTTGTCAAGAATGAAGGGAAGTTTTGTGAAAGATGCAAGAGAGTTGGTCATTTAGAAGAGGAGTGCCAAGAGAAGAGTTATATCCTCAAATGCTTATGATTCATATTATGTTCTTACTAGAGATACTAAGGGTAAAATGTGTGCTAAATTGTAGGCATATCCCTTGGTATTGAGAAGAAGAAGGCCGTTTGGGTGCCTAAAGTCTTGGTTACTAACTTGCAAGGACCCAATAAAATTTGGGTACCTAAAAGATCTTAATTGTCTTTGTAGGTGAATTACAAGGCCGGTGGAAGATATTGAGTACTTGATAGTGGGTGCACTCAACATATGACCGGTGATGAGAATATGTTTACCTCCATTGATGAAGAAGCCGCCGGTTATGAAAATATCACTTTTGGAGACAATAGCAAGGGTGAAGTGAAAGGTTTGGGTAAAATTGCTATTTCCAATGATCACTCTATCTCTAATGTGTTGTTGGTTGATTCTCTCAATTTCAATCTATTGTCGTTATCTCAATTATGTGATCTTGGTTTCAAGTGCATTTTCACTAGTGATGCTGTAGAAGTAACTAGCTTGAATGGAGATGATTGTATTTTCAAATGTTTTAGGCATGAGAGCTTATATCTTGTGGATTTCACTTCAAATCATGCTAACTTGTCCACTTGTTTATTTTCTATGTCATCTTTGGGTTGGTTATGGCATAGAAGGCTTGCTCATGTTGGTATGAAGCAACTCAACCGTTTATTAAAGTATGATCTAGTTGTTGGGTTGAAGGATGTGAAATTTGAGAAATATAAATTGTGTAATGCTTGTCAAGCCGGAAAGTAAGTACCTAGCTCTCATTCATCCAAGAGTATCATGTCAACAAGTAGGCCATTGAAATTATTGCATATGGATTTATTTGGTCCTACTACCTATAGAAGCATTGGTGGAAATTGTTATTGCCTTGTTATTGTGGATGATTATACTAGATATATTTGGGTATTCTTTCTTCATGATAAAGCCGATACATATGATATTCTCAAGAAATTCATGATGAGGGATGAAAATGAATTTGGAAAGAAGATCAAGAATGTGAGAAGTGATAATAGATCCGAATTCAAGAATACAAGAGTTGATGTATTATGTGATGAAAAGGGGATCAAGCATGAATTCTCAACCAAGTATACCCCACAACAAAATGGTCTTGCTGAAAGGAAGAATAATACTTTGATTGATATGGTAAGATCAATGCTCTCGGAATATAATGTTTCGGATAGCTTTTGGGCGGAAGCAATCAACACCGCTTGCCATGCTTCAAATAGGCTTTATTATCATAGACTCTTGCTGAAAACTCCATATGAGCTGCTCATTGGAAGAAAGCCAAATATCTCTTATTTTCGGGTTTTTGGATGCAACTGCTATATTTTGAGGAGGGGCACAAGGCTATCAAAATTTGAAAGTAAGAGTGATGAACGATTTCTTCTTGGATATTCATATTGTAGCAAGGCTTATCGGGTTTACAACAAGTCTCTTAGTATTGTTGAAGAATCATGTGATGTTGATTTTGATGAAACAAATGGCTCCCAAGATAAAAAAAGAAAACTTAGAAGATGTGAGAGATGAAGGCTTGAGGTAAGCTATCAAGGGTATGTCAATTGGAGATATCAAGCATAGAAAAGAAGATGAAGATGATGACAATGATATCTCATTAAGAGTTATTCCCTCATCCTCTACTCCAAGTAATCAAGATCAACCAATTGATGTAGATAAAAATATGAATGATGCTCAAGTTCAAGATCAATTGGTATCTCCTTCTACCTCGTCTTCCACACCAACACAAGAACCCATTGTTGCACCAAGAGTTCATCGGGCTATTCCAAAGGATCATCCCATGGATCAAATTGTTAGTGATATTAGTAAGGGTGTCCAAACTAGATCTCATGTTGCTTCATTTTGTGAACATTATTCTTTTATATCCTCTATTAAGCCTAACCGTGTAGATGAAGCATTGAGTGATCCGGATTGGGTGAATGCCATGCATGAAGAATTGAATAACTTAACCCGGAGTCAAGTTTGGGAATTGGTTGAAAGGCCAAAGAATTACAATGTCATTGGTACTAAATGGGTTTTTCGGAACAAGCAAAATGAGGATGGCATTGTGGTGAGAAACAAGGCAAGATTGGTAGCACATGGTTATACGCAAGTTGAAGGTTTGGATTTTGGTGAAACCTTTGCTCCCGTTGCTAGATTGGAAGCTATAAGAATTCTTCTTGCCTTTGCATGCTCACACAACATAAAGTTATATCAAATAAAAAGATGTCAAAAGTGACTTCTTGAATGGTAAGATTAGTGAGCTAGTGTATGTTGAGCAACCTTCCGGTTTTGAAGATCCTAAGAAGCCAAATCATGTGCATAATTTCTCTAAGGCTCTTTATGGTCTCAAACAAGCCCCTCGGGCATGGTATGAAAGGCTTAGAGACTTTCGTATTTCAAAAGGTTTCAAGGTTGGTAAGGTTGACACTACATTGTTTACTAAGACTATAGGTGAAGATTTATTCATTTGTCAAATTTATGTTGATGATATCATTTTTAGGTCTACTAACCAAGATTTTGTGAGTAATTTGGTGAAATGATGACCAATGAATTTGAAATGTCAATGATTGGTGAATTGAGCTTCTTTCTTGGCCTTCAAATCAAGCAATTGAGGGAAGGCATATTTGTGAGCCAATCTAAATATGTGAAGGATTTATTGAAGAAGTTTGGAATGGAAGATGCAAAACCAATCAAAACTCCTATGGCTACAAATAGGCATCTTGATCTTGATAAGGGAGGTAAATCGGTAGATTTAAAGTTTTATAGATCAATGATAGGAAGTTTGCTTTATCTTACCGCATCTAGGCCCGATATCATGTTTAGTGTGTGCATGTGTGCTAGATTTCAAGCTGCTCCTAGAGAATGTCATTTAACTGCTGTTAAAAGGATTTTTAGATATTTGAAGTTCACACCTCATATTGGTATTTGGTATCCCAAGGGTGCTCAATTTGAATTGGTTGGCTATTCGGATTCGGATTATGCCGGTTGCAAGATTGATAGGAAGAGTACATCTGGCACATGTCAATTTCTTGGAAGGTCACTTGTTTCATGGTCTTCAAAGAAACAAAATTCAGTGGCCCTTTCTACCGCAGAGGCGGAATATATCTCAGCCGAAAGTTGTTGTGCTCAATTGCTATGGATGAAGCAAACACTTCTAGATTATGGTGTGAATTTTGGTGAAGTACTTCTTTCATGTGATAATGAAAGTGCTGTGAAGATTGCCTCTAATCCGGTTCAACATTCAAGAACCAAGCACATTGATATTCGGCATCATTTTCTTAGGGATCATGTGAACAAGGGAGATATCAAGATTGATGGAATTGGGACTATTGATCAATTGGCGGATATATTCACCAAGCCCTTGGATGAGAATTGGTTTTGCAAGTTGAGAAATGAGCTAAATGTTATTGACTTCCCAAATGTAGCTTGAAGTTTGGTACATGTCTTGTTTGTGCATTCTTTAGCTTGTCTTACTAGTATTTTTGATGCATTTTCATATAATTTCTCATTTATACTTGTTTATAGCTTATATTTTCTAATACTTGTTTATATGCATTTATATTATGTTCATACACTTTTTCATAAGTATAGCATATTCATTTCATTTGTATGTGAGCAATGATCCCAATTGGAATCTCAAAATCATCTCAAAGAAGTGGTTCTCGGGTCAGTTTTGGAAGCTAACGGCGGACCGTCTTCACCCAGATCACGGACAGTCCGCAGGTATATTTGAGAGGGATTGAATGGAATGGACAGATTCTGTGAAAGCTTGGCCGCTCTGAAAATTTGTGAGGCAGACCGTCCGTGCCCAGATGGCGGACCGTCCGCGGGTCATGGTCAGGGACCGAACAGAATGGTTTGCAAATCGGGGCCGGCCGTTTTCTTAACGGCGGACCGTCCGCGCCCCAGGGCGGACTGTTCGCGCCTGCGCGGCCGGCATGGGATCGAGCCAGACCGAGCCTTATCTCTTGGTTCCTATCCCTTTCTTCCCAAACCGAGCATACACCTTCCCCAAGCCTCTCTTTCCCCTCTCAAACAAAAAAAGGACCCCATCTTGAGGGGGAGCTTTGGAGTGTTCCCCGGACCGTCAGAGCGCATCCCCGGACACTCCGCGTGATTCTCCACCATGTTTTCCCGGTATTTCATTGAATCCCCTTCTCAATCTCATGGATTTTACATATGAAGGTGCCTAGGGTTTCAACTCTTGATCTAGTTTTGGGCCATGGATTCAAGATTTTGGTTGGTGGAATGTGTTTGCGACATTGAGGAGTACATGTGGCTAAAATTTGGTTGAGAGTTGTTGGTTAAAACTTGAGATACATGGATTCAATTGTGGGGGTTACTGTTGCTATTCGCGGCCGAACAGTGCACGGTGGACCGTCCGCGCATCAAGGGCGGACCGTCCGCCAGTCACTGCCGGCTGCACTTGGGGCTGCTGAGTCATGGATCGGATTCTGATTTTGGTTATGTATATTTTGTTGAGGATATATGGGGGTCTTTCAGCAGTGGAATTCAGTGGCACTTGATACAAATATATTAATGAACATTCTTTGATTGGTCATGGAATTTCTTAGGGGGATATATCAAATAGGTCATTCATGTCACACTCTTATATTCCCTTACTCATGTGATTGCAGTCAACGTGGGCAAACAAAGAAAGTGACAGCCAAGAAGAAGGTTGGGTCTTCTTCTAAGAGGCCAAGACATGATGATGATGAGTATGTGCCTGATCAAGATGACTTGGCAACTGAAACTTCTGCAGCAGAGTCAGACACTGAAGAAGATCAAGCTCAAGGTGGTGATGATGAGGAAATTGATGTGAATGCTTATCCAAGCTCAGTCAGAAGATGGAATGCACACACTTACTCAGTGGAGAGAATCCCTAATCAATATGCCCTTGCAAGAGATACAAATGTGCTCTTCTTCCACACTAAAGGTCAAGAAGAGGCATTCTTTGGGCATCTCATCTCCAAAATGGTATATAAGCACAAAACCATCAATTTAGCTTTCATGCAAGAGCAACCTACCATGGTAGAGTTAATTCCTAACTTTGATGCTTTGGGGCTCCTTGGTTTCCTTCAACATAAGTGCAATTGGAATGATACTATTGTTAGACAATTTTATGCCACTTATGAGATGGATATGCATGAGGAAACTGTTATGTGGATGACTGGGCAGCATAGATACACTGCAACCTTTAGAGAGTTTGTCACCTTGAATCAGTTAAATTATGATTTTCTCACTGCGGCAGACAGTAGGAATGTTTTGACAGAAGATGCATATGATGATGATGATGATAGAATTCAGTTTTATGAGCCGTCTAGGACACATATTGCTTGTTCTTATGGTGAAACAAAGGGGCTCAGACATCATCCTGCTGTGATTAACAAAATTCTTGGGCTAATCTTTATGCCTAAGAGTAGAAACAAGGAAATAATCAGAGATAAATATTGGAATGCCATCCATCACATTATGTTTGGTGAGAAGTTCAATGTTATTGGATTAATGATGGATCAAATGGCTGACAAAAAAGTGAATCTTGAGCCCAATATTTACTTTGCTCCTTATATCATGACTTTGATCAAGGCTAAGACAAGATTCACTAGTGCTTGTCTCTCTGAGCATGTGTCATACAAGCCCTATGTGAATGATATTTGGTTCTTGCAAAGGGAAGTGACACCTTTTCCTGATCCAGCTGGGGCAGAACCTCAGGAAGAGAGTGAGGACAGTTATGATGATGCACATGCAGCTCCTCCTCCTCATGCACACGGTCGGCCACAGTGGGTTCCTCCTGCAGGATATTTTGATCCATATTTTAACAATATGCAGCAGACCTTGGCAGCTGGTTTTGGGCAGCAATTTCAACAGGGTTTCAATCAAGTTCAGCAGCACATGAATGCAGGTTTTCAGCATATGCAGCAAGGATTTCAGACACAATTGGATGCAGGTCTGAGTCATTTGGGCAGCAAATGAACACCTCAACTATCAGCCCATTATGAATAGACTTGACAATGTTCAGCAGGGGTTGCATGCTGATCTTGCAGCTTTGGATGCCAGGTTCAGTGAGTTGAGTACCTCAGAGCAGTCACAACAGCTCATGGACAGGCAGCAGCAGCTAGAGGGCAGATTTGATGACTTCTCCAGCACTTTCACTGCATTTACAGATCATTTCTACTCCTACTACCCTGCACCAATGCCACCTCCTCCATTCTATCCACATCAACCATACCATCTTCCTCCTCCACCGCCTCAAGATGACTAGTTTTTCCTTCTTGGTACTTGATGCCAAAGGGGGAGAAGATGCTATGGAGGAGTGATGTTGAGATGATGACATCTAGGGGGAGCTCATATTCATTGCATATGTTGCATTTCATATGAACTTTGTTGCATTTTTATATTATGGTTGAACCTATGCATTTATGTGTGATATGTGTGTTGCATGAGACTTTGGATTGTAATAATCTTAAATTTATGCACTCTATGTATGGTTTGATTGTGAGATACTAGAACTTGGATTTATCAATGTGATGGACTTTGTGGATTTATTCTATATCATCTATATGACATGTTCTAGTATCATGAGAATTGAGGTATGTTTTCTATGTAATATTATGCTCATTGAATATGTCATGCTATATTGATTACCTCGATTTTCTTTGTGCAAGGGAAACTCCGCCAAATTTTTTGATCCATGTATATGTGCCTTGTGTATTTCATATCATCTTGCACATATATAGCGGGAGCCTTCCTTGCACCTTGAGTTTTGATGACAGTTATCCATCTTTAACCTTTGATTATCATGCCATAGATAAATATGATCAAAATTCACTCTCAAGTCCACCTTATACCTTGTGTGTAAGTTGGCTTGAAAAACTCTTTTACATCACTCCTATATGAGGTTGTCATCAATTACCAAAAAGGGAGAGATTGAAAGCATCTAGGCCCCTAATTTGTGTTTTGGTAATTAATGACAACAATTGTGGACTAACGATTTCATTTGAGATATGAAAATAGGGTTAGTCCCGGAGATGTGACATGTGGCATATGATAACGTGGAAATGTCAGAATCATGATGTGAAATGGAATCTCAAGGCAAAGGTAGAAGATAGGAATTTCTATTTTTGCCGGTCAAAGAGGAGATTAGAGAAGAAACATTGACTGGGTTGATAGGCTAGATAGCCGTACTATCAAGAGGGGTCAATGTCTTTTGTATGACGATTCCATAGTGCCACCTTGCTCAAATGTTGAGTTGCATGCATTTGAATTAGTGGCATACATCATGAGTGTTAGAACGACGCATTTTTCTCAAAAATCAGTTAACCGGGTTGTGAAGCGGACGGTCTACCTTTAGTGGGGCGGACCGTGTTTTAACTTAGCCGTTTTTAGAGTCGTTCTGGGGGTTTCTCAGTGCTAGGGCGGACGGTCTCCGCAGGGGTCGCGGACGGTCTGCCCTTGGTTCAAATTCGTGGGCAGAAACATGGTGTTTCTGGTGGCCAAAAATATTTGACCGACAGACGGTCCGCGCGGGACATACGGATGGTCCGCCAGCCATTTTGCCAGACCCACCAGAACCGGGAATGGTTCTGGTGGAATTTTAACTCCAGAGGCGGACGGTCCACGCAGGGCACGCGGACGGTCCGCCCCCTATCCTCAGGCGCCACCAGAACCGAGTTAGGTACTGTGTGGTTTTTCATAACTCAACAGCGGCGGTCCGTCCCCTGGGTGCGGACGGTCCGCCGGCTAATTTGTGTGAGAGTCCAGGTGTTGGCGCTTGTTAAGTCATGTTTATCTCGTAACGCCGACATGATAAAATAAAATAAACCAACAATAATTAGTAGAATTTGGTTTCAAATAATGTAGTTCCACTTGTACATGGAGATTATTTGGTTGCAGGAGATATGGGCCAAAAGATGAAGGAAAACAGGGTAAGGCCCAGGTCGCCCGACCTGCCCTGGTCGGCCGACCTGGCCTGGTGACCAATTGAGCCCAAGTTTGGCCATGCAAACGAAGCACAAGCTTATGTCATCCAGATCATTGAATCAATGACGGTTACATCTTGGGTATAACAGATGGCACTCCCCCCAGAACAAGCCACATTCATAACCCCACTCTTCGTTTTATGCACCGCTGGATTGCCATGACTCTTTTTCCTCGAAATAATCTTCGTACCATTTGCATCGATGAATTGAAAATATTATATGTGATGGTTAAGAAGATAAAAATGTCCCCAGTTGTTTTTATGATCGACCAATGGATGGGTGTTTTTAAGAGGCAAGGACCCATTGAGTGTACTTCTTTGGTTACTCGCATTTTTGAGTCAATGGGCCTTTTGGATAATTACCGAGTCGAGTTCCTTCCGCGGCCTCGCCCAACTCTGGATGAGTCTCATTTTGTTCAGAGTCATCTTGTTACTCATGCTGTAGACCAAAAGCTTATTATGGTCTATCATAATAGTACAACTAGAATTCCGTTGCCAGCACCGGAATACTGGTTGTACAGATGCAAAACACTTTTGTTGGAGTTGCAACAGGAAGGCAAGCAAAGCGTGACAGGAAAGGTGACAAGAAGCATGTCTCGATGGGGAGAAGCCGCGGTGCCGCAATCCCAAGGAGCATGGGAGCCTCCGACTCCGCCATACGTACCAGCAGGATCAAACTGGGAGCAGCCACAGCCGCCCCCACCATATATGGTAGGAGGTTCGGGATGGCATGAAGCCCCGCAAGCACAATGGAATCCCCAAGACCCGCACTATCATCAGTCGTCCAGCTCAAGTGGCGGCCCTCCTCCATTCGATGCCCGACGTTCCTTTTCAGCAAGGGACTGGCGCAGCAGCATGGACGGGTTATCCAACCGAATGGGAACCCTGGAGGTAACCCCTAACCGCATTGATGATACATTAACCCATCATGTGCAGCAGTCGCAGGCTTGGTGGGACCAGTCAGTACAGAACTACAACACCTTGCAGAACAGCATCCAAGCAAGCAACCAGAACCTGAACGCCTACCTTCGGTCCCAAGGGTTTGACCCGAATGACCCTCGGTACCGCCAGCAGTGAGAAGTCCAGCTTGGGGGAGGACCCCCGCACAGGTAAGTTCATCCAACCGTGTCTTTTATTTTCTTATTTTCATTTTGGGTGATATAGTTGAAAAAAATAAAACAAAAAACTTGTCCTTGTATGGAAATGATGAATCTTTGCTATGACCTTCCTCTGTTATGCAAGTCTCAATAAGGCAGTCTTTCATGTCTTGAATTTGTTGGCTTAAATTAATGACTTCCTTGGAAACTTAAAACTTGTGGGTAGCAAATGCTGAATCTGATTCTAGGTTGTTGGGAGCTATGATATAATAAGCTAGAATTGCTTTATCTACCCAAGTGAAACTTGATCCTAGAGTTTTTATTTCAAAAAGAATAAAATTCTAGGCTCCTCAGTGAAGAGTGAAGATCCTACCACAGCCTCACATTCCAACCACTTACAAAAAGCATGTGCAGTTGTTTTGAGTTTTGTCAAGTTCATTGTGATCTTTGTAAGATTTATTTCATGCTCTTAAAATCGGAGTCACGTACACGCCATATATATACTAACTTCTACTCTGGAAGCAAAGCATACCATGCCTATCATTTGCCTACCAAAATAAAATACTCCAAAGTAAAGAGATTTCTCTCCAAAAATATTTCTAGACATAAGGCTTAGGCTCCTTATGTTAAAAAAAGTGAGAAAAATGGACACGTGTGTAGTCCATGAAAAAAAGGAAGAAGGGACATATGTAGTCCATGAAAAAAAATGAAAGAAAAAAAAGGGGAGCCAAGCTTTATAGCAAATTTCCTAAAGGAGAGGAATTTCCTAAAGGAGTTTATTTTCCACTACCCCATATCCACAATGAATCCTTGATGATCGACTCAACGTACATTGCAATGGTGCAAGCAAAGCCATTCAGCAGAAAGGCTACAGCAGATGCAGCAGAACATCTCCGACACTTCTCAGCAATATGCAGTCGACTAGCAGGAGGGGCAATGCAATGGTTATTCCCCTTCTCACTAGCAGGTAAGGCATTGCAATGGTATTACAACCACCAGGCGAAGATGGATTCCTGGCAGAAGTGCAGAGAGCTATTCCTAGCACATGACTGGAACCCATCCCAGCAAGGAGGAAGTTCATACACTATACCTGCTAAGAGAAAGGTAAATGATCTAAGTTCTAGATTCCATGCCTTGTCAGTCATTGTGAAAAACCAGCTGCGCTTAAGCAAAATTCTAGAGGCCCAGTCAGCCCATCTGGCTGCTGTGGTACAAGAAACCAGTTGGGAGATCTTGGCTAATCATGCAAGAAACAAGAAAGAATCAAACCAAAAGCATGACGGACCCAAGATCAAGGTCATTTATGGTTGGAAGCGACAAAGACCACCGGTCACTAACAGCGAGCCACTCCTGGCCCTGCCCAAAGAGTTTGTACAAGGTGTTAAGGCTCTAAACGCAACAACACCAACAACACCTTGCGTCAAGAAAACAGAACAGGACTGGCATCTGTGGTAGAACCGCCCTAATTAAACTGGCTCAAGCATGTTAACTGTCATCTCAATCACTTGATCCGGTTACTCGTACTTCAAACAGTTCAATTAGACGATCTGTCGGGTCAAGCCCGATGAAACCACCGTATTTCCGATCGAACCAATGTGCACAAGGCTCACTCGAAGGAGAGCACAGATGTTACCAACATTACCATAATTTACAACAGTTCCATAATTAAGTTTTACAAGCCAGAGTTTAAAACACTTAGAGTACAAACTAGGGTCCTGAATAAAAAGCGCGGAAGCTAAACGACGAGATACAATAACATGTCCATGAGCCCGAAGAACA
Source organism: Alloteropsis semialata (assembly GCA_004135705.1). Taxonomy (NCBI): domain Eukaryota; kingdom Viridiplantae; phylum Streptophyta; class Magnoliopsida; order Poales; family Poaceae; genus Alloteropsis; species Alloteropsis semialata. Next base: position 34,110,333 of record CM014271.1, read on the forward strand.
TGTCATCACATGCACACAAAAGAAGCCAGCTAATCCTCGATCCACTCGACAGTCCAGTCCGCCGGAACGGTCTGACCATCGATGATCCACTGCTCGGAGCCATCGGACACATGCAGTGCCTGGTGCACTTGGTGATGGATGGTTGTAAGAATACATTGACCAGCAAAATGACCTATGTGCAATTTGATGGTCCCCATGCCATGATGTACTCGAATGATGCTCAGGTCATGATGGATGAAATGGGGAAGTGCATGTGGGCTTATGTACTCCCATCATGATGCAAGTTTATGTCCTATGCCATATGCAATAATTACCTGACAATAGACCTTGGTTGAAAGGCAAGATTTAGAGGGAATAGTAGAATTGAAGAGGGATTATGATGGAGTCCCATCAACTCACCCCAATACCGACGTGCCCCTAGTGACACAGTCATGCGACTGCAGCACGCACGAGATCCTAGATTCCATCGTGGCACCAGGTTGTGGGACAAGGCTCCACCATAAAATAGAAATCATGGGTCACCACAAGGAAGACACATATAGTTGGTAGGGGAATCCAGGGATCCAAAATCTAGCTAACTTACTACGCCAAGGATGTAAGCGGTCTCATGATGATCATGCGATGCTTATGCATTATGCGGAATGATAAAGTGACATGCATAGATGACGTAGCCTTTGGTATGATTATGCATGACTTCTATGATTGAGCTGATACCCTCATTTTCAGTGGAGTAACAGAAGGGAGTGCTTGGTGTATGCAGAAAGAATTCAAGGTGACCACACTGCGGGAAACATCAAGATTAAAGGCAACACTTGGCTTTTGATTCTGTAGTATGGAATTGCACTCGAAAGGAGCGTAAAGGAGTAGCAAGGTTGTTCCAAGGTTGCAAGCGAAAAAGGTTGATTAATGAGTATGCAAGTCCAAAAGGAGAGTATCTCAGAGTTCAGATAACGGACTTGGAAAAGTTGGTAGCCACTAGGTGCACCAAACTTGGTGTGCATGATTTCAAAACCCAAGTTTGTCGTACGCTCTGACATCTGCAAGTTCCAATTTCTCCCTCGATCGGCGTGTGCTGCCTTTGACTGCTGCAGCTGAGACACATGGATTTGCGGGTTGGTCCTAACGGACTTATCCTCTAACGGTCGAAAGGAAGCGATATTGTTGACCCACTTGATTTGTCAGACCTTCAGTCTAGCTTGTCAGCTCTCTCTTCTGGATGCGGAGATTTGGTCAAGGAGCAAGGTGAGGGGATGCCTAGCGCTTCTGTCTAACTGAGTCAGGGGATGAGATGGCATCATAAGTGAGCACGGCCAAGTCTGGATTACGACATGGCAATGGTAGTTTGCACATTCCCTCAAGTGGATTAACCGAGAAAGGGGGTTAACTCGAACTATTGGAAACGAGATACAAGGGCGTGGCTAAGCTCAAGCGGTACTTCAAGGAAAAGAACCATGATCGACCATGTTGATGTCTCGACGATTCTCCTGAACTAGATTCTAGGCGCGCCTTTACAACAGGAAGAAAGCTTGGTATGGTCGATTGCTGCGAAAAACCCAACATAGCGATACTGAGACAACTGCTATTAGCATACCCAGCAACTAGTACAGAGATACATGCTAGCTCAAAGATTACACTTCCAGGATAAATCAACGTCGCTCATGCGGGAGCGGGCGGGTTACATGGTAGTAGAATGCTAAGAGCATCAGGATCTGGCACACACGGCAGACGTACATCACTACCACAAGCCAACAATCTAGATCGCACACCTCAAGGATCTGAGCCATGGGAGTAGGCGGGTCTTGAGCTCTTTCCGACCGACGTAGCTCGAAAATCTTGGCTTGCGAGATCTGCTCACGGGCTTCTGCTGGTACTTCTACTCCACTGAGGTTGGCGGTGGCGAAAGGTGAAGGAGCTTTTGAGAAGATGGTCCGGGACGAGCCTATGCTGAGTGATGGCTAAGCGACCGCAGCTTCTTCTCGCAATACCGGAGTTCACCGGAGGAGTGCGGGCGGCGAGACTTGCTGGAAGAAGGGCCAAAGGAACTCGAGCGGTGGGTTTGGGCGGCTTGGAAGTGGAGGAAGCAGGCCTTGGTGCTGAGGCCTCCTTGCCCTGGTTGCCACTTTATGGCGGCCGGTGATGGTGCGTCGGTGGGCGGCGTGCGTGACAGCTCGCACGAGAAGGTAGGGGCCGGTGGAAGTGCTGGAGGTGCAGGTGCGCGTGGCACGGTAGCGGCCGGCAGCGAGGCGCGCGGCGATCTGACCGCGAGCGCAGTGGCGTGTGCATCAGCAGACAGGCGGAAAGGTGGCAGGTGATGGAACAAGGCGACGTAGGGTGCGGCGTAGTGTGAAAGTGTAGCGTAGGTAGCGGATTCCAGATCCTTTGCCCTAGGAAAAGATATGGTTTGCTCTGGGGAGAACGAGAAGGCAAGGCTTTGATCATGGGTTTAAGTGGAGATCTTTTGATCATGTTCTTGGCGCAAAAAAATTATTGATAGCTGATCCACACATTAATCACTTGTCACTTATTTCCTTTCTTTTCACAAGGGTACCAAGCATATCCACCCTTCTGCCTCTCCCTGGAGGGTGACTCATCATTACCTTTAAAACCCGAGGTTAGTTTATGACAACCCTCTGGAATGTCAATGATAATCCAACGTGTACATGTCTTTTCTGACAGAAAGTTTCTAGAGATCATAAAGAATTTTTGGAATGGCTCTGCCCAGAAGTGCTCTGACATTATAAGAGGTAGATGCAGATTGAGCTACAACATTTCGTCATCCATATTTTCAGACTTGGAAGGTATCCAGATAAAATAATGACTTTACTGTCCGAGACTTATTCAAGAATCCCTCAACAACCCCATTTAATGGCTATGTCCATAGATTGACTCGTACAGAGGATACAGGGCTAAAATCCTTGCAGGGCATCGGGAAGGCTGAATTTGAAAAGCAGAAATAGCAGCAAAGGAATGGCATATCTCCTAAACCTGATATCCAAAAATGCTCAACTTTTGATAATATGTAGATGACAGAATTTTCTACAACTTTTCAGTTCTGAGGTCTGGTAAATTCCAAGTTTATCTAGGTGGAATAATTACAACAAGATCTGCTATTTTTCAGAAATTTCAGGATAGCAGATTCCTAGTATTCTGTCCATAACTCGAGTTTCACCGGGAGGAAAATTCTGAGATTTTGACAGCTGATCCTTCTACAAATTCCCCATAACTTTCTTATTTACCAGTTCTGCAGCAAAAATCATCTACTAGGTCAAAAACAGACATGTATCAGATATGTCCAGATTTGCAATTTCCTGATTTTCAAGCTCAACATGTGAAGTAATTCATTTGGTTATGTGCATTGTGCCCAAAAACCCAAAAGAGTTAGATATGATGCATGAACGTCCTATACGTCCTTACAAAAGAAAAGCTTGCCAATAAATTGACAAGAACGCGGACTCATATGGTGGCATACATACGTCTCTCCATATAATAGCTAGTCGGAAATCTATCGATCACACATCCTAACGTTTCGCGGTTAGTGTACCTGCAGAAAATCACAATATCCATCACTGAACCGTTCGTGCCAGCACTCACGAACAGCCCCCATGTACCTCACACCACATGGGTGACGCATATGCGGTTGCCCACATATGATGACCACAACTGTTGCCTACTATAGCAGCAACAGTCAACCAGGAATTTAAAAGCATTACAACCATTATAACACCATGAAGATGTTATATTGGCTGCACCACCAAGTAAGCCACTGCTTGGGGACAGCGTTCGGATCACACCCCCGACACGGTGTTCATCTTCCCCAGATGAATCGGGGGTCTCACCTTTGAGCGTCGTTACAGAAATTAAGGTCGGTTGTGCAAGAAGTAAGTTTTGACAGAAAGTAAACGTGCTGGAAGTTAGTCAAACAATTACTTTAAGCCACCTTCTAATAGACACAACCTACAGGGCTTGCGGACTAACTCTTAGGTTTTGCCTTAGCGTTCCTATCCCGTTTTGAAGAAAGCTTCAACTTTTACTTATGAAAACACAGTTTAGGTCTTTGTTAGTACCACATGCTGCACATTTTTGCTCTGATACCAGTTGTGGCAGAACCGCCCTAATTAAACTGGCTCAAGCACGTTAACCGTCATCTCAATCACTTGATCCGGTTACTCGTACTTCAAACAGTTCAATTAGACGATCTGTCGGGTCAAGCCCGATGAAACCACCGTATTTCCGATCGAACCAATGTGCACAAGGCTCACTCGAAGGAGAGCACAGATGTTACCAACATTACCATAATTTACAACAGTTCCATAATTAAGTTTTACAAGCCAGAGTTTAAAACACTTAGAGTACAAACTAGGGTCCTGAATAAAAAGCGCGGAAGCTAAATGACGAGATACAATAACATGTCCATGAGCCCGAAGAACATGTCATCACAAGCACACAAAAGAAGCCAGCTAATCCTCGATCCACTCGACAGTCCAGTCCGCCGGAACGGTCTGACCATCGATGATCCACTGCTCGGAGCCATCGGACACATTGAATTCACATTCTGAAAAGCAAAGCCACAAGCAAGGCTGAGTAACTAATACTCAGCAAGACTTATCCGGATATGGTTTATAACACCGACTCCTAAGAATGCAAGGCTTTTGGCTGTGGGGTTTGTTTTGCCGAAAAGCAACTAATTGTTGATTCTAACTTTCAAATTTTAGCATCAGGTTCATAGTCATTATCAAGTATCCATGTGAGCACCCTTTTCTATAGCAAACATGTTGGAACAACAAATAATCAGATAACCATTATTATTCATCATTCCCTCCTGACTACTTATGCTGTACAGCGGACAAGCGGTATTCATAACGGAGAAGTGCCGCGATCATGATCGAATTTACACCTTGCAAGGGAAACCTGAACACACGTCACGTAAGCGCTCCCGGAGCCTTACGCGACCACCTTTCCCGTCCTCTCCTGGATATTCAGTCTAAACCCACTAGTCCCGGGTGCAAAGCCCTACTGGTCCCGGACCAAGTAGCCGCAACTACACCCGCCATCCGTCCACTCCCAGAATAGTGGGAAGAAGCCCAAATACCGTTTGATTCAGGTACATCAGTTTACTGAGACCCAGACGTCAGTATGTGCACAGTACGTTCAATACTTGCCCAACAGTACAGCCACGACCTCAGTTCCATTTGATACGTAGACGAGGCCAACCACCCACACAGTGTAACACGGAGCCCCCGGGATTCGGCCCGGCCCATCTGGCAAAAGCGGGTCGGTTACACACAGGAGCATCGTACCAGGCCCCGCCCACAAAGCTTATGATTCAACATAAAGTAAAGAACCTATATCTCGCGAGTGACAAGAAATCACTTGACTTCTACCGGTCCTATTAGCATGGCAAGCTATCGGCCTACACATACTAGTGTCTTGACATAGGAATCCTAGGGATTATGTATCTAGGGTTTCAATCATATCCAAAACTTAAATGCACAATACTTAAGTAATCATGTTGCATAGTTTTGGAAAATAGGGATTATGATATGGTGCTTGCCTTCCTGCTCAACAGCCTTGGGCTCTACCGAACTTTGGTTCGGGTCTTTAGCAACGGGCTCAGCAGCAACTGCGGTCTCCACCGGGTCAGCAACGGGTTCAGCCACCAACTCGTACAAACCGTCAGCGACTACGGTATCTACATGAGATGCATCATGCATGAGTGCAATGAATGCAAAGACAAATAAATAAATATGATGCTCATGAATGCAGCACACACACGCATCCAGATGAATCTATCTATTTTTCTTCTAAGCACCTTTGGGTGTAGATAAATTTTATCATGAAATTCATGAACTCACATAGAAAGTTATACTAAGCTTCTGGTTCTCAAAATTTTTACTACGAGCTTATATTAGTATGATTAGACCACTGGTTAAATTTCACATGCAGAAACATTAAACAACACTTTGTATACAAGCACAAGTTAAACACTATTAAAGGAAGTAAATCACAGCTTTCTGTACATAGGTTTCCTAGTGCTTATACTTTTTACACAAGGTATCAAAGGTTCCTAAAACCATTATATAAAACTTTCAGGATTAATTTACACATATACCTTGAGTTATGAATTTATTCATGTCCAGCCGATACACATGACCATTCATTTTTATCTTGAGTTTAACAGAGGGGTTGGCTAACAAAGTTTTAGTGAGTTAAATATAACACGAGTTAGCTATCAAGAAGCTTGACATTATTGGCTTGAACAGAACTATAGGTATTAGTTTATCTATTCACACCTATGCATAAAGTCACCAAAACATATATTATGAAAACATGTAGTGGCACCTATTTATATACATATGGTTAGTTCATCTTTTACACTAGTCTTACTACTATATGCATGTAGAAAATTGTTAGTAAGCTTACCTGACCCCCAACTTTCTATACCAACACATATTAACATGGTGATGCAACTAATGGAACTTTAATGCAAAAACACTATCTAGCATGTGATAGCAAAACATAACTTGAGCACTAGCAAAAACATAGTAAAATCACATATTTAAGTTAGCACATAAAGTAATACTGATCTGAAGATTATATACACCTCTACTGATGTTATCAAACATTTCTTGCCCAAAAGATTAACCACTAACACATATATAGAACTAGCTATACCAAACAAGCAAACATTTACTAACACAATTAAACAACAGGGCAAAACACATATTTTACCCCTACTCATATTTTTCCTGCAGAGAGAACTTCATGAGAAAGCTAACAAAATTTATTTCGTAATTTTTTTGGACTTTCCTACGATTTTGTGTGCATTTTGTACGGAGCATCACTATCCTGAAAAACATCAACTGGCGAAAACCAAAACGGGCCGAAGCAACTTCGCGAAGTCTACCTTTGCCCCTCGAACTTCCTCTTCCCCCTCCTGGTGGCCGACCCAGCCCGAAACGGGCCGGCCCGCGGCGCCACCTCCTCCTCCTGGTCATTTCCCTCCTGGCCTGCGGCGCCTGAGGCCCAGCTGGGCCGACGCCCATCTCCCAGGCACCCCCACTCCCTTCTCCCTTCTCCCCCCTGTTGCTGCGCAGCCCACAGGGCGCCAGGCCCAGTCGGCCAGCGTCGCTTTCCCCCACTTCTTCTCGCGCAAGCTCGCGAGCAGGGCGACGCGCGCGCCCGACGTGCGGCCAGTGCCACCGCTGCCTGCCCCCTCCTCGACCCCGGTGAAGAACACCATCCTGAGTGGAGCATCGCGTGTTCCCGGACGCGACGAACTCATCTTGCTAGCTTGATTGAAGGGACATGAACCATGTGAGGCTACGCACGAGGAAACTCTCGGACGGCGATTGTGAGGTCAGATTTGGAATTCCGGCCACGTAGATGGATTGAAGGACTTGGAGATGGGTTGGACGTGTGGAGGGAAGGGTGAGGGTAGCCTGGGTGGAAGAAATCGGGCCGTGGGCGAGTGGAGCACGCGCGAGCGAGAGCGCCCGCCGGGCGGCCATGGCGCCCGCTGCGTTCCTTTGATGGCGGAGGGCTCTGGCGTGTGGGAAAAAGCCGCGGTGAGTAGCAACGCGCTTGGGAGTAGGTGGAATAGGCGCTCGGCAGGTGTGGACAGGGTCAAGCATTGAACAAGCCGGAACGAGGACGAGGACGCGACGGCGACGTGAGGGTTTCCTAACCCTGCCACGGCTGGCGTGGGCGGCATAGGAGAGCATGGTGCAGGGCATGGCGGGTCTAGGGGACGGTCAAGGCCGCTCAGGTCACGGCATGGCGGGGTGGGCGCGCGACTGTGCTGGTTGTGATCGCGGTGTCGCGACGTCCATGCTGAGTTGGGTGGTGACCGCGAACACGATACAACAACGTCCAACGAACAACCCGAATTCAACAGGCTAAAACTCTCAAAAGTACTGCATAACATGACAAACCAAAGAATACCAAAGTTGTAGAGGGTTCATAGGGCTACAACAATGAGTGAGGAAGTTTGTTCTGAAACTCGACGGATTGGGAGATAAAAGGGATTAAATTCAGCCAAAATTCACGAGTTCAGCCAACACTTGCAAAATTCGGAATTGGCAGAAATTGGGTTCTGAGGCTGTATCAGAAATTGGATTGCGGGAGATTTGGGGAAACTTTAAGGAGTGAGTTTGGTATCACTGGAAAGATCATTGGAAGCTCTACAAGATTGATAAAGGCTCCAACACAGGATAACAAGCCTAGCACATTTTGAAAAGGCACTCAAGACAGCTAAAAGACATGATTTTAAACTTAGCGCTAGAGAGCTAAAACATATCTAGAACACTAGCTATGCACATGAGATGTTCATGAAACTTGCTAGGCATGTTAAAGAGAGTATGAATGAAGCATTAAAAGTATCTTAGCATGAACCATGCATAAAAAGCACATGAAATGATATCACATGTGTATGCATGAAATGATAAAGCACTAATGACTAGGTTCACATGCTTTCTTTATGATGCCATAAGATGACAGGGATTATGCTACATGATCAACGATGCAATGCATTAAGTTAGTTAGTTGATAAATGCAGGGCCAAACACCAGAGGTGTTACAGCGTCGCAAAGCTTCCGCATCATCTTCAGGTGTGGAAGAAAGCTCATCAAGCTAAATCATATCTTGGAGATGTCCGCTCTCGACGGACGAAAAACGAGTCCTCACCGACAGGTAAATCGGTATGTATCTCATGTTTATTTCACAATGTATATTTATTTTTCAAGCATGTTTGAATTTTCACAAAACATTGCATTTGAATTCTTAAATTTTAGAGCCATCTACTTAAATTCCCCTTGGATACCTGGCCACCATTGCTCACGCACCCAGCATTCATCACAACTTTGAACCGTGAGCCACTCCGCAAAAGCCAAGCCCGACACGAACCAAGTCAGGGTCGGCCGACCTCATCACGTCGGCCGATCCACGCCATCCACTTTTGCTGAGCATTCAAACTGAATAATTTCCTACCCTGCACTATTGTTCCTCACTTCAAAGCACGCCCGCACTAGAGGGAGTAATGGGTCGGCCGACCACATCATGTCGCCCGACGCATGCCGTCCTCCTTTGCAATGTTTTTAAGCATAGTGCAGGTGCCAGAGTATCCAGTGAGTCCGTGATCAAAGCCCGGCCAAATTGCCTCTGCGGGAGGGTCGGCCGACCCTACCTGGTCGGCCGATCGGGGGTGAGCTCCGGCTATAAAAATCCATGGCCTGCTGCTTGATCACTTCACCCCAACCCGAGCTGCGTTTCGCCCTCGGAGTTTCTCTTCTCCCTCTGTTAAGTTCTCAAGTTCTTAGCTCCTTAGTTTGGGATTCAATTAAAAAAATAATAACCAAGTAAAAATGGACTTCAATTCTGCATAATGGTGCTGTTCTTCTTATGTTCAAAAACTTGAACGTGTTGTGGAGGTCCTCAACCCCGCAAGAACATTTGTTTGTGGCGTGTAATAACCCACAGGAACACTGTTGTGGAGGCAACCACGCCCCACAAGAACGACTAACTCTTGGACGACTAACCCACTAACGCTAATCCTTTTGTCTTCCAAGTGTCGTCCTGGTTGCTCCTTGTGCAGGCATCATGAACCTCGTTCGAGGATTCGTGAAGCAAGCAAAGAAGATGAAGGGGTCAAGCTCAAGGTGGAGCCGACATTCTGGAAGCACTGAGTTGGTCTCCTCCAGCACGGAGATCATGGACTCAGCCGGTGGCTCCGAAGAAAGGATGGACAGCCAACATTCCATGGAGATCTCCGAAGACCAGTACTACTACACCGGGGCTGGCACCACATCCGCAGGTGGAGGTGGCGGCAGCAATGGAGATGGTAACGGGGATAGCTCCAGCAGCAACCACAACGAAGACAACCCTCGGCCGGCGTTCATCTCCGATGACCAACTCGACATCGACGAAGGTTACGAAATGGAAGCGTATCAAATTCTCCTGGGTCGCGCTTTTGATCACACACGTGTGTTCACGAGCGAACTCATGGAGAAATCAGGTATGGCCACTGACTTTGAAAACGTTTGGAGTGCTGTGGGTTGGTCGGATTTTGCGCGCATTCATGAGGATGGGTGTCGTTTGTTAACAATCCAATTTCTAGCTACTTTGAGAAAATCTGAGGAAGGGATTACTTTTCGCTTTCTAAGGGAAGAGTACTTCGTTTCCTGGAGGCAGCTTAGTCTCCATTTGGGTTTTAACAGGCGTTGTAGTTTGGAGGTTGATAAAGTTCTGAGGCTTTTTGTTAGAGAGTCTTTTTGGCGGGACATCTCGGGTATCACGGATGGCACTCCCCCCAGAACAAGTCACATTTATAACCCCACTCTTCGTTTTATGCACCGCTGGATTGCCATGACTCTTTTTCCTCGAAATCGGAGACACGTACACGTCACATATATGCTAACTTCTACTCTGGAAGCAAAGCATACCATGCCTATCATTTGCCTACCAAAATAAAATACTCCAAAGTAAAGAGAATTCTCTCCAAAAATATTTCTAGGCATAAGGCTTAGGCTTCTTATGTTAAAAAAAGTGAGAAAAATGGACACGTGTGTAGTCCATGAAAAAAAAGGAAGAAGGGACATATGTAGTCCATGAAAAAAAAAAGAAAGAAAAAAAGGGAGCCAAGCTTTATAGCAAATTTCCTAAAGGAGAGGAATTTCCTAAAGGAGTTTATTTTCAACTACCACATATCCACACTTGCACACTTCGATTTGAGTGTATGATTTAATTCTTTGTTGATCCTGGATTTGACTTAACAAAATAAGCAAGGTATGTGTGAAACAAACGTTTCCCATTTATGAACCCCACTTACTTATACTATTGAGGAAAATTTGAGAGGAGTGATGCAAAGGATTCATACACTAATGAGCGACTTGAGAGAGAGTCATTTGAGGAGCTTTGTTTTCTTTTGCAAAAGTTTCTTTAAAAACCTCCGGTGAAAGGGTGGTACGAAGGTTTTGGGGGAGCATTCTTGCTAAGTTGTTCTGGTTTTCAACCGCTCGTGATGAAAAAAAGCTGAAAAGCCCCCATAAAGTGGTAGGGTAAAAAAGGGATGATTTGATCTTTGCCAATTTATTCAAGCTATGAAATGCTTTCTTATTGACATAATCTCTTTTGGGAAGCAAGCAAAATCTGATCCAATAATTTCTAACTCTCCAAAGCTTTGCTCAGGGACGAGCAAAGGTCTTAGCTTGGGGAGTTTGTTGGCGCTTGTTAAGTCATGTTTATCTCGTAACGCCAACATGATAAAATAAAATAAACTAACAATAATTAGTAGAATTTGGTTTCAAATAATGTAGTTCCACTTGTACATGGAGATTATTTAGTTGCAGGAGATATGGGCCAAAAGATGAAGGAAAACAGGGTAAGGCCCAGGTCGCCCGACCTGCCCTAGTCGGCCGACCTGGCCTAGTAACCAATTGAGCCCAAGTTTGGCCATGCAAACGAAGCACAAGCTTATGTCATCCAGATCGTTGAATCAATGACGGTTATATCCAAGGGATGGCAGGAAGGATAAGGAGAAGCACATGGATTGATGGGCCCACATGATAATTAACAGTTACCCCAAGGATTCGTACCCAGCATCCTCGATAATCAGGGTCCACATTCCAGTCACGCAGTTGAAGACCGAGGCGGTGCGACACTGGACCAGGTCGGCCGACTCAGTCTAGCGGCCGTTGCGGCCCTCCCTTCTCCATCGCATCCACACCGCCTTCAGGACTAAATCTACACCGTGGATGGGTTCAGTCGGTTCATCTGACGGTCGGGTGACGTCTTCACATCGGCCGACTCAGGGGTGGGCCCACTCGTCCTCAACCGCCTTGTACCGGCCCTGAACCGCCTCCTAGTGCTATAAATAGATGACCATCGCCTCCTGTACAACACACACCAGAAGGAATAGCTCCATTTGCTACAAGTTATAGTCTTAGTAGAGAAGTAGTTCTAGGAGTTGAGCTTCTACGGATTTCCGAAGGAGTCTTGGTAAGCCTAGAGCTCAGTTATCTTTATATCCTTTGCTTATTTGTAAGACTTAAAGCCTTAATGAATATGCTATCTTGCTTATATTACTTGACTTATAGTCTTGTATGTTCATCATATGAGATGTATGTCTTGCACCTTAGTCTAGCTGATGCATGTTATGGCAATGGCCCAGTGTACCGTAAGGTTGCTCTGTTTAGGTGGACAATAAATAGAGTTGTATTTCATATAGTAAATGTGGTGTTTGGTATATGGAATAACACTGGGGATACCCTTCCCCACGTATTAAGAGGTAGGCGGCAGGTGGTGACAGCCCTGTCCGTCCCTTATAATCCTCGCCGTTCGGGTCTGGGCGTTTGCAGGCCTTCGTGATAAACATCGTGACAGTACCCTTGGATGAGGGGATCCCACGACTCCTCAATTTGCCCTCTAACATGTGTCCCTTACTAAGCTTGTATAGGATACACTTGTAATGAATGTAACCCATATGTAAGAAGTACATAGAATCCCTAGTTCTCTTTTAGGACCTTCATATTAACTAGACTTACATACGAGCAATGAAATCTTCTGTGTGTCACCATACCCAATTCTTCCTATCATGTTATCCCCTGTTCTAGTCTTGGTATGTTGATTGTGATATAGTTGATGCATTGGAAAACATAGTACTTTGCCATACGCTTTCCGTGAGGAAATAAATACGATACTCTGGAATACTCCCGGGTGAAATGCTACAATGTACTTCTGTGCGCTTGCAGAACTTATGTAACGCTAAGATTTATATTAAGGCATCTCTAGTGCCATCACTCATATAGTGGTGACGCTAAGAAATGCCAACACCAGGGAAGGTTTGGCTCTGACCGGGGTTCTTTTTGAACGGCGGACGGTCTGCGCCTGGTGGGATCCCGGTCTGCCCTCTATGTAACGGTCGAGTTTGATAGGTTTGACTTCTGTTGTAGCCGTTGGTTTTGAACGGCGGACTGTTCGGGCTTTGTGAGGCGGACGGTCCGCGAAAACTCGTATTTCACGGGTTACAGAGGGTAACGGCTAGATTTTGAAGGGGACTCTATATATACCTCATACCCGGCCGTGGGTGAGGTCTCTTGGCACTTTGAAAAGCTAACTTGACATTCTTGAGCCCTTGTTCTTCACTCTCTCGCTCACTTTGCTTTGAAATTGCATTCTTGTGAGATTGAGAGCATCCTAGTGTATTGCATTAAGAGTTTGAGCATTGTGGCACTAGGGAGTCTTCAAGCAAGCGCCATCGACTTGTTACTCTTGGAGGTTACCGCCTCCTAGACAGCTTGGAGGAGTGGAAACCGTTGAGCCCTTCAAAGAAGATTGTGAAGAAGCCCCGGTTGTTCTTGTGAGAGGTTCTTGTGCTCACCTTGCCAGAGTGGTGAAGAGCAACTCTAGTGGAATCGAGATGTGGAGCGGTTCTTGATCTAAGTCGGCTCAAAAATCAAGTGGTGCCTTGATAGAGGAGTGATTGGAACCAAGAATCCACCTCAACATGGATTAGGGGTGATCGGCAAGTCATCGACACCATGGAAAAAATTCTTCTCTTGTCATCGGTTATTTCTATTGCTCATTTACATTCTTGCAAGTTATTTTGAGCAATTTACTTTTATAGAGATTGAATTGTTGGTTATCACCCAAGGTTGCAAACCCTCACATAGGCTAGAAAGAGTAGAAATAGTTTTACCTCTTGTGTTACTAATTAAATTTTAAGTGTTTGTGTTTTAGTTCAAATCGCCTATTCACCCCCTCTAGTCGGTATCCTAGATCCTACAGGCGCAGAGCCAAAGAGGAGGTGGGGCGGGGCAGCCATGCCGGAGAGGAGGAGAAGCCGGCGGCCGACAGGGTGAGCCAATGCGGAGGAAGAGGATAACCGGAGGAGGAAGAGAAGCGGAGACAGAAGATGATGGTTTTTTTTTGGAGAGGATGCGCTGTTGTTGGGTCTTGTTGGGCATGCGATGGTTTGGTTTCCTATCTTTCGCGCCTCCCTCGGCAGCAGTTCCCAGGCTCGTTCGTTCCCTCTTTGCTCTCCGCTGCCCGCGTCACTGGCTCACTGCAGCGCGCCGCTGCCGTGAGTCCGTGACTCGCAACTTTGCGCCGCGCCACCGTCACCGCTTTGTCGTCCGCCCCTGCTTCCGTGCCCTGTCTCCTCGCCGTTTACTGGCGTCTGCTCGTGGCTCCACCCCCTCTTCCTGGGCTCCTGCTATCCTGCACGCCCTGCCGACTGCAGCCCCGCTGAATCAGACAGGCGCGGAGGCGCCGGCGACCGGCCGCATGGGAGCAAGCAGCTAGCCAGGCGTCCGCGCCGCTGCCGGTCTCCATCGCTCCCTCTCCTGAACCTTTTGAGTTTGAGGTGATTTTCTTCCCCCAAATGTTTCAATCTCTTGTCCTTTCTAGTTTCTATTCAACCTTTTAAATGGGATTCCGGTATTGTAATTTGTCAATTCGTGGCAACATCCGGGAGTTGTAGAAACATAAAATGATGGGCTCAAAAGTGACGGGATTATTGGAAGAAGGAAGAAACGAGGAAGATATTTGAGAAAGGGATATAAAAGAACATCTCATTTTGTGTGGAAACTGTGGAAACCCAGTTTTAAATAGAGTGGTACGGTGGAATCTTAGCTACGAGGGTTTATGTAGTTTTTCACTTTACGCTCCATTTGATTTCAGTGTTTTTTCTTTCATTCCTATGTTACCAACAGGCTCTAAACATGTAATCTCAAGTATCTCTCGATTTATATCATGTACTATAGCTATCTTTATTGTATGTGTTAGTTCCAGAGAAGCTCTAAACATTTGTTATAGCTATCATTTTATTGCACCCTATATAACTCGGTGAAAAGCTGGGTCCGCTGCTGCCCAGACACCGTCTCTACTGTTGCTGGACTCTCACACTCCTCGGTCTTTTTCCCCACTGTTGCAGGTCTTCTTCCCCACCGGACGGCTCGCCGTCACCCCCTCCGTATTCTTCCCCACCTGCCTCTTCATCGCCGCCCCTTCCAAGATCTCTCCTTCTCCTTCACCACCGAGGCATCCTACTCTCCTCCTCCCCCGTCCTACACTACCGCCTGCTGTACCTGCCTAGATCCAGCGGACGTGCATCATGCCTCGGCCGAGCCGGCTCTGGTGCTACCAAGTCACGCCTGTCGCTCTCCGCTGACGTCGAACAGCATTGGCCCCCGCGCCGGCCGCCTGGCTCGCAGCCTTGCACTATCGCACGTGAGTGCCATGCATTCTGTTTCTTGTGTTCATGCTTGACCAATTTTTCCTGTGTCCGAATTGCCAATTTTTCCTGTCAAGAGGTGCTAATTGCTCTCATAGAGGAACATCTGCTTTGGATTGCTGCAGTGTGTAATTACATTAGCAAAACACTTTATTGCCTCTTGTTGTCCTTGAACTGCTACTGTTGACTATCGACCAATTCATTGGTCTAGGTAATAAACAAGTGATAAGTAGGTTAAAAGTATCCCAGGATATCATCTTATTTGGCAATTCGGCATTCTTGATTGATGCACAACAAGCAATTTGTATATAACCTTTTTGCTAAACCACTAGAAAATGGGTTTTATTTAATTACTCATTGGGGCCTCTTTTTATGAATACCTCAAATTGGCGCTAGGCTGATAGCTTTATAGCATTTAGCACGATACTAACTAAACTCAAGTGCCAAAAACTTAATGCAGGTGGGCAGGTGGAACAATATGCTTCCAGTAATGGTCAAGGCAAAGCTGCATCAGAGCACAATATGCTTTCAATAACGGTCAAGGCACAATTGCACCAGAACTGTGGGCAAATGAGATGGTAGAAAGTGAAGTCCCTGCCTTGGAAAAGTTATTTATTCAAGCTTCTGAGTTTATTGATTTCTTCAGTTTTTTCTGACGGTTGATGAGTTCTAAGAAAATATTGGATTTGAAGTTATAGGATTGATCATAGTTAAATATGAATGGTTTGGTAGTAAAAAAGCAAATTTTTGATAATGCCAATTGATAATGGTAATAAAAGCATTCAGATTTCAGATCCATCCTTGACAATAATTAGAGATATATTATCAAAATAAAAATAATAGGTCTTATTATATTTTTTTTTTGCAAACGTTGGTGTTGTAGTGGGTGGAAGAAAAATTTTATATTTAATGGATTTACGAGTATTTGAAAAAAAATGTTTGTAGGACACAAGTAATATGACTTTTTAAGTTATTGTCTTGTTCTCTAATTACTATGATTTATCTTTCAGTTCAAAAATGTGAGCATGCTATGACATTCTACACCTGCTGCATATGATCTGTTCCGGAAGGAGATCAGGAAGTCGATTCACTACTTTGCCAAAGAAAAAATAACTAACAACCAGGAAAAAAAAACTTCCATGGGGTAGTAGAGACCAGCATTTTTGGATACTATGCAGTCATGTGTGAGGGTAAGTTATACAACTTTCCTGCTTTATTTCAAATTATGATTGTAAATGAATGTTATGCAAGTACACCAGTTTTACTAATTCAAGGTCTCCGAAACTGATATTCTTCTTCTGCAGGTTCTTGTGCAGCTTGGTGTTTATGAGATTCCGAAAGCACACATACATAAGAGATGGACTCGCTTAGCGATGGATGTTCTGCCGGCTGAACTGAAGGGGGTACCAGCAGGCAAGCTGTGTAACTGTGTTTGGAGTCTATGATATATTGAGACACTTATCTGTATTTCAATGCAATTGGACTATTGGAGTAGTAGAAAAAGGTAACAAAGATTTGGGGTGCTTTCAATATTGTAGCGAAAGAACTCAAGAAGATTAGGAGAAAACTGAGGGAGTATTACAAGGCAAAGGAAAATATTATCTAAGAGTGGCGATCAAAAGAGGTTCCTTGTACAAGACAATTACTATACAACTGAAACTGATGCAGCCCTTGAGAGTGGTTCTGAGGTTTACCAAGGGAAGTCTGCTTCAAGGGAGCCAGAGACCATTATGCAACAAAGCAAAAGAGAAGGGAGACTACTGGCAGCTCCAAGGAAGTTCCAAGTGGGAAGAAGAAGAAGCCGCATTGTGGTGATTGCGATGTTTTGGGTCACACTGCAGCAACTCGTGTTGGCTGAAGGAAGAAAGTTGTAGATCTGGGTACTGAACTTCCAGAACTTTGAAAATTTAGGTTGGCTGGCTGTTTAACTTCAGCTATTAAGTCTATTTAGATTAGAACTATCCATGGATTAAGTTTAGAGTTGATCGAACCAAACTAGACTTGTCCTTTTGCTGCTCCTGTTTGAGCATTTTCTGTAATGAACTATGTATCTAGATTGATCAGACATTTGCATGCCATAGTCGTGTTTTTCTTGCTCTTATGTAAGCATTTGATGTAATGAAGTAACTATCTAGCTTCATCATATAACTGCATGCCAATATGATTGACTGAACAGCTTTGTCTGGAAAATATTATCCCTCGTTGTATGTGTTTATTTGTTTACTTCAGTTTACACAAACAGATGAAGGCACGAGAATAGTTATTGTATCCTCCAGTTTGTCTCGTGGGAAAGATAAGTCAAAAGTGTTGTGTCACCAAAATATATTTCACTTGAAAGAATAGGATTCAATGAATGGAAGATATGTTTATATGAATAATGCTTCGGAAGTAATATATCGCCGGTATGCTTTCACTTGAATGGAAAAGATAAACATAAATTGCATTCTTCAATTAAAATGATGGAACAACCATAAAAGGGCCATGTTTGGCAATGCTTGCATTGGAACAAATTCAACATTGGTTACAAAATGGGGGCTCTATGGCACACTCAGCAATTTGTGCAAGAAAGCAGAAAATATCCAAAATAGTGAAATGAATTCTCATCTCATCTGGTATCAAATAAAAATAAAAAAGCTAATATATATGTGGAAGGCATAAGAAATATAAGGCATCAGAGACATCTGCATAAGGAGAATGAGATAAAACATCAGAGAGCTCAACGGTTCCTTTTTCATGTAGGGACATGATTATCCACCAGGATTGGATGAATTGCATCCTCTGAAGCCAACGGTCCTGTTTTATTGATGATGAACTACGGACTCTTGTAGGGAAGCATTAAAGAAAGCCATAAAGAATCTCAATGAAGAACAGACTCTTGCAACGCCCATTCTATAATGCTAGTGCCTGACTATATGCAAAAAAAGAAGAAGATCCATAACAAATTGAACAGATAATTGGACAGATCCTAACCCGCGCAAGTGGCTCGTCCCGTGGTCGTGTCCGCTTGCGACGGCAGCTCCGCCATTAAAAGCCGCCATTGACACCGGCGTTCCGCTTTCGTTCCGCGCACATCACTCATCCCCGAGCCGATTACTTGCACCCAGATCATCCTCACACTTCCCTCCACACATTCAAGCAATCCCCAACATCTCCCATCCACCTCTGTGGCCGGAATTGCAGATCTTGGCCATGGACGTCGTTCTGAGTTCCTTCGTATAGGTAGCTCACCATGGTTCATCTTTTTCCAATCAACCTATCAGAATGAGTTGAGGGCATCTGGGAACACGTGACGCTCGTCTTAGATCGAAGTTCGATGAGCGGAGTAGAGGGGAAGCCGGGCGGCAACTGCGCTGCCGAGCTGCGGCGCCCACAGCGCGGTTCCGCGGTTTTCCGCGAGAAAGACCCACGAGGGCGAAGGGGGTGCACGTGGGGAGAGCCTCGATCCTGCTGGGCCTGTTCCTTGCCGTGTAGGCCCGAGAGGGAGAAAAGAAAAAGAGAAAAAGAAAAGAGAGAAAAGAGAAAAGAAAAAAAAGAAAAGAAAAGGGAAAAGAGGAGAGTAGGCGCTGGTGGGCTGGCCCAACTTGGGCTTGGTTCGGCGGGTATGTAGAGGATAAAAAGTTGAGGGAGTGAAAGTGAACTTTTGAAAGTTGTTTTGGCCTGTTCTGAGTGAATCTCGAGTTGCAGTTTTTTTATGTACAGCAGCACCTTACAAAATATATAGAAAATAGTAAAAAATCTAAAATTTGTTGGTTTCCCCATGACTAGATCTACGCAGGAAAAATTTGAGTTGAGATAAAATATGTGTTTTACTACTCTGTTTAATTGCATTAGTAAATGCTTGTTATATGCCTTAGCTAGTCTATGTAAAAATAGTAGCTAGTCTTTTTGCAATAATTGTTTTAGTGTTGTTAGTATAATTGTGTGCATGCTCAAAAATCATTATTGCTTCATGTATCTAATTAAATATGTGTTTCCTTCCTTTTGTTAATGCTCAAGTGATACATGTAGGAGTAAAACTAGTGCAAAAATAAGACATAACCATATGTGCATGGGTAGATGCCTCTGCATGTTCCATGAGCTATGTCACATGCATTCTAAAATGGCTCATCACCATCACCACCTGTACCTTGATGCATTGCATGATAAAATTTATTTACTGTGTAACAAGTGCTCAAGAGATAATCATATAAGTTAATTTGTGGTTGATTTGTTGCATCCAAGAGCACCACATTTATTTTTGTCTGTGCATTCAACGCACTTATACACGATGCATTACACATAGATAAAGCAGTCGCTGACGGTCTGTACGAGTTGGTGGCTGAACCTGTCGCCGACCCGGTGGAGGCCGCAGTTGTTGCTGATCCCGTTGCTGAAGACCCGAACCAAAGTTTGGAACAACCCAAGGATGTTGAGTAGGAAGGCAAGCACCGTATCATAACCCCTATTTTTAAAGCTATGCAACATGATTACTTAAGTATTGTGCATTTACGTTTTAGATATGATTGAAACCCTAGCATGCATAATCTCTAGGATTCCTATGTCAAGATACTAGTATGTGTGTATGTCGATAGCTTGTCATGCTAAATAGGACCGGTAGAAGCCGAGTGATTTTCTGTCGGCCGGCCGGCTGACACGAGGAGGAGAGGAGCAGCAAGCCAGCAACAATGAATCAACAATAACGGCGGTGGTGAGTGAGCCTCTTGCTAAGCTGTGGAAGCACGGACCGTTCGGCTGGGCTTCTACCCGAGCAAGGTGACGATGAGCGGCATCTGGACCGGGGACAGGCCCATTTCCCCGTCCGCAGCCTCTTCAATCTTCATCCTCGAGGCTCGAGTCCATGTCCCTCCTCGGCCTCGTCTACTACACCTTCATCATCGGCGTCGAGATCTAGCTCTGCACCGTGCTCCGCACCGGCCACAGGAGCTTCTGATTCGCCGCCACCTCCGCGCTCCTGCCATTCCGCGTCGGCGCCGCCACCGGCTACGTCGCCGTCAGCACCGACGGCAGGGTCAACAAGCTGTCGTTCCTGGTGTTCCTGGGCGCCACGTTCTGCGCCACCACCTTCTCCGTGTTCCGTGCTGGCGCGCAACATCGCCCAGCTGAAGCTCGCCGGCACCGACGTGGGGCAGCTCTCCATCTCCGCCTCCCTCGTCAACGACACCTTCACCTGGGGAGGCCTCACCGTCGCCACCGTGCTTGTGCACATGCGCTACGGCACCGTCCTGTGCCTCTGGACTCTGGGCTCGGGCTTCCTCATCGTCAGCGCCAACTACCTCATCGTCCACCCCATGCTGCTCCGGCTAGCGCGGAGCGTCGCCGAGGGGTGAGGGGGAGGTGGTGACTGAGATGCAGGAGTGCTCGATGCTCTTCGGCGTCAGGCCGTGCTGCAGATGGTGGCGTGCGTGCACCTGCCCCGTGACGTGCCGGCGCTGCTCACCCTGGTGGACGTGGCCTGGCCTCTCCATCCGAGTGGTCGCGGTGGCGGTGCAAGCGCTGCACCTGATCGAGTTCCCGGCCGTTCTTCCGCGCTGCTGCTGATCACTGTGTCAGCGCCGTCGTCGTCGTTCGAGCACTCGACGCACGGGCGTTCCCAGGTGTAGCTGCACTTGAGGCACATCTCCCACGCCTTCATGGTGTACGAGGAGCAGAAGGAAGGAACGGTGTCGGCGTACGCGAGCATGCACGAGGACGTGACGGTGGCGGAGGACCGGCACGTGGCGCTCATTGTGCTGCCCTTCCACAAGCACCGCTCCGTCGACGGCGGGCTCGAGGCGTTCCACCCGGCGGTGCAGCCGCTCAACCGCAGCGTTCAGCGCTTCTCGCCGTGCACGATGGGGATCCTCATTGACCGCGGCCTCGGCAGCGGCGCGCCGGGGGGCCTCACACGCGTGGCGGCACTCTTCTTCGGGGGGCGTGACGACCGCGAGGCCGTGGCGCTGGCCACGCGGATGGTCAACAACCTGGCTGTCGACCTCACCGTGCTGCGATTCGTCCAGAAAGGACTGCAGCATCTTGATGACGGGCTTGGGCGAGTTCGACGCGCTCAAGGTGCGGAAGGCCGACGACGCGTGCCTGCGGGAGTTCCTTGAGCGGGCCCACGGCATGAGCGTGGGCGGCGGTGGTGGTCGAGTATGGGGACGGGGGGCCTTCAATGCTAGAACACCATACAACAACCCGTTGCGTTCAGGCGACGGTTTTTCCTGAAGGCTGAACCGCCGATTCATACAGCTGTTTTTAGTTACAACCGTTTCATACGACGGTATGGTCCGCCATGGCATGGCACCAAACACTGTGTGATATGGCGAGCGTCGTGCCGTTCGGTGGTTTTTGTTGAAACCGTCAAACCATACAGCGGCCGCCATATCGTATGGCGTTTGGTGGCCATTCATGCAATTTTTTCACTCCAGTGATTATTTCGGCAAAATCGTAATAATAAAATAAAAAAATCTCAGGCCATCCCACCTATTGATGCAAGCGGGCCTACGGGCCGTCGCGACGACCGCCAGCCTAAATTGTTCAGCCTACAGGAGCCGGCTAGCACCTGCTCCGATTTAGGTCTCGTTCGGTTCGGCCGGAACGGCCCGGAACGAGGCCCGTTCCGGGTGGTTTGATTCGGCTCGGAACGAAGTCAGGTCTCTGTTAAAATTGTTGTTCGGTTAGTCTGGCCCAAAACTAAACCTGGGCCGGATTGGTTTCACTTCTTCCTTCCACGGCCCGGAAGGAATCCCCATCTCATCCCTCCCGGATCGGAGCCTGGCCACTCTGTAATGCGTGATGGGGCGGCCAAGGCGTAAACGGTGAAAGACGTCTTCTGCATCGGCGGGAAGGACTTGAGTAGCCTACGTGTTGCCTTGTAACTGGGTGACCGAGTTGTAGTGGGGCCCAAGTGGCAGTGTGCGTGACGGCGTGAATATAAGCCGTGTGTACCAAGCGTGAGAAACCATCTATCTCTTGAACATTCAGAAACTAAGAAAAGGGGAAATCTTTCCTCCTTCTCCAGTTATCTCTGATTTCTCGATTCCATTGTCGTGCTCACGTCGTTGGCAAATCGCCGACCGGCCACAGGTATCACAATTGGTATCAGATTCGGCTTTCCTCGGTACGCTTCCGATTGAATCACGGTACTCCGTCGGAGAGATTTGCAAACGGATTAGGTTGGGGATAGGTGGGTTGTGTGCCGCGCAGAACCGGTCACGATCCGCCGTTTCCTTTCGTAAATCCTAGTCCAGCGAGTTTCCCTTGCGGGTGATTCTGTTGGAGCTGCTGATTCGTGGGTGGTGTTCTGATTTGGTGGAGGAGCAACGCGGACTACGGCGGCAGCCACATCGGCTGTACGCGGTGCGGATCGAGCGGAGTGCAGAAACCCTTCGACATCTGGATCGTAATCCCCGGCGGTGGTCACACCGACTACCGCGTCCGTGGTTGATCTTGGTTTGAGGGCACTCTACTCGTTCGTCGGCATCGAATTTGACGGCGGATTTCTCGGGATTTCTGTTGGATTCACGGCATCTCGGTCGGATTCATTCTTCTGCACTTTCTTCATCAGGTGCGTGAGCCATTTCCCTCCAGTTCATCCGATTTCAGTCGTGCGTCTCGGTGCGTAGCAGTCAGATCTGTACCTCTGCTTGGTTTCTACACACACGACACAACGGCGCCTACTAAGCCTTCTGTCCAGAGTCAAATTTTGCTTGACAAGATGTCAGAGGTAGAGCAACATGATGCTGATAGGTGGAAGGATGTCATGGACAGTCTGGACCTGTTGTTTGCTCGAGTTGAGGATATTGCCAAAATCCAGCAAGATTTCCAAACTCAGATGGATATCAATGTTCAGGTAGTGGGTGATATGTGTAAAGAGCAAAGAAATATGGCCAAGCAAATTGATATCACTGGAAAAGCTGTGGAAAAATTGACTATAGAACAACTGCACACCACTTCTGATGATTCTGAAGATAGTCCAACCCACTTTCATATCCCTGAACGGAGGTTCAGATCCCACCAGTCACGACCACCAAAATCTTCACGTGTTCCAGATAAATCCAACCAGCCTCAGCATTCCCATACTCAGGATTCCCCAGAGCATTATCGTGGATCGCAACCTAAAGTCTCCTTCCCTGTGTTTGATGGCAAAGACCCAAGGATTTGGAAGGACAAGTGCTTGGATTTCTTCACCTTCTTCAGAATCCCTGAAAGCATGAGACTCAACCTGGCTTGCATGAATTTTGAAGGATTGCTGCTATGTGGCTTCAGGTCTACAAGTCTACTCAGGGACTGACCACTTGGGAAGCTTTAGTTGCAGCAGTGGAAGCAAAGTTTGGAGCTGATGACTATAGGTCTGCACTCACTGAACTCTTGGAGTTGAAACAAACTGGTACTGTGGAGGAGTATACCACTGCTTTTGAAACTCTGCAGTATCAAGTCTGTATGCATAATCCTAATTACCATGATGAAGTGTTCTTTGTGTCCAGTTTCATTAAGGGATTGAAGGAAGACATCCAAACACCTGTGCAAATGCAACTGCCCACAACTATGACAAGAGCAATATTGTTGGCTAAGATACAGCAAAGGATGCTGGATAAAGGGAAGGTTAAGACAAGTAAGCCCTCTTTGCAGACCAAGCTAGGGACTAGCCAACTCAGAAGTGATCCCAAACAACCCTATAACAGCAACCTCTGGAGGGAGAGACAGGAGAGGGATCACAGAAAAGCAAATGGGCTCTGCTATTACTGTGCAGAAAAGTATGAACCAGGCCATGCTGATAAGTGCACTAAAAGGCCAAAAGCTCAAGTACATGCTACGGTGGTCAATGACCTGGATGTCAATCTGACAGAAGAAGTGTTGAATGAATTGGCAGTGGAAGATTCTTTGAATGAGCAGTTTGCTCATCTGTCTCTCAATGCATTCACTTCTTGTGGGGGTTTTGAATGCATCAAGATAAGGGCTGTGGTCAACAACAAAGTGATGTTAATGCTGTTGGACAGTGGGAGCTCACACAGCTTTGTTAGTCCAAATTTTCTTCAGAAAGTGGGGATTCAACCAACAAAAACTGTGGCACAGAAGGTTCAGTTACCTAATGGGGACTTTCTAGTTACTGATACAATGGTACCTCAGTTAACTTGGTGGTGTCAGGGTTACACATTGAGCACTGACATGCAGGTTCTAGACTTGGAAGTCTATGATGCTATATTGGGCTTTGACTGGCTGAAACTGCACAGTCCTATGAACTGTAATTGGCAGCAAAGAACAATTGAGTTCATGGACTCTGGTATTCTTGTGAAGTTAGAAGGAGTTCAGCCAGTACCACTTCAAGTGAATGAGCTGCTGACCAACTCATCAAGTGGGAGAAGGGCAATGATGTTTGGGCTTATGCCATCATCCACTCTACAACCGAGGGTACCCCTGAACCTTTAAATCCTTCTATTGCTGCAATTCTTGCTGATTATCATGATGTTTTTCAAGAACCCACTAGTTTGCCTCCTAGTAGAACTCATGATCATACTATTCCTCTGTTACCTACTGCTGTGCCTGTCAATTCTAGACCATACAAATATTCCCCACACCACAAAACAGAAATAGAACAGCAAGTTAAACAGTTGTTAGAGGCTAGGCTCATTACTCACAGCAGTAGTCCTTTTGCATCTCCTGTCCTGTTAGTTCAAAAAAAGGATGGCAGTTGGCGTTTTTGTGTTGATTATCGTAAATTGAATGATATGACTGTCAAGAATCGATTTCCAATGCCACTTATTGAGGAAATCCTGGATGAATTATTTGGGGCCAAATTTTTTACTAAACTTGACATGAGGTCTGGCTACCATCAAGTTCGAATGCATCAGTCTGATGAGTACAAAACGGCATTCAAAACACACCACGGCCATTATCAGTTCAGGGTCATGCCCTTTGGTCTTACAAATGCCCCAGCCACTTTCCAATGCCTCATGAGTAATATTCTTCAACCTTTCCTCAGACAATTTGTGTTAGTGTTCTTGGATGACATTTTGATATATAGTTCAACTTTGCAAGAACATGCAACACATCTGAAACTAGTGCTGGACAAAATGAGGGAACATCAACTTTATTTGAAGGAAAGTAAATGTTCATTTGCTCAGAGCCAGTTGGAATACTTGGGCCACATAATTTCAGCTGAAGGAGTAGCAACTGACCCTTCCAAAACAGCTGCCATGCTTAATTGGCCGAGACCTACCAATTTCACCGAGTTAAGAGGATTTTTGGGGTTAACTGGCTATTATAGAAAATTTGTGAAGGGTTATGGAATTTTGGCCAAACCTTTGACCACACTGTTGCAGAAGAAGGTGTTTACTTGGAATGACACAGCTCAACAGGCATTCTAGGCTCTAAAGCAGGCTATGGCCACTACACCTGTTTTAGCTCTTCCTAATTTCCATGAGCCTTTTATTATTGAAACAGATGCATGTGACACTGGCATTGGTGCTGTGCTGATGCAACAAGGTCGACCAATAGCTTACTTGAGTAAGGCCCTAGGGGAAAAGAACAAACACACATCCATCTATGAGAAAGAGTTCCTAGCATTGATCATGGCTGTGGAAAGATGGCGTCAGTATTTGCAATGGCATGAGTTTATCATCAGAACTGACCACAAGAGCTTGGCTTATCTCAGTGAACAGAATTTACATTCTGACTTACAAAGGAAGACAATGACAAGGTTGATGGGCCTGAAATTTCAGATCCAATACAGAAAAGACAAAGAAAATTTGGCAGCTGATGCTTTATCCCGGGTGGGTCACTTGATGGCCATACAAGCTGTGTCTTCAGTGCAACCAGTGTGGATGCAGCAGGTCCTTAACTCTTACATCACTGACTCTTTTGCTCAGAGTTTGTTAACCAAGTTGGCCATCCATTCCCCAACTCCTGAAGGGTATGCACGCCATGAGGGTCTCATCAGATACAAAGGGAAACTCTGGATTGCACAAAATTCTGCACTGCAAACCAAGCTTATTGCTGCTTTTCATTCCTCTCCAATTGGGGGCCATTCTGGGGTGAATGCCACATATCATAGACTGAAGCAGTACTTCTCTTGGAAAGGTATGAAACTTGATGTTGAAAATTTTGTGAAACAATGCTCTATCTGCCAGCATGCTAAGCATTCCAATAGTCATCCTTCTGGCCTTCTGCAACCTTTACCTATACCACAAGGGGCCTGGCAGGATATTTCAATGGATTTTGTGGAGGGTCTTCCTAAGTGTGATGGATACAATGTCATCTTAGTGGTGGTCGACAGATTCACCAAATATGCACATTTCAATGCTTTGAAACATCCTTATACTGCTCCTGCTGTAGCCAAGTTGGTGCTGGACACAGTGATCAAATTGCATGGCTTGCCCAAGTCTATAGTCAGTGACAGAGATAAAGTTTTCATCAGCACTTTCTGGAGGGAGTTACTCAAACTGTATGACATTCAATTACAAATGAGCACGGCATATCATCCACAAACGGATGGTCAAACGGAAAGGGTCAACCAGTGCTTAGAAATATATTTGAGGTGCATGGTGCATGATTCACCAACTCATTGGAAACATTGGTTGGCATTAGCTGAACTTTGGTACAATTCATCTTATCATACTACTTTAGGTTGTTCCCCATTTAAGGCTTTGTATGGTTATGACCCCAACATTGGTGCTGCACCACTTCTCACTGATCACACTGATCAGACTGTGTTAGAGTTGGCTTTGGATAGACAGCACCACTTACAACTGCTAAAGGAGAATCTGGCAAAGGCTCAAAACAGAATGAAACTCCAAGCTGATAAGAAAAGAGTGGATTTACAGTTCCAGGTGGAAGATTCAGTATTACTCAGATTACAACCATATGCTCAAACATCTGTTGCTAACAGACGCTACCCAAAGTTGGCTTTCAAATTCTTTGGTCCTTACAAAATTCTGGAGAGGATTGGGTCAGTTGCTTACAAACTTGATCTACCTGCGGGAAGTTTGATCCACCCAGTTTTCCACATTTCACAACTCAAGCCATTTGTACCAAACAGCCAACCTGAATATGGAGATGTGTCTAAACCGGTGGATTTGCAAGCAGGTTCGGTGACTCCTGAATGCATACTGAGCCGTCGGCTGGTTCAAAAAGGAAACTCAGCAATTCCACAAGTTAAGATTAAGTCGAGTAACCTGTCTGAAGAGTCAGCGACTTGAGAAGATTACCATGTCCTGAAAGAGCGCTTTCCAGATGCGCTTGCCTAGGGACAGGCAAGATCTTCAGCCGGGGGAGGTGTAATGCGTGATGGGGCGGCCAAGGCGTAAACGGTGAAAGACGTCTTCTGCATCGGCGGGAAGGACTTGAGTAGCCTACGTGTTGCCTTGTAACTGGGTGACCGAATTGTAGTGGGGCCCAAGTGGCAGTGTGCGTGACGGCGTGAATATAAGCCGTGTGTACCAAGCGTGAGAAACCATCTATCTCTTGAACATTCAGAAACTAAGAAAAGGGGAAAATCTTTCCTCCTTCTTCTCCAGTTATCTCCGATTTCTCGATTCCATTGTCGTGCTCACTTCGTTGGCAATCGCCGACCGGCCACGGGTATCACACACTAGACGCGAGGAGACGAGCGGCTCCGCTGGCGGCGCGCGAGGAGACGAGGCGGCGGCGAGAGGTGACGGTGTGGCGCCGCGGCACATCTTCGATGGCCACCACCGACACCGAGGCGGCGATTGCTGCCATACGCAGATAAGCCGTCGCATTCTCCTCTTCTTTCCTTCTCGCCCTAGGTTTCTTGCTCCCTAGCCATACCTCCGGCACCAATCAGTTGGCGCACTTGGTGTCATCGCCGCGGCCGGGGAGTTGGACTCGTCCTCCTCTCCTTGGTCCACTCAGGCGCGGAGCACCACCAGCAACGCGAGGCCAAGAGCCACTAGGCGGCGACCCGGAGCCGGAGGGGGCGCGCGCAGGGGCCTGGCCCCCCCTAACGATGCAGTTTTGTCAAAGTTCCCTTTAATTGTCTAGCTAATTAATTACTACTAACCTGTGCAGACTATGAAAAGGTTCTGTACTTCGGTTCGCAGCCTAGCAAGACAATAGGCCCAACTATGCAAGCCTTAGGCCTTTTTCTCTCCACTAACTGATAGCTGTGTGCGTGATTTCCTGAAAATCTTGTACTACTTTAACAATCACGACTCCAAATTTATGTGTCCACAACTTTAATAATCACCTCATCTCACAAAAAAAAGTATTATTCACCTATGAAAAATTGCAGCTTATTGCTTCTCTTTTTCAAATCAACCTGAAAGTAAAGAATGATATATATACAATGTTATAGCTGATTGGTATGCAAATAACATTTTATTTGTATATATTGCAGCTATGTGTGACCATTGTATACTTGCCCCCCCCCCACCCCACCCCCCCATACCTAAATCCTGGCTCCGCCCCTGATCGCCGCACGGACAGGAGCTGAACACTCGAACACCACGCCGCTCAGCTCTGGATCGAGCATGGAGCGCCTGCCACCCGCTATATACTACTACAGTAGTTTCTTTTGCTTGGATCTGTTGAAGTTGTGCTGTCGACACCCATTATCAGCGGGTACTAGATTGGTTCCAGTGTCGTTGCTGAGCAAAGCATGACAGATTAGTTTGGTTTTGATGGTTGACACTGGATCTCATTGTTTCCAGATTGCATTGTACACAATCACTGTTGCTGAATTGCCAAATTGGAGACCACAGATAGATTGTTTGAAGTTTATTTTAGTCATGCTACATAGATTCAGGTTTTCTTTACTTAAATTTGCACCAGGAGACAATTAAACATATTTTTGTTGTTGTAACTCAGACTCGATAGATTTGAGCTGGTTTACTAATGTTTAGTGCTATGTACATGCAAACCATTAGATTTTGTTCTGTTAAAAAATCAGAAGTTTTGAATTCTTCATGTTGACTTGGCTTACAGTGAAGTACTCGATGTTTGTGCTCCAACAATGTAACTGGTTTGTCTCGTTTGGATTATTTCTGAATTTCATTGTCAGGTATGCTTGTTCTTTAATGGAGCATGATCATCCCATACATGCTAGCTCACTCTACATATGTCTCCTTTATTAGCAACACCACTTTAACTATTTTTTCTGAATTTCTTTGTCATTTTTGCTTGCTCTTTAATGGAGCCAAGCCATACTACTATTATTTTGGACTTTAAATTTTGTACAGAAGTACAACTGTTAAATCAATAACATAATGCACACGTTTGTATTTGTTCATTTCTAAAAATTATCAGTATCTGTTGAGATGTACATATCTTGTTTTCCATCAGGCATATGCCATTGGCAATAAAAATGGGATATTATCTAATAAGAATATCTTTCTATGATTAACTGGTTTGGAAGAATTTCTGGATTTTCTTGTGAGACTATACATCAGCATTGTGATTTCTTCATTATGTTCTGAACATGCCTTAGTTATCTGCTTAGGTTTGGTTCATTTGTAGGTGCTAGTACCACACCGACACAACATTGTAGTAAGACTTGTATGTAGCTTGTTTGCAATTAGGCTGAATATAAGTTACAGAATGGTTGCAACTAGGCTTGGTTTTGACATAGCATTGACAGTCCTGCATTGAGAGGCACATTGTCCTGCATTGAGATTTCAAATGAAATTACTAGCTTCTTTTGCTAAAGCAGTCACTGTTTTTTTCTTTCTTTCTTGCTCGAAACTCTGTTATAGAAACCAAATGGTTCTGAAACATTCGAGATATATGCAACTGTGCATGGACTAGTTACCAGAATTTGGATACATATATACTGATGCATCAATTTGTGAATACTGATTGCTCGATGGGAAACACATGATTCTCTGTTCTTGAAACTAAATGGTTTTGAAAATATATCACTTGTCTATTGATGATCTTTCAGCTAAGAAGATATGTATGTTCCTCGGTGCTTGTCGTAGGCTTGCATCAGCTGCAAGTCTGCAACCCAGTTGTAGTGCAGGCACTGCCTGGAGTTAAGTAGCTGTGCACTTCAGGTTGTTGTTGTTTCTAGGCTGCTGGTACTCTTGTGGCAGGAAAGAGGATACAATAGTAGTAGCAGTACATGAGTATAGTGGCATACCTGTTGCACTATCTTACTGATCAATTGTTTTGTTGAGAAGTTCCAGTACTTAAGTGTAATTGGTTGCAACATGCAATTTTGTATAATAAACTGATCAATTTTGGTCTATGTAAGTCACCGGGATTTAAAATGCAAAATGTTCCTTGCTTCCGGAATGCATCTTTTGAGTGACTTTGCATTATTTTGGTTTGCTCAGTGTGAAGGTGAAATAATCTACTTGAATGTTTGGCATTATTTTGGTTTGCTTCATTGTGTGTGTTGAGATTTACTCAGGCACTGAAGTGCAGGCTTGTCGTCCCATCTTGAAACGATCATAATCGCATTTATAGTGAAGCTTTCTTCACCATAAATCGCAAATCACTGGTCTTACCTGATACTGTGCTTGATACCGCAAAGAGCAAATCACTGGTCTTACCTGATACTGTGCTTGATACTACAAAGAGCAAATCACTATTCTTATCTGATATGTAAAGAACAAGTCATCTTGGGTACTAATTTTGTGTTTGTTCAGGATAGCTGCAAGGTTGTTTACTATTCATGTTTGTGGTATTTCTATGTTATAACAGGCGTGTACTTTGGCCATGGATTTGTAGATGCAAGCTGACCTGAAAGTGGTGTGGTATGTCTATGTTATCTTGCTAGCTTTGACCTGGATTTGTTCCCTTTGTGTCTGTTCGGTTTGAGTGGATTGGCAGGATTAAATCCTGGCCGTATTGAGTGACACAGGTGGATTCACTCGAACCGGGCGTGGAAGTAATGAGCCCTGTACATGGTCTGGTTTTAACCCGGATAACCCGTGAACCAGACCATATTAAACCGCTTTTCAACACCATGAACGGGTTGGTTTCCAGCGGGTTAAAGCCGTGTAACCCGTTCAAAGTTGGAGTAATACCTTCGCGAGTTTGCCACACCGCCGTCCGCCGACGAGCGCGAGGTCCACATATGTGCACCCGTGCGCCGGCGAGCGCGAGTTCCGCCGCCTGCGCGCCACCGTGCGCCGGCGAGCGCGAGGTCCCCCTGCATACGCTCGAGAGTTAGGGAGGTGCGGAGTCCTCCTGCCCTTCGCCGCAAGGTTGCAGCTGACGGCATCGCGGTCGCAAAGCTCATGGCGCTGATGGCATCGCAGCCGTGAAGCTCGTGGTGGATGCTGCAGCGCAGGAGAGTTGTGGAGGCGCGGCGTCCTGCTCCTCTTTACCATGGTTCCTGGCAACCGCTGCCCAGCAAAGCAACCACGCGGGAGACGACGTTGTGGCCGCGGACTACGCCGCCGCCGCCGCAATTCCAGGCACACCAGGACTTCATGAGCGATTCTGGTAAGGGCTTGAAGGCGCGGTCGTCCTAGAGCAGGAACATGGCAGATCGTCCAGCATGGCAGTGGAGATCGAGCTCGACGATGACGAGCGCCTCCGGGAAGGCCCAAATGAAGAGAAACCAGCGAATACCAGCGTAGAACGGGCCGATAGATTGGATTGCTAGCTCCATGTCATATGCCACAATGCCACCTCGAAGAAGATGAGCGGCACGAGGCAGCTTGCACCGCTCGCTCCTGGCAGCAAGTTGGCGTAGCTATGTTTTCTGTAATTAACGACCGGTTTAAACCGTTAACCGTACAACCCGCCGGTTTCTGAACCATCAACTGGACTCCCACGTGGTCTGGGTTGGTTTTTCACCAAAACCCGGTGAAACCGGACCATGAACAGGGCTAGAAGTAATCCTGGCCTGAATCAAATCCGGCCAAATCGAACAACATCCTTGCAGGTGCGCAGGAGCCTGCAGAAACCTGCAACTGGCGCATCATGGCCTGCTGCAGAACCGGGCCAGGCTCCAGCACGCGCTGTCTGCGAGACACCGCTCAAACGCAAGCAGGCGCCGCGCCTCCGCCATGCCGATACGCACCCTTTTAGGCTTTTAGCACGGCTACGCGGCGGCCTTCCTGCCGTTCGCATGGCCAGCAATCCCGGGAGGCCGGGATTCATCCGCCGCCGCCGCTCTAGGCGACGTGGAACGCCGCGACCACCTCCTTCCGCACGTCGGCGTCCCAAAGAACGGCGCCGTCTGCCAGCTTTGACGGCGGGCGCGCGTCCTCGACCTTCGTCGCAACGACGGTGATGTCGTCGGGCTTCCCCCCGCTCGACCGCCTCGACGCCTCATACGCGACGTCCGCGATGAGGTCCGCCATGTTCCGGGGCGAGAACCCCAGTCTCGTGCCCATCTGCACGGCGCGCTTGAGCCGCGCGTCGCGCACGTTGTCGAACAGCCCGTCCGTCCCGGCCACCACGACGTCGCCGGCCCTCGCCGCCGCCTCCCCGACGCTCGCGCGGGTGACGTCGTCGCCGAGCTTGTTGGCGGCGAGCTGGAGCGGGGCCCTGTTGAAGAGGTCCGTTGCGCCCTCCAGCGGCGCACGATCACGATCCTGCCGCCCCGGAGCACGGCGAAGCCGCTGTCGCCGATGTACGCCCACTTCAGGGCCCTACCGGCGAGCGAGAGGATCACCGCCGTGGATGCCCCGGGCGCGCCCGACGCGGCCGTCTCCTTGTACGCCAGCTCCAGGAGCGCGTAGGGGCAGGCTGGCGGCCGCCGCGGCCGCACGAGCTCCGGCGCCTCAGGCAGCTGCTCGCCGTGCCCCCAAC
The DNA here is from genome assembly GCA_004135705.1 of Alloteropsis semialata. Classification (NCBI taxonomy): domain Eukaryota; kingdom Viridiplantae; phylum Streptophyta; class Magnoliopsida; order Poales; family Poaceae; genus Alloteropsis; species Alloteropsis semialata. Next base: position 34,143,265 of record CM014271.1, read on the forward strand.
GCGAAGGACCCAAACGCCAAGGACGACGCCGCCGCCGTGTACGGGAGCGGTGCTCGGGGGCTTTCCCCGTGAGCAGCTCGAGCAGCACGACGCCGGAGTACAAGTCGAGCAGCACGACGTAGTCAGCGTCGAGAGGATGTTGGAGGGCTTGACCTCGCCGTGGACGAACCGGCGCAGTCTGCACTCCCTCCCTCCCAGACTAGTCAGCTTCATCAGCGCTAGAAAGCAGTAATCAGTGGCGAATGGCAATGATGCTCGATATGCCTCTGCTTGTTCGGTGCTATTGTGTGACGCCACGCCAGAAGAGATCGAAGCGACTCGTCGTCACCGCCTCCGGCAGGCTCTGCCGTATATTAGCAGGCATCGCAGACCCAACCGCTTGCGCCCATTGGGTGTTTTGGGCTCACCTGCGTTAACCTGCGTTGTAAATAACCGGTGGTCTGCGGAGCCTGCTAAGGCCTCGTTCGGTTGCTTCGGAACGGCCCGGAATGAGGCCCAATCCAGCCGGATCGGACCAGCGTGGATTGAGCCCAACAAAAATTTGTCGTTCGGTTAATACGGGTCCGGAATGGAGACCGGCCCGGATTGGCCATTCCGTGCGCTTTATGGCCCGGAATCCTTCCTGGCCTCTTCACGGGAGGCTTGCCTTGGCGGCACGGCGCATCTCCCCCAACGGCGACGGCGTGGTAGCACGGCGCATGTGGCAGAACCGCCCAAATTAACCCGGTTTAAGTGTGCTAACCATTACCATTGAGGCAACCCAAGTTACCACACACTTAAAACGGACTAACTTGACAGTCTGTCGGGTCAAGCCCGATGTAACCACTGAATATTTGGATCGAAACTAGTGTGCACACACTCGTATGAAGACGAGTTCAGAGATTACAACAATCCACAACTTTTACAACACAAGGCCCCACAAGAGGCATTTTATTACAAACTGTTCTTGAATAAAGTAAAGTAAAAAAAATTCAGAGTTTAAGTGCAGCGGGAAAAGACGATAGTCTAACGACGATAAATAACATCACGAAGAAGCCATCCATGATGTCATTCAACACAATCCTCGCCGGCCGAGGACGTGTCCCACTCAACCGTCCAACCCGGAGGGAGCTGGCACGGCCAAGTCAAACTAGCAACCAACTCTTCAAAAGCGTTACCTGAAAACAAAGCCACAAGCAAGGCTGAGTATACTAATACTCAGCAAGGCTTACCCGTCGGGTGATATCTACTTCACCGACTCCTAGACATGCAAGGCTTTTGGCTGCTGGGTTTGTTTTGCCAAAAAGCATCTAAAAGTGGATCCTTATTTTCAATATTTTAGCATCAAGTTCTAGTTGATTAACTATTCTAGGTGAGCACTTATCTAAAGCAAGCATGTGAAGCAAACAATTTTCCAAGTATCAATATTGATTATCATCCTTGTTCCTCTTATTACTCAGTGTCGCACAGTGGTCAAGCAGTCTCAATAGCTGCGAGAAACAGACAATTCGAATTGATTTCTTAACCTTGCAAGGTGGACCTAAACACACGAGATGAGCGTACCCCCAGGGTTCGCACAACTCATGCGGTTCCCATCTTTCCTCAGATCGGGTCCAGATCCCACTTCCCTTGGCTACAAGGCCCCAAGACCCCGGACCCAGCCGTGCTTGCACTGCACTTGCACCACATGCCGTCGCACGGGAAACATCGTTCCAGAACAAGCGGGGGAAAGGTCCCTCACCGGTTCAATCAGGTACTAGGCTTACCGATCCCATGTCTCGACATGTGCTTAGTACGTTCAAAAACTTGACCAACAACAAGATCACATTTCGACTTTAGCCAATTTCCATCTAAGCAGACGGGACGATCAACCACCCCGGGTCATCGCATAAAAACCCGTCCGCCAATCCTTATGATTCCAACATAAGTAAAGCATTCAATTCCTATATCTCGCGAGTGACAGGAAATCACTCGACTTTTACCGTGTCCTTATAGCATGGCAACTAACGTCCTATCATACTAGTATTCAGAGCATAGGTACTAGGATCATGCATCTAAGGTTTCAATCAACTCCTTTAAACTTAAATGCACAAACATAGACAAAACATATTTGCATAATTTTAAAAGATAGGTTATGCTCCGGGGCTTGCCTTCTTGCTCAAAGTCAGACTTGGGCTCTTCCGAACCTTGGTTCGGGTCTTTAACAATTTCAGTTAGATTTAGATTGCCTTCACGCTGCTCACTCTCTGACTCAGAAATCCGCTCGGACAATCCATCGGCGAGAGACGTATCTATATGAAATGCACATGTATGAGATTTATAAATGCATAAACAAATGCAAACATGAAGCATAAGAGTGCAGCAATTTAATCATTTGGAATTAAGTTTTTTCAGCAAGAATACTATTTAATTATTCCAACCATTTTCTTGCATATTTTAGTGATTAAAGCATAGACAATTATATTTGCATGAACCAAAATTACAGTGAGCACACTTGTGAGCTTTATATAGTAAAACAAAATTTTTAGGACCCTACCATTATGTTACTTAATTGTTTTCTTTTGATTTTAATAGCCATGTAGTGGTAGCAAACAGAAAAACATGAATAAATCTACAAGCATTTTCTGAAGCTGTAATTTTTACTGGAGTTAACTATGCACTAGTGGGTATTACTATGAAGGTTTCAGACTTTTCTGACATACACATAATTCCAGGTGATTTATTTGCATTAAAACAGCTAGAGCAAAGATTAAAGCACAACTAAATCTACACATGATTTCTGGAGCTAAAACTTTCACCATGTACTGCTACGACATAGGGAAGTGCAAGGTAAATAGATCCTCATTTTATGGACAGCAGGAACATTTAATAAGTTTTATCTTGCTTAAACCATATGTGCACAAAAACTATATAAAAACTTATATAACACAAGTTGCACAACAAGCTTATTAAACTCTACTGAACAAAACATGATTACACCAGGTGGGTTTATATTTTTATCATGAACAGGTTATTTACTAGGTATTTATTTATTTTCATAAGCCTTTTCCTTACTTAAATCAAAACTATTGCAAAAACTTAGATTTCATGAGTTCATGTCCTACCACTGTGTAGATCTATAAACAAGGAAGCTAACAAAATTGATTTTGTATTTTTAGCATTTTTCTATGATTTTATAGGTTTTTGTGAAGTTTGCAGCCATTTAAAACATTAATTAAACAAATTCCGAATTTATTTCACAGATAGGCCCCTGCAACTTTCCCCATAACCCCCTGTACTTCTATCTCTGTTACAAAAGTACCCTTCTTCCTCCTTAGAACAGACCCGAGCCTGGGGCTCGCTAGTTGCAAGGCCGGACCGGCCGGAGGGGGCCCCTGGCCGGCGAGTGGTGGAAGGGAGAGGGAAAAGGGAGGGGGAGCTTCAGGGCCTCACCACTGATCCATTCCGATGGTTAGCTCGGGCGGAGGAAAACCATACAGGGCTGTCCACAGTGAGCTTGGTGGAGCGGCAATGGCATCCGGAGAGCTCCGAATTCCAGCAAGGTAGCGCTTGTTTGGTTCTTAGGATGGCTCGGGTGTGGAGAGGAGGAGGTGGAGGGGTCGTTCCTCCAAGGAATCGGATGGAGAGGGAGGAGGGCCGGCGAATGTATGAGGAAGCTCGAGCTCTGCTCGGTGTGCAGCATCAATGGAGGCTGCCCCCTCCTTTTATAGGCGCGGGAGCGAGGGAGGGAGGGCGCCGGGCAGGGCACGGGCAGGGGGCGAGCTCGGCCATTGGTCAGTAGGGGCGGCGTGGTGCGAGGTCGGGCAGCCAGCCATTGGCGATGCTTGTCGCTGGCGGCCGCGTGGAGCTCGAGCACGGGCCGGGAGGGGCGGTGGGCGACGGTTGGCGGAGGCGTGCGGTGACAGACCCGACCTCGCACCGCGGCCCACTAAGGTTGGGGCTGCTCGGCGGTGGCACAGAGCACGCCGGCCATTGGCCTGTGCCTTGCTCTGCTCTGTTCGTGTAGAAGGGAGGAGGGAGAAAGAAAGAGAAAAAGGAAAAGAGCCCGGTTTTGATCTAATTTTTTTTGGAACCTCTTCCACTTGATTTCGGAGAAAACATAAATTACAAAAGTTGTTCGTTTTGAAAAGATCTTCAACTTTTATATTTTCTGATTTTTGAGTTTTCATATAAAATTTGATTTTCTTGTTAGTTCCAGATAAACTCATTTTAGCGGTTAGTTAATGTTTAACTCATTAACTTATGGGATTTAACCTTTTGAGTTTGATCCAACAGTTTCAAGTAAACTTTCATTTCACTAATTTTGGATTATGTTATTGGGTTACTCTTGACATGACAAGTTAAACAAAAATTAACTAAGCACAACAAAAAGCATTAAAGCTTCAAATAAAAAGAAAAGTTATCATTTTATGAGTACACTATTGGATTTTGTACCTGTGCTTTCAAACAAATTATTTAGCACAACTTATTATTTCTATTTTATGATAGTTTACCGGGTCAACACACATATGCACAAACAAGCATGTGTATAAAATGATGCATGCCATGATTTGATAATCAAGTTACAACTTGGTGTTTAATTACTCCAGTGACACCGGGGTGTCACAGCGCATCTCCCCCAATGGTGACGGCGACCGTCTCCCCTCCGACATCGACGCTCCCCGCCCCCTTCTCGCCGGTATGGCCTGCCCTCGCCTCGTCCTTCCCCTCTCCTCCTTATCACCGATCAGGCACCACCCTCTTTTCCTTCCTCTCTCCGGTCGTCTTGTTTCTGTTCTTGAGCGTCATGGATGGGGTCTTGGCGTACAGATCGAAGGAATGGGGGTTTCGGCGTACGGGATTGGGGGGTTTTTGGTGGATCCCGTCGCTGTTGGGGTCTGGATCTGAGTTCTTGGCTTCTTGGTTGTTTTTGCACTACGGGGCTATGGGGAAACACTATCGATGGTGCTGATTCTTGTGAAGTAGGAAAGAGCTGCTATATGGGATTCAATACGCGCACATATTGCGGATCCAGTACTGATTCTTGTAGATGATCACCTAATCTGAGGTGTAGGTCTAATTCAATATAGTAGTAGAGACGTCTATTATGGTTTGGATGGGCTGCTTTGTTTCATTCTAGAGAATAATGAGGTCTTAGGTGGAGTACTCACAATAATGTGGTTAGACCTTTTGTAGTTTATTAGAAGCAACCCTGCAAAATAGAGACAATCTTTCTTTGAAGCCATTAGGTTTTCTGTATGAGCAAATATTTTGTTCCAAATAGGCCTTCAGTTTAGTAAGCTTGCTTGGTACAGGTAATAAGTCTGAGGCAGCCTTCAATTATTTTGTTCCAAATAGGCCGCCTCCAGTTTGGCACTGTCTGATTTTGTCTATATAAATTTGGCGCGGTAACCTGAAACAGCTTGAGTTGCTTGCCTTTGGTTGTTAATTACTGTGAACAATATTTGACATTGGTAGTTAATGAACATCACTGTATGTAGCACCCATGCTAAGCTGACTACTATGATTCAGTACTTGTGTGGGCCTAAATGTACAGTTTATACAAATTGACTACATGAAAACTGGGAAAATAATGCAGTCACTGAGATGTCCAGTTCAGTTTTTACATTCTTGAATGATATAAGATGTCTGTTTGGACACCCACTGTGTAGAAAAAAGGGTAGTTGTTCTTTAAGCAAGTACAATAAACTGGTTTTGCTGGAACATGTTTTGTAATCCTCAATTTTTCTTTCTACTTTCACATCTCCCACTGAAATTTTAGTCCTACCTTTGCCATGCATTCTTACTATATTACTTTGTCTTGAGTTGTCGTGTTCTTACTATATTACTTTGCAGGTCATATCTGTCTGATTAGCACTATGCTCTTAGTATATTCAGGCTAGTAAATTCAGTTAGCAGAAGCTGTGGCCTGTGGCCTGTGGGACTAGCCAGAACAGAAACACCAGCCTTGGCCTTTCTATCACTCATTTGTTGATCACTCCAACTTTCATTTCCATACATAATGAATTAATTTATGTATGCCAGAAGTAATTTCTGTCTCATGGCTTTCTCTTCACTCTGCAGCTAAAACCATGCATAAATGGACTAGCAAACTTTCATTTCCATACACAGTAATGTTAAAGCCTTGTTCGTTTTCACCGGAACGGCCTGTTCCAGGCCTCGTTCTGCCTGGAATGAATCGGCCCGTTTTGAAACCAGGTTCGATCTGGAATGGTCGTTCGTTTTGACCGGGCCCGGGAAGGAAACAGGCCCGGAATGACCTTTCCCCTCCATCCATGGCCCGGAACAAAGCCGCGTCTCGTACCCTCCGGCTCGGTTCCGGGCGAAGACGCAACGAGAAGCGGAACTGGCGGCGCAGGAGGCGTAGAAGCCGCGGGCAGCGCGTGGTGACGGCGTGGCGACCCAGCACAGCCCCGACGACGACCATCTCTGCCACCTTCTCACCAGTGAGGCGCCGCCCTCTTTTCCTTCCCCTCTCTCGTCTTCTCGTTTCTTGTTGAGGTTGCCGGCATCACCAGTGAGTCCCCGAAGTTGAAGAGCGCATGGTACATCCCCTTGGCTACTGCCTCCCTCCACCGCCGCCGCAAGCATTGCGCTGCGCCCCTGCTCCCCATCGCCACCCGAACCCTAGGCTCCTTGGATTCGATGGAGGAAGAGAGGACTGGACTGGTTCTAGCTTTGATTTGGCCGAGCAAATGACTTCGTCTTTGTTATTGTTTTGTTAGGATTGTTGGTCTCCTGATGACTGCTCAATTACTGTTTTGTCAAGCTGTCTAACGGAAATTATCCTGGTACACTGTTTTTAGGTTCGATTTGGTTCTGATAGCGAATGGCCGGAAGGACAAGTTTGCATCTGGTTTGCTGAAACCGTTCCTGGCGCACCTCTGTATTCAGAGCTTTTTGGTGCATGTTTCTTTAATCTGAATACCATGACTTATGTGTCTTTCTACCTATGTGAAGTACATGAAGGCTTGGAAGTTAAAATTTCAGAGCTTAATGATTTGATCTTGTTAATGCCAGTGGACTATTGTCTGAATATTCAGAGCTTTTTGGTGCATTAACTTTACTAGTTCATTAGCTTGGTCATTCTCCTTTTTTTGAGTGTACTTAGGATTGACAAGAGAATGATCTAGCAAAAGAATGACTTACTGTCTAGTAGTTATCCTTTGACTAGATTCATAAGTGCATAGAAACATGGTTTGCTTCCACTGTAGCTAATTGTTTTTTCAAACATTTGTTTGCAAGTTCCTAGTGATTGCTGCTGTCTTTTCCATTGATATGCCTATCTGTCAGCAGTCTGCATCATATAGACTTTTGTCTCTTATTCCTAATTTTTAACTGCTTCTCACCTCATACATAGTTACTAATTGTCTTGTTCCTTTCCAAAAATAGGTGTTGTATTGCATTGTGGGACTGGATGTTGATGTGCAGAGGAAGAGAGGGCTTTCGACAACATCATAATTCATCGTCTTCGAATAAAACCTATTGCTCCTCTGTCATTACTGTAGTTTCAGTTAGCGTATTTCTTTCCATTGGTTTATCTTCTGCAAGAGTGAAAGGCATGTATTTATTCTAATAGTTTACTGTTCTTATCTGGAGGATTTATGTACATGAGCCTAACTGGGTGGACTACGGTCACCTAATTGAACTCTGGTGCAAGAGAATTGAACTTATGAACCATGGTTACCTAGTTGAACTCTGCTGGAACAGAGTTGAATTATGGTCGCGCTTATGAATTGTGTAATTCCATTTGGAGTAACTCTGCTGAAGGAGAAGTTTGCTGCTCATGCAGTTTGTAGAAAATGGTTGAGAGTTGAGACACTTGCCATTCAGTTTGTTGCTCCTGCAGTGTGTTGTCAAATGCTAACAAACCGGGTGTTTTCTTTCCTGTGCAACCGAACAGTGCTGTGTGAAATAGTGGTATGATTCCAGGGGAGGAATGAGTGATCACCGGGTTTGAGTGAAACACCTGGATTAACTTGATCCTGGTCATGAAAAAAAAAAAGGCCTGGCGTCAACCTTGTGTTGCCGAACGAGGCCTAAGGCTGTTTTTGCAGGCAGGCTTAGCAGGCCTGCGCGGGTTTCCCGCGCCTGCTTGCATCCCACCTCAAAATGAATCGGCCCAACAAAAAAAAAAACGGTCACGATGGCGTCCAAAAAAAAATGTTATCTCCACCAAAATAAAAACGAAAGATTATGTTATCATCAACTGCGTAAGCATCCACGGCTTCGCTAAAGATGCAGTCGTTTTATCCAAGAATCACCTCATCTATTCTGTCCCAACAAGCAAATCAACATCTCGTCGCGTCATCTGATTTACTCAAAGAAATCCATCCAGATGGCATTGTTTTTTCCCCTCTCGTCGCATCATCATCATGTTTCGATCCGTGGCAGAAGCTCAATAAAAATCACTCGCCTCGATCCGCGGTGACATAAAAGAGGAGAGAACCTGTGGATAAGAGAGAGAGAGAGAGAGAGAGAGAGAGAGAGAAAGAGCGATCGATCGACGCGAGGAGAAGGGCGGGGGCTGACGTTTCTGCGGCCAGTGATCCGCTGCAAGAACCGGGGGCGGGCGGATCGGCCATGGCGCCGCCGCGGCGGGAGGAGGGCGGCGATTCGGCGGCGGCGGCGGCGGCGCTGCGGGCGCCGGCGCACGTGATTGCGCGGGTGTTCTCACAGCTGGACTGCATCGACCTGCTTAGCTGCTCACTCGTCTGCAAGTGAGTTGCCCCTCCTCGCATCTCGTCTCCTTTCTCTCTCTCTCTCTCGCGTGGTGCTCGACGGAATGCCTCCGCGCTTATTTTTCTCGGGTGTCTGATGCTGGTAGACGGTAATAGTAGCACAAGTACGGTCTCTAGTCGAATATGGCTGTGGAAGAATTGAGAATTCTTTGAATTGAATGTCCAAAAATTTACCCTCTTGTCTGACTTCAGGAGATGTGGGATCAGATGTTTGCTCTTTGCACTGTGTTCTTGTACTGCTTCGTTTATATCTTTTTTTCAGGGGTTAATTTGATTCATGCCACCGTTATTTCGCAAGTTTGAAGATATGCCATTAAAATTCACCTATTTGAAACCATACCATTACAATTCTTCTACTCCTTGAGCTATGCCATTTTCGACGTATTTTATGCCTTTGATCCCACGTGCAGACTCTCATATTTCCGTATGGACAGAAATACCCCTCCTACAGCTCTTCCCTCTATCTCACCGACATGTGGGGCCCATGCGTCACCCTTCCCCTTCTTTCCTTCTTCTTCCTTCTTCCCCAATCGATGGTGACCCTCAGGGCATGCGCCCATGGCCCCGGGTGGGGGCTCGACGGTGCAGGGCCAGGTGGGCCCGCGTTGGTGCGAGATAGCGCGCGTGGGAGGTGGGACCTCTCGTGGCGGCGGCGGGCGCGTGGGACCCTGCTGCGCCGGCGGTGGCGTGGGACCCTGCGGCGGC
>CM014271.1:34159007-34217520 GCA_004135705.1 Alloteropsis semialata
GACCGGTTACCTTCGCCGATCGATCCTTGCGCCTTCGCGGAACCGGAGCGGAGCAGAGGTAAAGCTGAGCCGCCGACGCGATTGGGGTTTTCGTCTGGTCTCCCTGTTGGGGATCGCCCGCCGCGGCGCGAGCGTGTATATATAGACCGACGGACACGCGTCACGCGCCACACCGCGCGCGGCGCGAGCAGCGACACAGACACTTGCCTGGGCCTGGCCCACCGGGATTTTTTGGGTTGGTGATGGTGACGAAATCATGATTATCTGTTCCGCTAGGTTCCAGATGGGAGGCTGTCATGTGGGGCCATGGGCGTGTTTATGGACAAGTTGCTCATTACAGGGTTCATTGAAACCTAATAAACAAGCATCCTTTGGTTGAAGAAGAGGGGAGGGAGAGAGTTACATAGCAACAATCTGTACGTGAAGAGATTTTCAACCTCCAGCCCCCCGTACATCAAAAGTGACAATTCACCTTTTTTTATTATTTTTTGAAAAAAATTAATAAGAAAAGAAATGATTTAAACTTTTTTTTAAAAAAATCTTAATGTTCTGCTACTATATTTTTTGTTCCACTAGAGAAATAAAATGTACTGTAAGAGATACTGCTCTAGAAAATCAGGGTCGCCGATGGAGTTTTTTTTTAATATAGAAAAAGGATTTGCAATGTTTCGGTCTAAAGAAAAACATGCTCGGGTGGTGAACCGAATGATCTAAAGAATAACGTACAATTTTTTGTCATACTTTTCCTGCCATTGAAATAATGAGAGACAGGTTAAACTATTTGATTTTAATTCAAAGTGTTTACAAGTGTGACAACTTTTATGGTGATAATCTGTCAGAAGATATGACAATTTTACCCTACCAAACTTATTACCAGAAAGCTTCTGTTCCTCTCTTTTTAACTCGTGCTTGTTCATATTTCCCTCCTTTGACACCTCATAATTTAAGGAGTAAGATCATGTTTGCTTTGCGTGCTAGCCAATCACACTGAAGACGGCAACGCCGATGTGTCTTGCCGACGAAAACAACAGGAAACTTAGAATAGCAATTGTGGCATGGTGAACCTGTAGACATGGGGCGCGTTTGGTTCTACACCATAAGGCAACATACGGTGCGCCACACGAGATTGTCTTTATACTTGGTTGAACACCACGGCATTAAATGCTAGTTAGCCAGTGCTGGTTCTAAATTGTTCTCTCGCCTCAAGTTAGTCGCCAAATTTCGGCGCCACAGCTCTGTGGCCGCCACATGTTTGGTGTGGCATTCACTGGTAGCAACCAAACATGCTCCAACCAAACGATGTGGGTCAAAGTTTAGGCACGACAAGTTCGAATATGAACCAGACACATTCTGGATATGTAATGTTCTTCCTATAAACATTATTGGAAAATGGAATTTTCTCTGCGTGACTATATTTTCTGTTATTCTTTTGTGATAAACTCAGATTTCTTTTTATATGGTAACCTTAAGATATCCCGTTTGGTAACATTAACACATTAGTACTCCGACCTGCAGAGCCACGAATCACGCTGTGATCCGACGGCACTCCAAACTCCATCATGGGTCCCCACCACCCACGTTCATTGATTTCGATTGCACGTTAGCCCACGAGCTCACGTTGCTGTTTTCGAGTAGCAAAATTTCAAACGGAGGACGACCTGGTAAGAAATTTTTATATTTGCCTCGATTTCTTGGTGACGGAAACCGAGCGTGCACACTGACCACCCACCCACGCTGCCTGCAGAAACACTTGCTACCGACAATGAAAGGTTGGCCGTCTGTCATTCTGAGTACACGGAAAATATATTTCGAAACATACTCCCGCCGTCCAGAATATAAATATCTAAGTTTGTTCTAATTCGCTTTTGTTTTAATTTTGAGCATCAACGGCAAAAACTTCATAATGACTTGCAACATAAAATTGATGCTACTTGATTCATCAGACCAACGAATCTTAAAATTGATGCTACTTGATTCATCAGACCAACGAATCCCATTTATTAGCAATAATTCATCATATATTGTTAGTCAAAGTACCATGTACTAAAATACTTATATTTTGCATGGAGGGCGTAAGGAGTCTCAATGCATGAACTTGTTAGTTTTACCATTAACTATTATACCACTTAGGATTTTTAGATGATGGAACACTTATATTACATCAAATGAGGAGAAAAGAAACCTGGTTCATGTAAGATTTCAAACAGAAAACCAATGCCCTATACACTAAAAACTTGCATTGGAAGAGAGTGGTGTCTTTACATGAAAGGCGGGGAAGAAAAATGAACAATGGATAGAAGAGAGAATTGACTGAGTAATTAATTGCTAGGATGACATCTATATGTCTTGGTATCTATACAGTGCATTGAAAAGAATAATAGCTATAACTATATGACATGCCATGACATGAAAACTACTTTGGTTCCAAGGCTAGCGTTGCCCTGAGAAGATCAACTATCACTTCGCCAAAAAAAAAAAAAAAAAAAAGAGCACGACTATCAGGTTTTAAGAGGCGCGCCACACATTGTGCACGGAAATCACCCAATGCTAACTTACCTGGGGACAAAACATGTATAGAAACGGTTCATCAGCATCCAGTTAAAACCCCCCAGCGCAAACATCCACAAAGGAGATCCTCATACCTACACCTCCTTTTCACCTATATCCTTTGTGCACATGTCAATCTACAACAAGCAACAATTCAGGTTCGACGCCAACATTCAGCCCCAAACCAGCCACCCCCCGCCCAAGTTTTACCGCCAGAACTAGACCTGCCGTTTCTACCAGCGGGCCGGAACAATGTCCATTGCCTCCGGTCATTTCACGTTCGGTTTTGGCGAGTAGCGGAACGGGGAGGCACGGGGACCATCAGAGAGGCTCCTCACCGGCTGCTGCCCGTTCCGCGCCATGAACGGGCCCTGCGACTTGAAGCTCCTCCCGTTCATGCTGCTCGAGTGCGCCATCCGCTCAGCCTGCATCGTCTGGTAGAAGTAGGAGGAGGTAGCCATGTCCTTCAGGTTCAGCAGTGGCTTGAGGGCTTCCACCACCTGGCTCATCAGCGGGCGTGCCTTGGGGTCACGGCTGAGGCAGGCACGAGCCAGCTGCGCGGCCTTTTGGGCGCCTTTGACGGAGAAGTTGCCCTCTAGGCGGGGGTCAATTAGCTTGTAGAAGCGCTGCCGCTCTCCTAGGAGGGGGCGTGCCCATTCAACGAGGTTGTGCTCCCCATTGGGCCGATTCTTGTCCATGGATCTGCGCCCCGACATCATCTCGAGGAGCACTACCCCAAAGCTATAGACATCACTCTTTGATGTCAAATGACCTGAAAAGTGGGGGCAAAAAGATAAAAACATGTCAAATAATGATCTGAGATGAAAGCAGTAGAGAAAGGGGTGTTTATTAGACCTTAAGGGAACAAGATAGTCAAATTATTCCCTCAAATTTGAGAGGGCAATACAAACCTAGGCTAACATAATGATATTTCATTAGGGTCAATTACGGAAATATCTTTGCGGTGTCAACTCACTTAGAAATCTACATTCTAAAATATGAACAACCAAGTCCATTTCCACTGTTTAGGCTTAATCTGGATAGAAGAGGATTGGAGGAGATCGAGAGGGAATTGAATTAATTTACTCTCCAATCCCTCTAATTCCCTCCCATTGCCCCTCAATACACATGTATCCAAACAAAGCCCTTAGCGTAGACCTTACTAGTTTCCCCTGCCACAGTGTTTTCAGTTTTGACTAAATAAAGGGTTTGGAGAACAGAGGCATGCAAACAAGTGCAGAAATGCTACAGTATATTCCTGTGTGTATTAGGATCCCGTTCCAAACTGCTAATATACATGAATACACTATAAATCATAATAAGGCCGTAAACCTCCTTTCGCCCATCTTAGCTTTCCTTTACAAGTGTGGACTGAAAACAAACAAATACATATGCTAGATATAATTACCCCAGTATAATGTGAACTTGGTACATTATCCAAACAAGAAGCATGACACGTAGTACAAAAGCATTACATTATCCAAACAACAAGCATAACATGTAGCACAAAAGGATTACATTACATTACTCAAACAACAAGCATGGCATGTAGCACTAAATCATACATTTTCCAAACAAGTATGACATGTATCACTAAAGCATCACAATGCCTTCAACAAGCATAACTTCAAATCTTAGATGTCTTCATAGAAGCATCAAATGATGATAACTGATGTAACCCCAAATAGCAAATCAGCATACTTATTACTTAAATTTGTTCAGCACAAAAATATACAATTTAGTAGAGAACAAAATTTCAGATAGGTAGGTAAGCCTGATAATGCACTTACCTGTCATGACATACTCCGGTGCTGCATATCCATAGGTCCCCATTACTCGAGTAGAGACATGAGTTTTATCACCTACAGGGCCATCTTTTGCAAGCCCAAAATCTGATAGCTTTGCATTGTACTCCTGCACAAGCAATATAAACATATGATGCAACAGTATGTATAAATCATGTGCCACACATTGCATAATCCCATTCATGGACTTACCGCGTCTAGCAGTATATTTGATGTTTTAAAATCACGATAAATGACTGGTCTTTCTGCTTCTTCATGAAGGAAAGCAAGACCCTTTGCTGCTCCAAGAGCAACCTTCATTCTGATGGCCCATGGGAGAGGAAGAGACCCTATAGATGAAATATAACGATTTATTTAACCATCCATATTTCCATCTTAGTATTTAAATTTTGTCTAACTACACAAGTATAGCAAAGCAACAGGCACCCTAATATGATATACATTTTCCTAATGAGAAAAGGAGGGACCCTAGAGAGAACATAATATTTCAATGGCCTCGGAGTAAGCCAGTTACATACTTCTGAAAAGATGGTTATCCAAACTGCCACGAGGCATGAATTCATACACCAGCAATCTTTGGTCATCTTCAACACAATACCCAATCAACCTGACCAAGTTAGGATGGTGAAGGTTTCCAAGAAAATCAACTTCAGCCTGGAAAAAGATCATTTGAACAGAGTATGAGGTGCAATCATCACGAATTCAAATGCAAAATAATTAACCAACATGATATATCAATTGAAAAAGACAAAACAGAGCACATACCACCCATTCTTTGTGTCCTTGAAGCCCATCATGATTGAGTGTCTTGACAGCAACTGTGAGACCTGTACCAGGTTTCACAGGTGCAGTTCCGTTCTCTTCAATCCACCCCTTAAAAACACATCCAAAACCCCCTTCTCCAAGAAGACTTTCAGGCCTGAAGTTCCGAGTTGCACATTTTAGATCACTGAACGCAAATTTGCGCAGCTGAGAGGCAACTTTGATTTCCTCTCCAACTTTAGATGCAGATGAACTGCTCTCAGCGTTACTTGTAGTTGTAGAACCTGAGACTACTAATGCAGCTGGTTGGTTCCTGCTGCCATTTTCTGTTGACTTCTCTGCTGTTCCACAAAATATATGAAAGTTAGTATGCCACATTAACAAAAGAGAACATTCTAAAAAATATACTAACTCAACACAATAATGACCTCAAGAAAGAAAAACACGAGTTCACTCAGCACAGTTTGAATACCACTAAAGGACATGTGATAATAAAATTGGGGGAAATGTTAAATTTAGCTATTGGGCCTCGGCAACATATACTAAACACATTTCCCCATACAATATCATTAAGAGTGGAAACAAACGCTCAGCCAAAAATCAACAGTTTTGAATACATGTTAGTTTTTTTATGGGGAAGAAGAAAGGAGGGTGTTTTACTCTGATTAAAAGCATTATACAGAGATGAGAGATCATTGAAGTCTATAAGCACAACACGAATTGAAATATACACTATTTTGCTGAAAACCGAAGCAAAATATAAAAAGATTATACCATAAAGAACAAGGGCCAACCAAACAGCCTGACCTAATAATGACTCAAGTAGCATTCAATGAAAGCTGCAAATCATCAAGTTAAAGATAGCATTGGTTAATGCCCTGGGCACATAAGGTGCAGCAATTCATCATTTTTATTGAACTCCCTGTTTTAAACACAAAAAGTGAGCAATTTCGCTTCATACTAAAAGTATTTAGTTACTAACTGGCATCCTTTCATCTCAACCTTCGCATACTTTTTCAGTTTATTATTCATTCTGTTTCCATGTAACAAATATAATTGCTGACTTGACTCCTTGGAAATCTTTCTACGCTTCTTTCTGTACTATTTTTGCTTCTTCATGCATATAGTTGTCAGACAATCTAGATCACAGATGGTGGAGAAACTTCTAGAGGCAAGTTTGGTTTTAAAGTGATTTTTTGAAGCATTTTCATACTCTACTTTTGGATACAATAACTAACAAATGACCTTTTTACCAATCAAAATTACCCATTTGTAGGCCAACAGCAGAAATATGTCACTGCAAAATTAGCAAACTAGGCTTACATTTTCTAAACAAGACAAAGCACCATATTGAGCATACTGCATACTAAACAGTAAACAGCAACCAAACTGTTATCAAATTGACTTCACAAACTAGCTAATTCCATCCTTGTGAATTTTTACTTTATTCATTTGCATCTGGATACAGAAAAGGTTCTCACGAACGTGGCAAAATTGCAACCATTAAAAAAAGCACACCTGTTGCAACATTACATCATCAAAATCAAAAACAGGTGGATGAGTTTAACATGCTAACAACCGTTTCTAACGGACAAGCCAATAGCATTCCTTCCCTGTGCACGGTAACGCCAAATTTTGGACGCATCTAGTGCGAACAGTATGGAGCCAAAACGACACATGCTATACTAAATATAGATACTCAGAAGAACACTAATGACGCTGGTCCCATGCACACTTGCACCTCCAGAACCCAAACTATCATGTGCACTGCAGCTCAGCTATAAACATGCTAGTTTTACAGGGTTTGCCGACAGTTTGGTAATCCTGCTCTGCATGCTGATAGCAATCATTACCATTCCATGCGCAAATTCAATGCTCAACAAATGGATACAGCCCAAAGTGTTGTCGTTCCCAGCTGCAGTCACTCATATGTCCCTCAACACCAGCATACTAACTACCGAAAAACTGCACGCGTCCTCAGCACTTACGATCAATCAGTTGCGACCTCAGCATCAGGTGACAAACTGCGACGTGCGTAACATCATTAGCCAGAACAAAATCATGGCTTACTGTACGGCATCACAATTATGGCCACTAACCCACGCAAATCTCATCCACCACGCTAGCAGGACAGCAGGAGAGCACAATGCAAGTATGCGACACGCCCCCACTCCCAGGTGGAGGGGGCGAAAGAGACGCTTACCGCCGTGCGTGCTGGCGCTGCTGGTGGAGGTATCGACCTTGGACCTCGGCGGCTGCGGCGGGCAGCTGCCCACGGGCCAGAGGCGGATGCAGCAGCCGGTGGTGACGGTGGTGTCGTCCTCATCGGCGCCGCCCTTGGGGGACGCGCGGCGCCTGCTGCTGCCGCGGCGGCTGCGGCGGCACCAGCCCCAGCGCTCCCGCTCCCGCTCCTCCTCCCCGGAGCTCTCCCACCCGTCGAACTGCCCCAGCTCCGGCGGCGCGAGCCCCATGGCCTTGCCTCACTTCACCTCCTCGCGGTCACCAGGACTCGGCGACGGCCCCCCTCAGAGCCACCCACGCCCCGAGGACGCGAGAGAACCAGATCGGCTGCCCTGCCGACAACCTTCCCCGCCCGCCGCTCCCTCCGAGAGACCGCCGACCCGCCGCCGGAAATCCCACAGGTCCCCNAATAAGCGAAGCGGAGGGGGAAGGAATAATGGATTGTGTCAAGGCAGGGCAGGCACAGGAGAGGAGAGAGAGAGAATGTGTCGCCGTCTAGAGAGAGAGAGGAAGTAGAGAGTGTGCAGCGTCTAGAGAGAGAGAGAGACAGCACGCAGCAGCGAAAGGAAGGCAGGCACAAATGTTCCTCGCTCCCTTTTTCTTCTTTCGGAAGCACGTGGCCGACGTGGCCGGCCCTTTTTCCGCGTGCGGCGGCACCGCGCGGTGGGGCCCACCAGCGCAGGCCGATGTGGCGACCGCGTGGCGCTGACGCGGTCAGCGCGGGTCTCGTTGCGCTCCCGCTCCTCCTCGTTGTCGCCTCTGATTATTGTTGAACAAATCTGTCTCGTTGCTTGGTTACCTTTTTTCTTCTTCTGATGAAAAACCATTGCTTGGTCACTGGAGCTCTGGAAGTGGCTCATGGAGGCATGCCTCGTGAAACATTTTGTTAGGATCCAGCTCGGGACAGCCCAATTTCCTCTTGAATGGGGGATTTTAGTTAGTGCACGCTTTGTTCCGACCGCAACGCGACAAGTAAATCTAGGGTGTGGTTCCCGTCTGTCGTTTCCTACTTGCATGCATTGTCGCTCGTGGACGTCTTAAATAGCCTCTTCGGTTGCTCACCTCCGCCGATCGTTCTCTACTTGTCGCGTACCATCTATCGTCACCGTTACGTCGGTCGCCAAGATCTTCGCATCATCCGTACCCCTTTTTCTTTAACTCAGATGTTGCCCTCAAGCTAAACTCTAACCTGACTTCTTCAACCAAAAATATCTTGTTGTATGCCACTAAACACCACTTCTGGATTTGGATATGATGTAGTGCATAATAAGATTGAGAGGGAAACAAGGGAGTTATAGAGTGAGCAGCGGAAGAGCACATGCGCATGAAGATATAATTGCATGCTAACCGCTAATATCATTGAACATGAGACAAGGTAGTGATAACCGAATATCTCGTTCATTAACAAATTTCCCGAAACAAAGTGCAATTCCAATCATATACATTGAGTATCCCTAAATTAGGCATGTTGACATTGGTTTTAATAACTAGCATAACAGTATAAATAGAATCTCATGATTCATTAAGTTTCACTTTTAGAGCAAAGTTTATTTGGTTGCGCCTTTAGATGGGATGGCTAGTATAGGTGATCATACTACACATAAAAAATCACATAAAATTGGGTAGGGCGACGTGTCCATCTCATATGCACACATGATGTACGTAAGTGTTTGTGTCTGTATTGTTATTGCGTTTATAAAAAAGATTGTGCCCCCCTAATGGCAGCATGCGAGCTAGGGAGATATTTGGTTGCTAGCCACAAGTTGCCACACTTAACCTTAGGCAAGTGTGGCAAATGTGGCTAAGAATTTTGGAGCCACAACTTACCATGTCTAAGAGAATCTTGCCACACTTTTTTACTCTATGACAAGTGGAGCCCAAAAGAATCTTGCCTAAGTTTAGTTGCCAACCAAACACTAGCCATCTTGGTCAAACTTGCCTAAAGTTAGGTGCGGCAAAGTGTGGCTAGGAACCAAACACACCCTAGATCCTCTCAAACACATTGCGAATTTAAAAGTTCAAAACATTGCAAACTGCAATCTAGCGGTTTACCGGCTATAAACGTCATCCACCACTCCAACTCATCCCAAGTTATCAATGGAATGACAATGGAGCCTAGTGTGCCATTTTGTATAGCCTTTAAATACCCTCTGACCCTTTGTAAACAAAAAGGAAAATTCTCCTTGAAGCACTAGCAGCAACTATTCTCGCGTTGACCCAGGTAACATGGACTCTCACATGCACCGGCGCGAACGCCTTCCATATTTGACTCGCGTGTCCCATTATTAGGTATTTAGGTATTCAGTTCAGGGCGTGGCAGATATTTTAAATTCCAAGATGGGAAAACTTCAAAGGCTCACATGCAGACGATCTATCGCCAATCGCCGTCAAGGGATTTTAGATTTCAAAAATTTTATACGGTCCCATCACGCATGTGTGTGTTTGTACTAGATCTCACATGTATTGTGTATTGCGAGATTAAAATGTCAATGCTTGCCAACTAATCTCATTCTCCTCTCGCCGCTGCCTCCTGGCCTGCTTCTGCGAAAAGATCGGTTTTCTATGCAGTAGGCTGAAAGGCCAACGATTTTTTCCCCTTCAAAAGGACATATAGGATTGGTGGGAGCGCTTGCGCATTGGATTCACAGGCGATCGCAGGCGAGGCTTTGACTCCCTCTTCATGCTCGTCATATGGAGCTTGTGGAAGGAACGAAATGCGCGCCTTTTCGATCGCAAGGATTCAATAACAAATGAACTGCTCCAAAGCATTTCGCAAGAAGCTCAACTTTGGATCCTAGTCGGGGCCTGGTGCTTCGGTTGTCTACGACGGGAGTAGTCCACGTAGTTACGGCCTAGGGCCGTGTTGTGTCTGTGTTGTTCGCTCTTTCGTTTCCTTCGCGATTGTGCTTTGTTTTCGCATTTCCTCCTGTTTTTTTGCCGTTGATACCAGCCCGCGTCGGTGGCTCTGGCGTGTAATGTGTGTTCTACTTCCTCTTCTTAATACAATGAAGTGCAGCCCTCCTGCGTTTTCGAGAAAAAAAGGACATATAAGAGATCTGCCTGTCATTATATTATATCAGAAAAATAGAGCGGACAAGTATATGCAAAGTTATTGTATTTTCTAGAACAGTGGATACATAAAGATTTCTATCACTCACATGAACAGAACATCCCGGTGCACAATTGGCACTGACATGAGCAGGACATTCTGGTGCACATTTGGCTCTACAGAAACAATGGAAGGTAGGTAGATTGCAGAAAGCCAGAAACACTCATTACCGAGGATTATTTTACAGACTGAACAGCAATGAGTACAGCAGCAGCTTTACAAAGCAAAAGAAAACCACCTAAAGATGCAGCTTTGAAAGTAAAAAGAAACATAATATAGATGGTGGGCCCACGACGCCTAGGCCCTCGGTCTCTTCATTCCCGCAAATCTCATAGAACGAACATAATTTTCGTTTAGATTAAGTAGTACAAAATTCTTTCGAAAAAAAAAATCTTCGCTAGATACATATAGGTAAACATAGGCTCATATTCAGAAGAAGAAATATCTGAAAGAAACAAGAGCTTTATTGTGTTATAACTCATAATGGCCGCCAAATTTCAGTATTTTTGCTGCATCCATGAAAAGAAATTATGAACATAACTGGACAATTATTTTATTCAGCAACGGCACTATAAAAAAAACATATTTCTGTACAACCATGTAAAACAGGCATATCCAACAACTTTTCTGTTGGAGAATGCTTCACACATATGAAAAGAATAACTACTTACAAAATCGCAAGAATCTCTATGCAGTATTGCAGTGTGCGTGTGCGATGCAGTCCCAGCCAATACCTGGGGTCCCTTGCCGGCCATGAAGGCAGTATCTACTGAATGTTTGTGCTCCTTTGTATCTACGCGAACTCGTTGAATGCTTGTGCTCCTCTGGCGACCTTGATGAAGACATCCTCCAAGGTGGTGTCAACTAGGCCCCAGGCATGTATTGTAAGCCGGCGTTTCGCGTACTCGACTGCAGCAAAAACATGGGCCATTTTCACCTCCTGCTTCGGGAGCTCAAACTTCTGAGTTCCAGATAGATGGTAGATCTTGTTTGCACTGGGTGAGAGTTGATGCACTAGCTGTTCAGCCTCTTGTTCTTGGTCCGGAGATGTTGTCATTGTGAATATGTATGTGCCCCCATATCTAGCCTTTAGCTGCATCATGGTGCAGCAACGAAGACTTAAGAAATGTTATTTTGGGTGATGATAGTGAAACAAGAAGAAAATATACCTCTTTAGGGTTCCCAAGGCATTGGAAATCGCCATCAACAAAGATCCCGAGCCGGTCACACAACACCTCTGCCTCTTCCATTGAGTGTGCTGGAAGAATCACATTTATTACTTGCTTATTCACTAAACACTAATCAGTCTTGTGGCTTTCAGATGCACAATGACAACAATCAACCTTGTGAGTAGGAGCCTAGGGTTTAGATGAACAAGGGGACAGGAAAAGATCATTACTAGTTAAAATAACTGCCCGGTTTCTCTTGGCCTCCTTCACAACATTCCACAGGTTATTTCTTGATGCTGGATCCAGTCCTGTGCTCGGCTCATCCATGAAGACAACCTGAAGAATACTTGCTAAGTTGCATAACCCATTTGTGCTTGGACAAAATTTCATTAAATGGCCAAAATTATAGAAACAAGAAAAGGAAAAATACTTTAGGGTCCCCAATCAATGATATTGCCACACTGAGCCTTCTTTTCATGCCTCCGCTGTATTTCCTCACTTGCTTATTGCCAACATTACCATGAGATAGATTTACACTCTTCAGAGAATGATCAACAGCCTGGCAGTTTTAAATTTTGGACAAAATATGATTGTACATGCTCTGAGGTAGCTGGACAAAAGAACTGAAAACTAAATGACATAGCAATCAGAATATTATATATGCTCAAAAGGAGGTATTCAGATTGGAGGTACCTTCACTAATGCACCACCTTTAAGATTCTTCAACCTGCCATAAAAGAAAAGATGTTCTTTTCCTGTCAATGTTTCCCAAAGCAAGCTGCATTTAAGATAACGCCAGTTATTGTGATTAAACAATTTGATCCATGAAGAAAAACTTTTTGTCAGATAAATACTAGTTAAGAGTACATACTTATGTTGTGGACACACGCCCATATTTGTATATATATTACCCATGTCTGTATTTATATCCATTCCATGGACATAAGCGGTACCAGATGTAGGTTTAACGAGTCCAATCATCTAAGGATAAAGACAATATTAAATCTATCAGGTTGCTTTATAAGATATACGGTTATATGCAACTTCCATCAAAAGATTGAAAGAGGATCCATTTTTCAATTTAGTATAATACCATGTTAATGAAAGATGTTTTCCCAGCTCCATTTGGGCCAAGCATTCCAAAGCACTGACCCTTTTGAAGGGCAAGAGATAATCCTTGAACAGCCAGCTTATCAGGGTTTCCATCCCTTCCAGGATAAACCTTTCTGAGCTTATCGCATATGATAGCTTGGTTTGCATTGGGATCTATCAAAAGTTGCTCAACTACCTTCCTCTGAATAGAATTTGTTAATGAATGAAGTGTCAATCATATGTACTGCAGTGAAGTATAAGAGATACCAAAGTATGGGAGGTAACCTACTTCTAGAGAAACATCGGATTTCTCCATATCAACCACTTTGGAATCCTGTTGGGAAAATCTTGGCGGTTGCAATGATGGTGTGTGTTTCTTCTGTAAATATCTGAAGCAGAAAAAAGGGTTTTTTCTGCCACCATCATCTAAAAAGGAGGCTTGATCTATATAGAATGCTAATATGAGTAGTGTCGCCCATTCTAAACTCATTATAATCAAGACATCACGCATTCCATTGAGGGGATCTTTCAGACTTCTCCAGGTCATACCAACGGCTCCCATACTACTTCCCGAGAATGCATACTGGCCAAGTTCATATAGGCCACGATAGAGGGAAAATCCTGGGATGATCTCCAGACGGGGATCTTTCAGACTTCTCCAGGTCATACCAACGGCTCCCATACTACTTCCCGAGAATGCATACTGGCCAAGTTCATATAGGCCACGATAGAGGGAAAATCCTGGGATGATCTCCATGACTAATGTCCAACCATCTGAGTGGAGAAGACAAAGCTTGTATGTTGCAAGTAATGTTATATAACTGAGTCATAAATCACAATTAACTTAACAACTTACAAGGAAAGGTTTTGTCCTCAACAAAGAAGCGGAAAAGAAATGCACCAAGTAAGCCAGAGCCAAATACATACATGTAGCCAATCACTGCGGCAGAAGATGAATGAAACTTGTCAGTTATAACTTTCAAAAGGAAAAGTTTTGACTTGGAGGTAACAGGTTTGAGTTACTAACCAGTGGCCATCTTTACAGACGAAAAGAAAGATGCAACAAAAAATGCAAGCGCAATCTGCAAATTTGTACAGATGAAGAAAAAAACAGCTTGTATACTGTACTCATTGACTCTGAAAAAATTGAGACCTGAACAGAAGAATGGTGAATTAAATTTGACATTGCAGATTCATTTGCCAAAACAGCATATGCATATCCACTAAACTGCAATACAATTTATACCTATCAAGGAGCCGAAAATCACAAAGAATAACATATAAACGACTGATAGAGCAAGGAAATAAGAATAAGATATCAGCCAGTAAGGCCCATCCTTCAGACCATGCATTTTCATCATAATTTTTAGCTTCTGCTGCTTCTCATACACCAGATATGTCAACATAACCTAAGAGAGAGAAAAGAGTTAGTGTGCAGATATGTCAACATAACCTAAGAGAGAAAAAGTGAGTGTTACAGCAATACATCTCATACTCACTGGGAAAAGAAGTTCGATGATCCATGTGAAGAATAATGCACTAAGAAGAGAAGATAGATCCAACTGCAAACTTGTCCCAACTTTGGGCATGTCTTTTACATATTCAAGTAGCATTTCTACCGAAGTTCCTTTGATAAATTTGAGATAGGCATTGGATATCTGTTGGAAACGAACCATAAGCTGTCAGAACAGGAGCCATGTTTCAAAAGATACTAATTAGTCAGAGATAACATTACGGAAAACAAAGCACATACTGCATTCACCAAGCGTGGAACCCGTAATGTTGCGATAAATGAATATGCATTGTTATCATTATAAGTAGAGTTGTACCAAACATTTACACCAAGGCCATACTGTGTTGTGCCCAAGAAGTCATAACCTGCAGAAAAGAATGGAATCATAAAGTATGCCAATGCAAAGGAGATACATATGTCTAGGAATGATTTTTTTTGTGACATTTTGGAACAATAACTGATAGGTAGCCAATAGAATTACTGACTACAATGATGACATCCATGGACACCATTGTTTGGTGGGTGTCACAAAATGTTTAACAATTGTTTTTCTCGAACGAAAATGTTTAACAAATTATCATTGATATGTGAAGTCCATAAAACTTCAAAGAAAGAAATTGTAACATCAAGATATATACCTGCAATAAACTCATTTAATTCTCCTCCTCTTTGTCTATAACCCTTTAACAATTCATGGTTGATAATCGATGCACTTTCACGCCATAATGGAACACCTTCAACACACTGTATATCTGGTTCATTTCAAAGGGGTATCAGGTCTGCAGCATAAACATGCCTAAGAAACTGTGAAAATGAGGGACAACATTTTCTCTACTACTGCTGTCAAGCGGACTTCAGCAATTGTCCGTATAGAACGAATTATAATTATCATATACAAATGAGTTTCACATTTTGAACTGACATATCAAGACTATAAACTGAACAATCAACCAGGTAACTGGAAGTGAAGTACACGTTTGTACAATGATGAGAATGTGATCTTCTACAAGTATCTAGCATGTAACTGTTAATGTTGATCTGTCAGTGTCCAAACAAAAGGGCTGTTGATTTTAACCTAATATGAGTATGTCAAAGTAAGATCCATCATACACTATGTAGTGACAGATCAAGATCAAATAAGTTCAAAATTTAGGCATTTTAAGAAATTTGGAAACCAAAGCCAAACATTCAACATTTAAAGGAAGGCAACTATACTTACTGAGCTGAAAAGGTATGCCTCCAGTATTATATGAAATGGTCTGTGACATGAAGGGTAGGCATTCAGACTGGATCAGGTACAAAGTATGTCCCGAGAAAAATGCAGGCTCTAGCAATTGTGAGTACCATGGCTGTGTGTCTGAGCCCTAGGTCAAATCAAAACCAATGGTAAATACATAAATCAAAACATGAAAAATTTACAGGACAGAAACTCGGCTGGGCATCAAGGGAACTCACAGCAACTAACTTGGAGAGGATGTCAAGGAAATCCGTTGCATTCAAAGACGGAGAAAGGGCAGGAAACAGCCCTCTTGAGATTGCTGACAATTGGAGAACACCCAAGAATTACATACACATCCACAAAAAAATATAAACATTTTGAAGTGTGTTCTAGTTGTACTAGGGCTAGAACATACCTTCAGCGACCACTTTGTCCTTTCCAGTGACAAGGACAGTTGCAGGGCAAGACCAAGAGTCACGGCACAACGGATCAGGTAAATCACCAAACGGCTGAGAGGATGCCCTTACAGCTCGGAAATCAGCACGGGGGACCTGAATCAGGGCCGGCCAGCGTGGCGGGCTGGGAATTGGGCAGCTCCCAACCTGGTCCAGTGTTGAGTACTGGATGCCACACTCCTTCCTCGCACATCTTCCGTCCACACTGATCTCGAGGCACCTGCAGCCGCATTTGTACTTGGGCTTGTCGAGCTCACTGTTGATGACATTCTGGAGCACGATGAGCAGGACACAGATGAGGATCGGGAAGAAGGTGATGCCGATGTTTGTCTTGAGGTTCCGCTTCTGCAATGCATACTCGATAATTTCAGGCGGTTGCTC
Source organism: Alloteropsis semialata (assembly GCA_004135705.1). Classification (NCBI taxonomy): domain Eukaryota; kingdom Viridiplantae; phylum Streptophyta; class Magnoliopsida; order Poales; family Poaceae; genus Alloteropsis; species Alloteropsis semialata. The sequence continues at coordinate 34,175,301 of CM014271.1, forward strand.
ATTGGACCCGAAAAGAAAAAACAGAGCCAGCTTTGACACTGCTTCATGTTGACATGCAAAATCCACACTTGCTAAAACTTTGGAGCATGCTTTTGACTTCATAACACTTAACATGGAAGGAAATAGAAAATTCAGCCCCCAAAGAAAAAGAACTTGTATAGTTTTTCTTGCTCATTGGAAATTGGGTATTGGTGCTGCTGCGCTCTTTTCCACAAAGAGCAAGAAAACCCCACACGCCAAGGCTACCTACCCGCCTTGGCTCACGAAAAACAGCAGGCACACAGATTGGTACGAAGCTGGAGCTAAAATCCACAAATCACTGCAGAAGATCCTCAAAAGGCCAAAACCCATTAGATTCAAGCATCATCACTTCCTGGATTTGGCAACTACTTTTCATCCCCAAGAACCGGGCAGGCAAATCCACGAACACCTGGCGGCCTGCACTTGGAGAGCAGAGCAGAGCAGCGTCTACAGATTCACTGAAAAATGGGAGCGCGAAAAGGTAGAAGGGGGAAAGAGAGGCAGTGCTGGGACCTGGACGCAGAGGTTCTTGCGGAGGAGGGCGTTGGCCTGCGTCGCGAAGCTCGCGGGGCCTCTCGGGGAATCCATGGCTTGGGGCGGGCAGCGGCGTCGAGGCGGCAGGGCAAGGAGGCGGCGAGGTGAGGAGCCGTGGTGGCGTTCGGGCCTAGCGAATCGGGAGCGGAGACGTCACGGGCCCACGTGTTCAACTTTACCCGCTTTTATATGCGTTTCCTGGTGACTCTTGTCTCCCGCCAAGCGGTTAAACATTGGCCACGGGGACTCTTCAAAGACTTTTGCTGAAACACGTCGCACAACCAGGGGCCGAGCCCGGGCTTGAAGGCCCCGTTTGGTTTTTCAGTGCTAGAAATTGTTCACAACTTTGATCACTAACTAAAGCTATTAAATAAAGATATTTCACAAAACTAACTTCAGAACCCTGCACTAGGAACCCTGAAGAATCTAATGAGGCCTTTGACCGTATGATTAGAGGATGATTACTATAGCATCACTGTAGCCAATCATCGATTAATTAGGCTCATTAGATTCGTCTCGAAAAGTTACGCTCATCCGTGAAAAGGTTCTGCAAATAGACTTCATTTAGTACTCCATGCAAGAAAGATTCCCTCCAGGCTAGATGCTACACTAGACAACCAAACGGGGCCAAGATACATGGACCAAGTGGTGCTTAAGTTTTCATAAAAAAAAGTGGTGCTTAAGTGTTTTCATATTACAATATTTATAAAAACACCTAAGCAATTAAATTGGAAAAGTTTAGCGCCCATCCAGTCATAGCACAAGCATCTTTTTTTTAATATTTCATAAGAGCTATGCTCGAATTTAATTACCATTGATAACGAAATTACAGCAGTTCAAAGGTTTAGCATCCCCCGTCAGCAAACACAAGCAACAGAACAGACCGCAACCCCAACCAAAGACGGCCAAGCCTCAACTTCCTGAGGAAATGCCAGCATTACAAACTTTACTGAATACCAGCGATAGAACGCGAGGCAGGAGGCTCCGCTCTCCCGGCTACACAGCTACAAGTTAACACGCACTACCAGAGAAAAAAAAAACGCTACTCCAGGGAGATGTCTTCACACCATGGTCATGAAAACCGCTCGCTAAGCAGAATTGTCCCAACTTCACCTTCCGTTTGCCCTTGAGGGTGAAAGGCCATTGCAGCCTCGCGCAAGGCTTCTCCACCCGCCTCCAGCGTTGATCTCATGATCTGTTTTCCTCCTCCTGTAGTTGATTTGCCTGCACATATAGCACAAGCATCTAGCAATCTAAAACTAGTGCTGACTTGCTCCTCGTACAGCGCAGCGCGCAGAGTTGGATACTTATCCTGAGCACAACCGAGAGCTGTGCGTGCAATTGAATGAAGGAGGAAGCGCTGGATCGAGCAGGCAGGACAGCTGTAGATCGAGCGTATAGCATTGCATATTTTGTTGTGTGCGATTTGGCTGTCGGTGTCACTGACATAAAAAGAGACCCTGCCCTGCTATTCCTACCGATTATAGGAGCAGTAGTATAGAAAGAATAGAAAACAGAGGCCGCCGCATAGTACGTAAAATTCCACGTTCTTTTTGATGAAGTACTTGCCAAAAGAAACATTAGAAACAAGAGGCGCTGCAGGAGACGACGTGTTTTTCATGACCACAAGGACCGTTGCTTAGACCAAGCTGGCATTCTGAGGGCCTGTATAGATATAGAGCTAAACTTTAGTTGGCTAAAAAATAGCCTTGAGTGATCCAAACAGGTGGGTTAAAACGTGGGCTAAAAACTAGCTAACGTCCAACTAAACTTTAGTTCATTAGCCCTCCAACCTCAGCTAATTTGGGCTAATTTCTGACTACGGATGGCAAAACACAAAGATACTCTCCAACCGTGTACCTTATCCTTCTTTTTTTGCACCCGAAGCCTACGTTCTTTTTTCCGTCGGCGCCATCTCGCCTTCTCGCTCGCAAACCATTCCTCAAAATAAATGTATGTTTAGCAAATGGTTATTCAAACTCATGCAAAAGCTTCATAGGAACACATACTTGAGAAATTACCTGGTGATTCTCATTTTTGGTCTGGCCTTATGAAGGTTAAAAATGACATTTTGAGAATGGGCAAGTTTAATTTGGGAGATGGTACTCAAGTAAGGTTTTGGAAAGATGCATAGTTGGAGAATGCTCCTTTTAAGGACCAATACCCTGGTTTATATAATATTTTTAAAAAGAAAAGCACAATAGTTGCAACAGTTCTTAGATCTAATTCTTTGAATGTAGCCTTTAGAAAATCTTTAGTGGGTAATAACTGTGGGATATGGGTACCCCTGGGCCCACTACCGACCAGGTAGCCAGTCGGCCTGGGCCCACGTCTGACAGCGATGTGGGCTGACTCAGGGCCGGCCCACGAGGATCCTCAGACTTGATGGATAAGATTGATGAAGACTTAGCCCGCAAGGCATGAGGCGAGACACTCGGATCTCACCCAAAGATCATGGAGATTATGTTGTAACCGAATCAGATTAGTTTCCTAGTTGTATCCAGATACAATTAGAGATAACCGACTTGTAAACCCTAGGCCGTCGGCCTATATAAGGCGGCCTAGGTCGACCCCTTAGGTCATCTGATCCTACGCCATTCGCCTCTCTTCATTGTAACCACCAAACTCGCCATTGTTCTCCAGAGCATTGCCGAGTAAAGCAATACAACACCTCCGAGCACAGGACGTAGGGTGTTATACTTCTGGGTATCCCGAACCTGTATAAACCTTGCGTTTCTGTGTTACCTCGAGCTCCCTAGTCTTGCGATTGCTCTTTGCCTAAAATCAACCACTTGGGTACCCCCAGGTGGACTGCCGGACGATAAATCCGACAGTTGGCGTGCCAGGTAGGGGAGATCGCGGGGCATTACAGCTAGCTCGATGGCAGATCGTCGCGGCGTCATCTTCCCCGAGAGCCTCAAGGATTGCTCCGAGCACCTTGATGGCATCAGTTTTTTTTGCGGAGATCCAATCCACCACGTATGATTCCGGCACACTGCTCGGTGCCATCACGCCAACCAGCTCCGCGCTGTCCACTTCGCCGGCTCCGTCGTCGACCGTCGTTCCGCTCCAGCAGTAGTTCGATGCGATGGCGCTCCATGACCAGGCTCCGAGCCTGGCCGCTCGCCGAAGACTCCCAGCCCCCGCCGAGCTCCTCGCCGGGCTGGACTGCATCCAAGGCACCCTCTCTGAGTGCATAGCTATGTCAGAGGAGGCCCTGTGTCGACCCAACGATCAACCCCCACTCGCACTCCGCAACGCGTCGGCTGACTACTCGGCACGGGTGCGCAGAAGCATGGCTCAGATCCAATCTGAAAGGCCACCCACAACCACTTAGTCTCCGAGCACATCATCAACTTTGAGCCATGTGAAGCCATCAAATCTCAAATCCTAGCCGACTTCGTAGCTGAGTTGACAGAGATACAAGCGCCGACTCCAGCAGAATGACCGGAACACTGGAAGATGTACTTCGATGGTGCCCTCAACCTTGAAGGAGCCAGCGCAGGTGTACTGTTCATCTCCCCGGAGGGGCAACACCTAAAATACATACTGCAGATACACTATCAGGCTACTAACAATGGAGCCGAGTATGAAGCCCTCATCCACGGTCTCCGGATCGCGGTCTCACTCGGCATCAAGCGGCTCATGTGCTACGACGAATCCAAGGTAGTCGTTGAGCAGATCAACAAAAGCTGGGATACGACGAAGGAAACCATAAGTGCATACTGTGCTGAGGTTCGTAAGCTTGAGGCCCACTTCTATGGACTCGAGTTCCACCATGTCCTATGAGAGGACAATGTCGCCGCAGATGTCCTATCCAAGCTCGGCTCCACCAGGGCCCAAGTGCCCGTCGGTATCTTCGTTCAAGACCTCTGAACCCTGTCCATCAAGATGCTTGAAGATGGCAGCCCAGTGCCCGACCCGGAACCCGTTCCGAATGACCTGGTGATCAACCAAGTTCTCGTGGTGGAAGCAAGCTGGCGCGCCCCTTCATCGCTTTCCTCACAGAGAGCTGGTCACCAGGCACCAAGGAAGAAATCGAAAAGCTAGCCCGGCGCTCAGCAAACTATGTCGTGACCGGCGACGCCTTGTACAGGAAGGCGGCCTCAACAGGCATACTCATGAAGTGTGTCCTCTGAGACGAAGGTATCAACCTGCTGCACGAGATCCACTCGGGCACATGCAGCGGCAGGGACCCTAGTCGGCAAGGCTTACCGGGAAGGATTCTTCTGGCCCACCGCTCTCTCTGACGCTAAAGACTTGGTGCGCCGTTGCACCGGATGCCAGTTTTTTCAGAAACAAAAGCACCTACCGGCTCAGGCGCTCCAAACAATTCCCCCATCTTGGCCCTTCGCCGTATGGGGACTTGACATTGTGGGGCCGTCCAAGACCGCCCCCGGTGGATTCAAGCACCTTTCGGTAGCGGTTGACAAGTTCACCAAATGAATCGAGTACAAGGTGATGGCTGACACCAAGTCCGCCACAGCCGTCAAGTTCATTGAGGAATTGACCCATCGTTTCGAAATCCCGAACCGCATCGTCACTGATCTAAGATCAGAGTTCACGGGCCATGAGTTCTGGGATTTCTGCCAGGACAACTGCATCGATGTCTACTACTCCTCCTCAGCGCACCCGAGATGCAACGGCCAAGTGGAACGGGCCAACGGCATGGTTCAGGACTCACTTAAAAAAGCCATTTACGATGACCTCAGCAAACATGCCGGCCGCTGGGCAAAGGGAGTACCCCACATCGTGTGGGGGTTGCGCACCCAGAAGAGCTGGGCAATAGGCTACACTCCCTTCTTCTTGGTCTACGGCTCCGAGGCCGTCCTCCCGACCGACCTCGCTTATGGTGCCCCGCGCATCCAGCATTATGAGGAAGGCGAAGCCGAAACAAGTCGACAGTTCGACATCGACAGTGTGGAAGAGCACCGACTCGCCGCCTTAATCCAGTATGCACGGCACGAGCAACAGATTTGGCGCTACCACGACAAGAACGTCCGGGAGTGCTCTCTGAACGTCGGTGACCTGGCCCTGCACCGGGTGATGTCTACCAAGGACCAGTACAAGCTGTCGGCCCCATGGGAAGGGCCCTTCATCGTCAAAGAAGTGGTCTCATCCGGGACCTATAGCCTTCAGTGGGCCAACGGCGACCCTGTCCCTAACGTGTGGAACATCCAACACCTCGTGAAGTTCTACCCGTAGCCATTTTCAAAGCTATGTACTCTATTCTCTAAATTAATAAAACACATTTCTTCTTTTGCCATTGACTCTGGGTCATGTGGCCCGACTGCTCCTTCCCTTACCCGACATCCAAACGGATGCTTGGGGATTGGGCCCGACCCAGATCACGTTTTATTCACTCCGCCTAAAGGCCAAAGGGAGAGTCCCAGCTGATTCTGACTTCCTGAAGTCCTCGCCCAACCCCATGCTCCCCCGACGGCAGCCGAGCTAACCTAGCAGGCCCGAGTCCCTAACCGTGAAACCCTGAGCTCCGTCCTCAACCCGCGCGCTACCAGCGAGTAAGCCTTCCAGCTAAGCGTCGCTGAGTGGTAAGCCGTCCTCTCTGTGAACAGTGGTCAGCAGATAAAAAGGGTGCTTAAACGGTACAGGGCAGTGACTGGCCGGGGTCATGCAAAGCAAAGTCGGCAGGAGAAGGGGTCTCACCTATGACACTAACTGTTGCACACAGTCTTTAGCTTTCCCATCACGAATAAACTTTCGCATTATGACATATATAATCTACAAATGCGGCTTTTGCCTTACAGGCCTAACTCCTTGGCTACAACTTCTGCCAAAGGTGTGCACTCCTCAACTAGGTCATCGAACTCATCGTCGGTGACCCCATCAGGAACACCCTTGCTGATCGGAGCAATGACGAGGGACGAGAAATGCACCCGGATCAGCGCCAAGATGCGACTACCACAGCCGATCGCAGTCTCCTGCAACAGTTGCGCCGCACGAATCGGGCCGGCCCGGAGTCGTTCTACCAACGACAAGGCTGTCGGTCCCGACCCGGCGGGGACCAGAGAACTGGCGTTGAACTCAGCCGCCTGTCGCAGCTCCAGCAGCTCAGCTCGGACACATGCAGAAGAAACCATTAAGCATGCTAACAGGAAGCACCAGGCGAAAGTGCATGTCGAACGCACAATACCCACCGTGCATGGCCTGGTCGTGCTCGTCCTTCAAGCGTTGGTTGGCCTCCACCAGATGCTCGGACTCGGTCCTGAGGCGTTAGTTGGCCTCCTTTAAGGCGCCTACCTCCTCCTCAAGGTGTCGCTTGGCACCAGAGAGCTTGTCGACCTTCCCCTGGAGGACCTTCTCCTTCTTCTCGGCACCTACACAACAGTGCCGTCAGCAACAAGAACCAAAACATGGGCCTGACCCAAACATTCCAAAGGAACTTACCCTCAACGATGGCCTTCATATTGCCCATGAGCTCCTCGTTGAGCTTGATGACCTCAGCCATCTCCCTCTCCCTCTTCATCAGGGCTTCCTTGGAGCTGTTGGCGGTACACCGTAGTTGCTCCTGCACCTCCGCTAGGGTCCGATGGTCCTCAAGAGCTTGCCGCTTGAAGACGAGGTCTTTCATAGCCCGAGCAATGAAGCCCTATACCACGACATCAGGTGGTTAGCCACTGCAAACGCAATCGAGTCGGCGCAACATAAGGAACCATACCCTGACGACGCGTTCCAGAATGCCACTCACGTATTGCAGCTTCTTGAGCTCATCCTCATGGTCGGCAATATCGAGCTCCAGAGCCCGCTCTAGAGTCAGCACTGATGCACCAGGATGAGCCGGTAGCCTGGACGCCGTAACATCGACCTCGGGTGCCACAATAGTGCCAACCCCGGCAGCTGGCTGCTTACCGAGTAGCCGATCATCGTCGTTCTCGAGGGGGGAAGTTCAGTGCCCAGATCATCCACCCCCGCCGAGCCCCTCGTGCCTCCATCAACGCCGCCTGCCTCGTCCAGGTTCCTCCGCTTGTCATCACCTGGGGGCCCGCTCCTGCGGTGACGAGTGAAGGACTTGCCGGCCGAGCCCGATCTTCGGCCAACGGGTCACTTATCGCCTGTTCCAGCATGCCGACCTTGGTGCCGGCCCCAGAGCTCGCATCCGCGGCAGCCAGCCTAGCCGACAGTGTCTTGCCGCCCGACCCCGGGAGCGGCACCAGGTCGACCCCGGCTCCATGACTCGTGGGCCTACAAACAAGAAGACCATAACCTTAATATATCCATTCGAGACAACACCCAAGGCATGACAAGACACATACCCAATTCTTCGCGGACGCTTGAACACAACACCCTGCAACAGCACGGGGGGCTCAGGCACCATCTTTAGCGGCGACCCTGACGACGACGCGGGCTCGACGAAGAGTGTCCCCTGACCACCGATGTCAGTCACGGGTGACTCCCCCAGATCCGAGCTCGTGGGAGAACCGTTGGCCTCGTCTCAGCATCACTAGCTGTGGGGATCAACCTTCTCCTCTTCCTCGCCCGGGACTCGGCCTGAGCAGCCTGCCCTCCTTTGGGCAGAACCTTTGGCATCGCCCCTTGGGTGGCCGACCGAGTCACACGTGAAGCCGGTGCTTTATGCACAGCCAGGCGCTTCTGCTTCCCAGCACCATCACCACCAGCCATCGACGCCGATTGCTCATCGCCCGACTCCTCCAGAGGAGCAGCAATCACATCGCCGGCCTCCCATTCAGCAGGATCCTCATCCACCACCCAAGGCTCCTTGGACGCCTCATCCGCGGTCATCAGCTTCTCCGGCCGAACACTACCCTCGGGCAACAGGGCCGGGTAGAAGTACTTGGCTGCGTGTTCTTGCAGAATCACATACACGACAACCCATAATTCAACAAAGTAGAATTGCTTATGGGCAGCATATGACATGAATATACGGGTGAACAGTACTTACAGGTGGCGCCGGATTATGCAAAGAAAATGCCACTGGGGCACCTTGATTGAAGATCTCCCCCGTCATGAAGCCGGAGACTCTTTCACGACTCACGAGTCTCGGCCACCGACACAATCCAGACCTGTTCCCTGGTCGGATCCCTGGCGCCACAGAACTCGTACCTCGGGTGAACTCGGTCCTTTATGGGTTGAGTCAGGTGTCAGACAAAGGAGATCATGATGGCTGCAGCAGTCAACCCGTTGGTCTTCGCCTTGGCAATTAGCTGCAGCAGCTCGTTGACCTTCCGCAGCTCTTCGCCCTCAGGGAGTGACTCCCACTGCGTACTCTTCTTCGGGTGGTGGCCAGTCCGGGTAGGCAGAGTAGGAGGATGGTTCCCGATGTAGAACCAATTAGCTTGCCACCCCTTGTTGGAGTCGTTCATTTCCCAGGTGAAGTACCTTCTGGACATGCCCGGCCTCAGCGAAAAGCCAGCTCCACCAGTAACCCGGGCTGGACCCTTCCCGACATCCTCCACAATAATCTTCATGCGATACAATCTCCACCACAAATTGAAATGTGGCAGGATCCCAAGGAAAGCCTCAAAAAAGTGGATGAAGACTGAGATCATTAGGCTTGAAGTAGGATTTAAGTGGGTCAGCTCGATACCATAGTAATGGAGCAGCCCGCGGAAGAAGTCGCCAGTAGGCAATCCAAAGCCGCGCTCGAAGAAGGTAGCGAAGACGTCAGTCTTCGTCTCTGAACGCTCCTAGGGGCATGCGTCATCTCCAAGAGGTTGCCACAATAGCTCCTCCTTGGGTGCAAGGATGCCCCGCCTGACCATGGCTTGAAGCCTCTCCTCAGCCATGAAGGATCGACCCCAGGTGGGCTCTTGGCGCAGAACTTCCCCTTCTGCTCCAGTCCACTCCTTGCCCTCCACGGGAGCATTTCCCGCTTTCTCAGCAGTGTCCACCTCGGAGGTGGCCACAGGTACTATGCTCGCACTACCATCGGCGGCGATCGCAGCCCCCGTAGCTCCACCCTGCGCCACGGCGGAAACGGACAAATCGCCTGCAATAGGTCCCGCCCCCGTAGTGGTGGACGCGCCACCCGCAGGGTCCCCCAAAAGCTCCACCCTCGCTGGTGCCGGCATCCTCGCGGGAGGCAACGACTCCACCATCGGCAGAATCGGAGGGGATGCTAATCCTCAAGCTGTGCGGCGCCCGGGCGTCAGTGGCCTCCCTCGGACCTCGGGCGTGGTGACGACACTGTATTGCCGCAGTGGCGGCAAGCAACGATGGCAAGAGCAATAGCAGTTGATGACGGCGGGGCACAGTGGCTCCAGATCTTGGAATGATTGTGGTAAAACCTAACCCGACGAATAGGAATGGCAATTCAACCCGTGGGTATGGGCACCCGCGGGTTTCAGACCTGATGGGCGCGGATGCGGGTCTCAAATTTGACCCGTGGGTGCACTTGCACCCGCACCCACATATAGCGGGTGTATGCGGGTGCGGGTCTAGGATTTCACCCGCGGGTGAACCCGCACACGCCCGAACAGTAGAAAAGGCCCAGCCCAAAAATCCCAGCCTAGCCCAAAAACAACTCTAGGTATATATTGTGCAAACCGTAGCCCTCTGTTCCCATCCGCCCCCATCCGAATATCCGATCCCATCCCCCACGCACAGTCCCACACGGTCGCCCCCCTCCCCGACTCGGCGATTCGCGAGTCGCGACTCACAGCGGCCTACAGTGCATCGGCGCATGCCGCATCCACGCACGACGCTTCCCCGAGAGTCTGAGACCCAGACCCCGAGGCCCGCCCGCCGCCACTCCCGCTCGCCGCTCCCGCTGCCACCTGCGCTTGCGGCTGCAGGGTGCAGGGACGCGACGGCGGCTGCGTCTGCTGGACGGGGTCAAGGTGGCTGCGCGCCTGCACCTGCAGGGTGAAGGGACGGGGCGACGACGCCACAGCATGGCCGGCCAGTGGCTACTCTAGCCTCCAAAGGCATGTGAATCGAACACATTCAGCGAAACCCGCGGGCACCCGAGACCTGCCTGAAACCCACGAGTGCGGGTGCGGGTGTAGAAATCCACTCGTGGGTTTCGCTGCGGATGGGTTTTTCCTTGTCCCGTGGGTTTTGCCGCGGGCGTGTTTTAGCTGCACCCGCACCCAAATCCGTGGGTGCCATCCCTACCGACGAACCGCTTTGATTTATTCCCCTCCCAATGGTTCAAATTACCTTAACGGCGCCGCGACTGACGAACGGAATCCGCGGCGCGTCCCGTTAACTGCGGGCCAATGGCTCTTTTCCTCCCAATGGGTCTCCGTGACCCAGCCAGCCTTGATGCTCGGGGACTCGGTGCTCTGACTCCGATCAATAGGTCTCCGCGACTCAGCCAGCCCCAATGCTCGGGGACTTGGTGCTCTGACTACGGTCAACGGGTCTTCGCGACTCGGCCATCCCCGATACTCCGAGACTCGGCACTGACTCCGGTCAACAGGTCTCCGCGACTCGGCCAGCCCTGACGCTCGAGGACCCGGTGCTTTGACTCCGGTCAATGGGTCTCCGTGACTTGCTCAGCCCCGATGCTCGAGGACTCGGCCTTACGATTTTGTTCATTGACCCACGTGAAGAAGATAGCCCCTGGGCTGTAGACAGTGCAAAGAACACGCAGGACCAGACAAAAAATGAAGTTTGTTCGTCATTAAAGAGCTATACAATTATAAAGAGGTGTCGACCATGGGCCATCTGCAGATACAAAGGTATCGACCGTCAAAATGACGGCCATGAGCACTTGCTGCTGCGCGAATTGCTGCATCCGCAGCAACTTGGTCCACATGAGCTCATCACAAGCTCTCTTGTAGCCTCAAGGCGACGAGCGACTAGTTCCCCAAACTTGAGGGTTGCGTGAGACCGCCTCCAAGCTCACCCCGGCTCTACAAGCATTTCACCCTTCAAGGCCTTCGGCCCAAGGCAATGCGGTGAGAGAACGGAGGAGCATGCAGATGCTCACTAACACCTCAAGACCATCGCAAGCACTCTTTTAGCACCAAGCTTCCAAGTCCCCAAGATTGTTCCCTGGTGGATGAACCCAATGACAAGTCCCCAACATGTTTTCTGAATGAAGTCTACACATTTCTACCGATGGCTTGAAGGTCCCTGACCTCTGAATCTATTTATAGCCCAATGCTAACTATACACAAGTGACCCCGGTCGCACTGTACGGCACGTGAGCTCTGAGCCGCGCAGCACCTCCCTCCGAGGCGCTCAGCCCGCCCTTAATGCTTTCGATAGTTTCTCATCATAGGCTTGCCCTGTGCGTTCACGTGGATACTATTATCGTTGCGGCGTGTCCAGACACCCATGGCAGTCTTATCCGTTGGGCTGCCTGACTGCCCCGATGCTCGGTATTAACTTTTTTGACCATTAGCCCAATTTTTCTAAACGGTCCAATGCTCGGGGACTACTCCTTATAGAGAGCTCTTTGCATCGCTCTCCATATGCCCCATCAGGATGTGTCACTTTTCCAAAGTGGTGCAGTCTCTTTTGGTGTCTGACTTGGTCACAACTCGGAACTACACCACTCGGGGATCCGCCCCCGGGACTGTCCAGGGTCATCCCTGATGACCTACGGTTTCTTTTTTGAGCACCGCCCACCCTTGTGTCGGCCTGCCGACCAAGACACTTCACCCGACTACGATGGCTTCGTTTCTTCGTCGGCAGTTCACCATGCGCCTGCACGTTGCTCGGGGACTTGTGGGATATGGGTACCCCTAGTCCCACTACCGACTAGGTAGCCAGTCGGCCTGGGCCCACGTCTGACAGTGATGTGGGCCGACTCAGGGCCGGCCCACGAGGATCCTCGGACTTGATGGACAAGATTGATGAAGACTTAGCCTGCAAAGCATGAGGCGAGACACTCGGATCTCACCCGAAGACCATGGAGATTATGTTGTAACCAGATCAGATTAGTTTCCTAGTTGTAGCCGGATACAATAAGAGATAACCGACTTGTAAACCCTAGGCCGTCGGCCTATATAAGGTGGCCTAGGTCGACCCCTTAGGTCATCTGATCCTACGCCATTCGCCTCCCTTCATTGTTACCACCAAACTCGCCATTGTTCTCCAGAGCATTGCCGAGCAATGCAATACAACACCTCCGAGCACAGGACGTAGGGTGTTATACCTTCGGGTAGCCCAAACCTGTATAAACCTTGCGTCTCTGTGTTACCTCGAGCTCCCTAGTCTCGCAATTGCCCTTTGCCTACAAATAGACCACTTGGATACCCCCGGGTGGATTGCCGGACCATAAATCCGACAATAACTTAATAGCATGGCACCAATTGGTGGCTAAAGTTATAAATACTCAATTATCAGATCAAAATGATACTTTTAGATAGTGTTTGTCTAAACGCGTGTAAGCCGTCGTTTACACGCGTTTAAACTGTAAACGGAGGGTATGCGTGTAGTTTAGGGTCTAGTCGCCGAATTAAACACTAAACGCGTGTAAACGATCAACTTAGTCAAAAAATAGTGTAAATAGTGAAATTAAACAGAAGTTAAACATGTTTACACACATAAACACATGTTTAAACGATCGTTTAGGCAATAAGGAACATGTTTTGGTGGGATAATTGGGTGTTGGCAGTTGAATATAGGTTTCATAAGCGCGTTTAAAAAAATTGGAGTTAGAGTAGCGAGTATATGGGTATTACGTGTAATATGAGAATGTTGTCATTATAAATTATATGCATACCTTAAATTGCAATTATCCAAAAAATATAGTATAAAATTATATTTTTTATATATTTACAGCTACAGTGCAAACCGTTTAATCTATCGTCTAAACCGTTTAAAGGCTAAATAGAGGATGAGCGACTGTCTAGCGTTTAGCGTCTAGGATAACACTGGTTTTAGATGGGCTTTGCAACAAAATGGTAAGTTTACATTGTGTTCTATGTATAGATCGCTTGCTGACGTTGCGATACGAAATCATGTTATCTGGAAATTAAAGTTGCCTTTGAAAATAAAGATTTTCATCCGGTACCTAATAAAAGGTGTCATTCTCACTAAAGATAATTTAGCAAAAATACAATGGAAAGGAAGTTTAAAGTGTTGTTTTTTGTAACATGGATGAATCCATTCAACATCTTTTTTTCGATTGTCATGTAGCTAAGTTAATTTGGAGAATTGTGCAAATCTCTTTCAATATCACACCTCCTTGGAGTATAGATCACATTTTTTGATGATTGGTTGCTTGGCTTGGAGAAGAAAGTGATGTACAAAATATTAGTCAGAACTTGTACTCTTTGTTGGGCACTTTGGTTATATAGAAATGAAGTGGTTTTTAACAACACACGAGCTTTTACTGCTATACAGGTTATCTCCAGAGGAACATATTGGATTCGTTTCTGGGCTATGCTACAAAAGGAGGAGGAGCGACCTCAAGTTGCTTGGGGATGTCTGTCAGATTTATCGTCCGGCAGTCCACCTGGGGGTATCCAAGTGGTTGATTTGTAGGCAAAGGGCAATCGCTAGGCTAAGGAGCTTGAGGTAACACAGGGGCGCAGGGTTTATACAGGTTCGGGCTACCCGGAGGTATAATACCCTACGTCTTGTGCTCGGCAATGTTGGATTGCTCTGCTCGATGAAGTTTCGGAGAACAATGACGAGTTTGTGATTACAATAGGCGATTGGGGGATCAGATGAAGATAACCTAAGGGATCGACCTAGGCCGTCTTATATAGGCTGACGGCTTAGGGTTTAAAAGTCGGTTATCTCTAATTGTATCCAGCTAGAACTAGGAAACTAATCTGAGTTGGATACAACATAATCTCCATGATCTTTGGATGAGATCCGAGTATCTCGCCTCATGCCTTGCGGGCTAAGTAGCCTGGGGTTGGCCCTCATCTCTATCAGACGTGGGCCCAGGCCAACTGTCCACTGGTCGGTAGTGGGCCCAGGGGTACCCATATCCCACAAGTCCCCGAGCAATGTGCAGACGCGTGGCAGACTGTTGATGAAGAAACAAAGCCTCTGTAGTCGGTTGAAGCGTCTTGGTCGGCATGCGACACAAGGGTGGGCGGTGCTCAAAAAGAAAAGGAATCATCGGGTATGATCTCATCGGACCCGGGGGTAAAACCCGGAGTGGTGTAGTGCCGAGTCGTAGCCGAGTCAGGCACCACGAGGGACTGCACCACTTTGAGAAAAGTGACACATCCTCCACGCGTCTCTTTGGAAGCGAGCCCCCCCAGCCGGCGACAAGCAGGGGGAGCTACTCGAGATGAATGACGTGGATGAAGACCCGGAGGGGCTGACAGGGGTAGAGGGCCCGATTGGTGGCCCTCCCCCACTCAAGGACGACAATGATCATTTGCTTGGGGAGCAGCTGAGTGTTGGGGTTGCGCTGTCATGGCACCCAGGGTCGAAGCGGCTGTGGCCGGGCTCAGAGCTGGGCCGAGCGCGTCGGCGTTGATTCCAGAGCGCTCTCTGGAGCTCGATATTGCCGACCACGAGGACGAGCTTCGGAAGCTGCAGAACTTGGCCAGCGTTCTGGATCGCGTCATCAAGGTATGTTTGCTTTTGCTTCATGAACATCGTTGTCCTTGTAGTGGCTAACTGCCAGCTGTCGTGGTGTAGGATTTCACGGCGCGGGCTGCGAAAGATCTTGCCTTCAAGCCGCAAGATCTCGAGGACCACCGGACCCTGGTGAAGATGCAGGAGGAGAGGCTCCAGGATGCCAATAGCTCCAAGGAGTTCCTGATAAAGAAGGAGGGGGAGCTGGCTGACGTCGTGAAGCTCAACGAGGACCTTATTGGCGACCTGAAGGTTGTTGCACAGGGTAAGCTCTGGCTCTATTTGTGTTGCTGACACCTTGTTGCTGATGGGCGCGTTCTGCATATGCCGAGAAGAAGGAGAAGGCTCTCCAAAGCAGGGTGGAGAGGCTTTCCGGAGCCAAGCGGAAGCTCGAGGAGGAAGTCGGCTCTCTGAAGGCGGCCAATCAACGCCTTAAGGTCAAGTCCGAGCACCTGGTGGAGGCCAACTAGCGCTTGAAGGACGAGCATGATCAGGTTATGCATGGTAGGTACTGCCTGTCAAGTCGGTTGTTCTTCCTACAGGCTTGGATGCTTAGAAGGTTCTTTTGCGAGCGTCCGGGCCGAGCTTCTGGAGCTGCGGCAGGCGGCCGAGTTCAACACCAATTCGCTGGTTCCTGCCGGGTCAGGCCCAACGGCTTTTACCTTGGTTCAGCGGCTCCGGGCCGGCCCTACTCGCGCGGCGCAGTTGGTGCAGGAGACCGCGGTCGGCTGCGGTAGCCGGATCCTGGCGTTGATCCGAGCGCACTTCCCATCCCTCGCCCTTGTGCCAATCTGCGAGGGTGTTCTTGACAGGGGTCTCCGATGAACAGTTCGATGACCTAGTCGAGGAGTGTGCGCCTTTGGTGGAGGCTGTAGCAAAAGATCTCGGCTTGTAAGATAATAATTATTGATGTAAACTGTGTTTAGCATGATATAAAGTAGAGTCCAATTTGTTGAAGCAATGTGTCTTATGGTTAATCAAAGTGAGTGGTGGACCCTTTTCCATGCCGACTAAAACTCTGCATCACCCAATCGGTCGCTGCCTTGTGCCTAAGCGCCCTTTTATCCCGCTAACCACTGCTCACAGAGAGGACGGCTTGCCACTCAGCGACACTTAGCTGGAAGGCTTACTCGCTGGTAGCACACGGGTTGAGCGCGGAGCTCAGGGTTTCACGGTTAGGGACTCGGGCCGACCGGGTTAGCTTGGCTATTGTCGGGGGGAACATGGGGTCGGGCAAGGACTTTGGGAGTCAGAGTCAGCGGGGACTCTCCCTGTGGTCGTGACAGATTGAACGCTGTCTAGGTCGGGCCTAGTCCCTGAGCATCAGCTTGGATGTCGGGTAAGGAGGGAACAACAAGGCATATGACTCAGAGTTGTTCGTGGAGAAGTAATGCTTTTTATTAATAAGAGGTGAAAAAATACATAGCTTTTGAGAACATCTAGGGGTAGAACTTCATGAGATGCTGGATGTTCCACACGTTCGGGATAGGGTCACCATTGGCCCACTGGAGGCGGTACATCCCCGGTGAGACAACTTTCTTGACGATGAAAGGTCCTTCCCAAGGGGCCGACAGCTTGTGCTGGTCTTTGGTGGACATGACTCGGCGTAGGGCCAAGTCGCTGGCATTCAGGGATCATTCCCGGACGTTCTTGTCATGGTATCGCCGGACCTGCTGCTCGTGCCGGGCGTGCTGGATCAGGGCGGCGAGGCGGTGCTCCTCCGCGCTGTCGATGTCGAACCGGCGACTTGTTTCTACTTCGCCTTCCTCAAAGTGCTGGAAGCGTGGGGCATCGTAAGCAAGGTCGGCTGGGAGGACGGCTTCGGAGCCGTATACCAGGAAGAATGGGGTGTAGCCGGTTGCTCGGCTTTTCTGTGTTCACAGGCCCTACACTACGTGGGGTACTTCTTTGGCCCACCGACCGGCGTGCTTGCTGAGGTCCTCGTAGATGGCTTTCTTGAGCGAGTCTTGGACCATACCGTTGGCTCGCTTGACTTGGCCATTGCACCTGGGGTGTGCCGAGGAAGAGTAGTAGACGTCAATGCAATTATTCTGGCAGAAATCCCAGAACTGGTGTCCTGTGAACTCGGATCCTAGGTCGGTGACAATGCGGTTTGGAATACCGAACCGGTGGGTGAGTTCTTCAATGAACTTAGCAGCTGTAGTGGATTTGGTGTCGGGCACAACCTTATACTTGATTCACTTGGTGACTTGTCAACTGCCACTAGGAGGTGCTTGAATCCCCCAGGGGCGGTTTTGAATGGCCCGATGTTGTCGAGTCCCCACACCGCAAACGGCCAAGATGGGGGGATCGTTCGGAGTGCCTGAGCTGGCAGGTGCTTTTGCTTCTGGAAAAACTGGCACCTGGTACAATGGCGCACTAGGTCCTTGGCATCGGAGAGGGCCGTGGGCCAGTAGAACCCCACCTTGTAGGCTTTGCCGACTAAGGTCCCTGCGGCA
The DNA here is from genome assembly GCA_004135705.1 of Alloteropsis semialata. NCBI lineage: Eukaryota > Viridiplantae > Streptophyta > Magnoliopsida > Poales > Poaceae > Alloteropsis > Alloteropsis semialata. The sequence continues at coordinate 34,192,793 of CM014271.1, forward strand.
ACGTGATTGCTGCACGTGCCCGATTGAATTTCCTGCAGGAGTCTGATGCCTTCATCACGAAGGACACACTTCATGAGTATGCCTGTGGAGGTTGCCCTTCTGTACAGGGCATCACCGATGACGACGTAGTTTGTCGAGCGCCGAGCTAGCTTCTCGATCTCCTCTTTTGTTCCCGGCGACCAGCTCTCTGTGAGAAAAGCAATGAATGGGGCGCGCCAATCTGCTTCTACCAGGAGAACTTCGTTGGTCACCGGCCCACTCGGGAGTGGTTCCGGGTCAGGCACAGGGCTGCCGTCCTCGAGCATCTTGATGGACGGGGTGCGTAGGTCTTGGACGAAAACACCGACTGGTACCTGGGCCCTGGTAGATCCTAGCTTAGATGGGACGTCGCCGGCGACGTTGTCTTCCCGTAGGACGTGGTGGAGCTCGAGCCCATAAAAGTGGGCTTCAAGCTTACGGACCTCGGCGCAATATGCACTCATGGTCTCTTTTGTCGTATCCCAGTTCTTGTTAACCTACTCGACGACTAGCTTGGACTCGCCGTAGCACATGAGCCGCTTGATGCCGAGCGACACCGCTATTCGGAGACCGTGGATGAGGGCTTCATACTCGGCCCCATTGTTGGTGGCCTGGTAGTGTATCTGGAGGACATATTTTAGGTGTTGCCCCTCCGAGGAGATGAGCAGCACTCCTGCACCGGCTCCCTCAAGGTTGAGGGCACCGTCGAAGTACATCTTCCAATGCTCCGGCCGCTCCTCTGGGGTCGGCGCCTGTATCTCTGTCCACTCGGCTATGAAGTCGGCCAGGATCTGGGACTTGATGGCTTCCCTTGGCTTGAAGTTGATGGTGTGCTTGCCGAATTATACAGACCACTTCACTATGCGCCCATTGGCATCCCGGTTGTGCAAGATTGCACTGAGCGGGAAGTTCGAGATGACTCGGATGACGTGGGCTTGAAAGTAGTGGTGTAGCTTCCAGGCGGTGATTAGGAGCGCATAGAGCAGCTTCTGAGGATGAGGGTCCCGGACCTTGGAGAGGCCGAGTACCTCGCTGACGAAGTATACTGGGTGTTGAACCTTGTATGGGTGGCCTTCCTCTGGTCGTTTGTCGACCAGGGCCGTGCTGACCACGTGCGTGGTGGCGGAGATGTATAGCAACAGCTCCTTCCCAGAGGTCGGACCCGTGAGTACTGGGGGGTGACTAAGAAATCCTTGAGGTCGGCTTGGGCCTTGCTGGCCTCGGGGGTCCATTCGAACTTGTCCGCCTTCTTAAGGATTTTGAAGAACGGAAGTCCTTTCTCGCCAAGCTTACTAATGAATCAGCTCAGGGCCGCCATCATCCCAGTGAGCTTCATGATATCCTTCTTACACTTGGGCTCCTCAAGGTTGCGTATGGCATCCAGCTTGACTGGGTTCACCTCAATGCTGCGTTGGCTAACCAGGAAGCCCAAGAGCTTTCCTGATGGTACACCAAACATGCATTTCATCGGGTTTACCTTCCACCTGAAGCACCGCAAGTTGTTGAAGGTTTCCTGGAGGTCGGCGATCAAGGAGTCAGCGTCGTACGTGTTGATGACGACATCGTCTATGTAGGCTTCGACGTTTTGGCCAATCTGGCTTTGTAGGCAGCGTTGGATGCCCTTCTGGTACGTGGCGCCAGCGTTCTTCAAACCGAAGGTCATTGTTTTGTAGCAGTAGATGCCGTGCGGGGTGATGAATGCTGTTTTGTCCTGGTCGGACATATTGAGGGCTATCTGGTGATAGCCTGAGTAGCAATCTAGAAAACAGAGGAGTACGCAGCCGGACGTGGAGTCTATGACTTGGTCAATTCGAGGAAGAGGGAAGGGGTCTTTAGGGCAGTAGTGGTTGAGATCCGTGTAATCGATACACATTCTCCGTTCACCCGTTTTCTTTTTTACAAGTACAGGATTTGCAAGCCACTCGGGGTGTTTGCATTCTCTAATAAATCCGGTTGCTAGGAGCTTATTCAACTCTACCCTAATGGCCTCCTTTCGATCTTGGGCGAATCGGCGTAGCTTCTGCTTGATAGGCTTCGCATTCTTCCTCAAGTCCAAGGAGTGCTCAGCCTTCTCCCTCGGGACTCCTGGCATGTCGGATGGTTTCCATGCGAAAATGTCCCAGTTATCTCGGAGGAAGGAGGTGAGCGTATCTTCCTATTTAGGAGTGAGCCCTGACCCTATGATGGCCGTCTTGGTGGGGTCGTCGAGTCCCAAGCTGATCGCTTTGGGAGTTTCTGTGGGTGTCAGCGCCGTGGGCTGCTGCTTCTGCTCCGGGAGGATTGGCTCACTGGTCACCGCCTTGGGGGGCTGCTTCAGCCAGCAAAGCACTGTTGCCAAGTTGTCGGGACAGCTCGACTATCTTGATGGCCTCCCCGTCGCATTCGAACGAGGTCTTGATGTCTCTACGGATGGAGAGGACTTCATTGGGTGCCGACATCTTTAGGACCAGGTATGTGTGGTTCGGTATAGCCATGAATCGAGCCAGCATGGGCCTGCCAAAGAAGGCATGGTAGGAACTCTAGAAGTCAGCCACCTCGAAGTATAGGAACTCCGTGCGGTAGTTGTCGGCCGTGCCAAATGTTACTGGCAAGGCGACCCTTGCTATCGGGTAGGAAGCTTTTCCCGGTACGATACCAAAGAACGGGTCTTCGGCGCTTAGGAGTCGGCTGTAGTCGAACCCCATGCTGTTTAGAGTGCTGGTGAAGGTGATGTTCAGGGCGCTCCCGCCGTCGACTAGGACCTTGGAGAGGAGGACCCATTCAACGACAGGAGCGACGACGAGTGGGTACGACCCTGGCTCGGGTAGGTGGACCCAGTGGTCGGTGCAGCTGAAGGTGATGGGCATCTCCGACCACTGGAGATATTCCATGGGCTTGGTAGAGACCAGCTTCAACCCACGCTTGTGGAGCTTGCCCTTGCGTCTGTCTGGGAAGGCGCCGGGCTCCCCAATGATGACGTTGATGTGGCGGTCGGCATGCTGGAAGTCGCCGTTAGCGCTGCGCATGGGGGCTTCTTTTGGTGCGGCAGGTTGGTGCTCCTCATCTTGATTCTCGGCGGGCCCGAGCCTCGCGATCGCGATCGTCGCCACGGCGGTAGTCGTCCCAGCGGTTGCGGTCCTCCCTGCGGCGGTAGTCGTCACGCCGGTCACGGTCGTTGTGACCGTCACGGCGATAATTGTTGTAGCGGCTGCCGTTGATTGTTGTAACGCTGTTTCTTGGTCAGCGACATGGCGCCGAGTTCCTTGAGTAGTGCGTGGTAGTCGCGGAGAGTGTGCTTGGCGTCCTTATGAAAGGGGCATTGGAAGTTCAGAGTATCATGGAATTCTTCCGCGAGGAACCTGGGTTCCGTTTGGCCTTCTCCTTCTGCTAGGGCTACAAGGGGCTCATGGCGCTTCGAGCTCTCAACTCGATCATCCTCCTCCGGCCATTTGTGCTTGTTTTTGAACTGGGCCTGCTCTGCTTCATTGGCCCAGATCTTGAGGTTGACCACGTCCATCAGGTGGGCGATCGTTTTGGGGTTAGCCTTGAAGAGTGTTTTGAACAGCGGGTTGTCGATGAGTCCGCGCCTGTATGCGTCGATAACGTCGTGGTCCTCAACGTCGGTGAGCTTGTTGCGGTTATTGAAGAAGCCATTCGTGTAATCCCAGAGGCTTTCGCCCTTCCTCTGCTTCACATTGTCCAGGTCAAATCTGAACCCTGGGAGAGCATAGCTGGCCAGGTAGTTCTTTGTGAAGGCGTGGCAGAGGTCTGCCCAGCTGTCGGGAGGCCCTCGAGCCACAGTTGCGCCTCTTTGCCTAGCATCACGGGGAAAGTAGGCGGCGGCATGGTCATTGGAGCCATGGGCTACTTTGACTGCCGTGTGATACGTCTTCAGCCAGAGCTTTGGATCGGAGCAACCGTCGAACTTCTCAACTTGTGCTGGCTTGAAGGAGTTGGGCCACTAGACGGCACGGAGTCGTTCAGTGAAGGTGGCAAAGCCGTCGAAGGTCTCGTCACCGATGTCGTAGTTGACATGCCCACGCTCAGCTTGCTGCCGAGCGTGGTCCCGCCGTGAGGCGGGCGGCGGGGTCGCCTGTCATCCCACGAGGGGCCGTAGCGCAGGACATAGCGTTCACGTTCCATGAGCTCATGGACCGTACGCCGCTCCTCTTCTTCCGCCGCTTCGTCGTCATCTTCTGGTATGGGCTGACGATCAGGTTGGTCGTAGTCCCGGTCATAGCATTCGCGGCGTTCGAGTTCTGCCGCGTCCCGCTCGCGATGGCGAGCGTCGAGGTCGTGGCGTATGTCTCGAGCATTTTCTCTGAGGCAATCTCTGAGATCTCCATCTTCTCGGTCATCGGTGCGGCGAGCACGCCTATCGTCATGCTCCTGGCAACGGTGCCTGGCGTTACGGGGGTGGCGTCTTTCCTTGTCTTCTTCTTCGTGGAGATTTTGCACGACCTACTCGTTGACAACAGGTAGTGGGGGTTCCTCTGGCGAGGTTGACCCCTATCCGATCTGCTATGAGCAAAGTGGTAGCTAGCAGAGCGAGCTGAGTTGGTTCACCCAGATCTGGATCTAGCGCGGTATGATCGCTCAACCTGTTCTTGAGGGACTTCCAGGCGAGCTCTGGCACGTTGCACCTCAGGGGTATGGGCCATGTGCTCCAACTCGGCGAACACGGCTGCAATGTTGGCTTGAGGCGTACGGAAGGGTACCCGAGCGAATGCCCCGTCGAGATTGGCTGGGTGCACTCCTCGAGGGCCTCGACCGGCGGGTTGTTGCCTTGGTGGTGCCCTGGGAGGGATCTCCTCGGGCGCCGCGGCGGCTGCCGCATCCCCAACCGCCGCCTGGGGCAGTAAGGCTTCCTCGTTGCGCCGATGAGCTGGGTCAGCATTGCACTCCTGACGGCGCTCCCTGTTCGAGTTCGTCTCCCCGTCCTGGGTAGCTTGGTCCTCAGAAATGAAGATTTCTCACCCCGAAGGCGTGGTGTAGCTTGAATCGTCGCTCGGGTCGGCCGGAGCCGGCAGGAGCACGCTTGTAGCAACTTAGAACTCCCCGCTGTCTGGGGACTGGGTGGGCTTGGGCGGGATCTCAGATCGGATCTGGGGCATGTCTTTTCGGAGCTGAGCCGAGTGGATTGTTGAAGCGTTGTGTAACCCCAGAGGGAACTGGTCGCGAGGTCAGCGCTGGGCCTCCTCCGACATGGCGATGCACTCGGCAATGGTGCCCTGGACGCGATCTAACCCGGCGAGGAGCTCGTCCGGGGGCGGGATCCTCGGGCGGGTGGCCAAGCTCGGACTTGGTCACAAAGCGCGATTGCATCAAACTGCTGCTGGAGCGGGGCGATGATCGATGATGAGGCCGGCGAAGCGGACAGCGCGGAGCTGGTTGGTGTGACGGCGAGGGGCGATGCGTCGGAGTCAGAGGTGGTGGAGTGGATCTCAGCGAAGAAGCTGACACCCTCAAGATGCACAGGGCAATCTTTGACGCTCTCGGGGAAGATGACGCCGTGGAGATCTGCCATCGAGCTAGCTGTAATGCCCCGCAATTACCCCTACCTGGCGCACCAACTGTCAGATTTATCGTTTGGCTGTCCACCTGGGGGTACCCAAGTGGTTGATTTGTTGGCAAAAGGCAATCGTGAGGCAAGGGAGCTCGAGGTAACACCGGAGCGCAGGGTTTATACAGGTTTGGGCTACCCGGAGGTATAATACCCTTGTTGACGCGGAAAATCGGCAGTCGTATCCTCAGCGATCAACACAATAAGACCAGGGAGATCTGCTTCACTCCAGTGCCAGCCTGCACTTCGTTCAGGTTCGCGGCGTGCCAGTCAATTTGACCTGAAATTGACAAGGGGATAAAACAGTTAAATTACTCTTTGATTGTGCCGGCTCTATTCCAGACGTCAGGTGCACGTTGGATTTTAGCCAAGACCCAATCAGACTTGTATCGGCCGATGCAAATCGGACCTCAAAATCGGACTTTATAGATGGCCTCAATCGGACCAATATAATCGGACCTCAATCAGACATCGAATCGGACCTCAGAATCGGACCAATCGGGATCAGACCTTGTAACAGATCAACCTTTTAAATAATAATAAATAAAGCATAAAACATGGTTGATATGTAAATAACGGATCAGCTATGTCTTTGAGCAAGATATTAAATAATCAAAGTGTGAGCCGATACATTGTCCACCTTGCCTAGTTGCCGGTTTGATTTATCTTATCGGACCATCTAGCTAGCCGATCGGACCAGGACTGTTTCGACACGGTTTCACAAACGGATGCAGCGCACATACTCGGACCAGATAGCTAAATAATCAAACTTAATTCACCAACCCAACAACTAAACAAGATGCTCGCACAGGTGTTAATCAGATCAAGCAAATAAACAGTAAAAATAGTAACAAGATCGTTCCGATATTCAAAGCTGTCTTTGAATAGTCAAGAGGAATCTAGCTCCGACGTAGGGAATCTAAATTACTCTTAACGATCAAAGATCAATCTTTGATATATTGTGCAAACCTAGCTCCGACGCAGGGAATCTAAATCAAACACAACAATCAAAGAACAACCTGATAAAACTATGAAGATGAATCGGGCCTAGAACGATATTGTAAGATAAGTATTGCTCAAATCGGACTAAAACCAATGCTCAAAGCTGTTGAAGAATCAGATTAATTCACATGGCGCAGATCTAAATCAATCTAGCAACTCCAAACAACCGCAAAAGCTGCCTTTAAATAACCAAGATGAGTCTAGCTCCGACGCAGGGAATCTACAATAATCTTGATGATCCAGAGGTAAATATAGCTCCGACGCAGGGAATCTAGATTGACTTCGAGACTTAAAGTACAACTCGATAAATGATTAACTTTTGAATAATCAATAGAGATCTAGCTCCGACGCAGGGAATCTAGATCAATCTTGATAATTCAAAGATAAATCGGTTGAACAGTATAAACGAGAAAGGGCGATGCGCCTCAATTCAAAGCTTAAACTAGTTCGATAAGTTGACAATCTTACTGGTAAGCCGGAGATCAGGAACTGATGCAGCCCGTCCACCAATGAGTTCGTCGGTATCTACTCCTGCTCCTAAGGTTTTGGCGTGAAGCCGGGTTGTATTGATTGTGAGAATAGTTCTTTACAATGGACGAGGGTTTATATTTATACCCTGGTCATGAAGAGTCTTGGTCGGACTTGACTAACTTGCAGATAAAGTAAACTAATATTTAACATAGAATGGGACTTTCAATACGCCTTCTGAAAAGGAAATAGTCCCCGTTCATGCTACGCTTCCCTTTTAGACGATGCACATTCTCTCATTCATCATCAGATCGGACTCTCCTTCTTTATCGGATCCATATTCTGCATCGGTTTCCTTTTCCGGCACCATCTGTTTGACCATTCAACGGGCCCACTATGCAGTACCAGCCTCACCACGTCACCATCTGACTCTGCATATCAGGCGCGAAAATCTGGTGTCAACACATGCTCCCCAATTTTGGAATAAAATATCATTTTGTTCCAAAATTCGTATCTGTCATCATAACTTCTTCACCGATTTTCGTGCCGAAACTTCCCATCCTTGTACTGTGCGGCTCCTCGATCTTCGGGTCATGGCCGTTTTCTCCTTATAAAAACCTTCACCGGCGGCCACGCTGTTCACTCCTCCTTCTCTGCCAAGGATCTGCACTGCCCATCTTCTCCTTTCTTTTTCTCGAGCATTAATGTCTCTGACAACAAACAATATATGGAATCCTGCACCTTATGTCATGGGTACTCATATATTTATTGACCCAGGTGAAACGACTCTTCAATGCAGTTCCTCAAAAGACGTCCCTCTTTAATCATATCAGCACTGAATCAATGACACCTTCACGAGAATACTGTTCTTTATTTGGACAGTTTCAGCTAGCATCTTTCAGATTCCCACCTTTCCTTTAATTCCTTCATCAATCGTCGGCTATAAATACCTGTCTCAGGTTCTCCTTCCTCCACCATTCTTTCGCCATGGCGCAGCTAATATTCATGACAGAACACAAACTCCTTCTCTTTGATATAAGAACCAATCCCCTCTCCCTCTTCTGCTAGAAGAATTCTCGTGAAATAGTGTAGGGTACTCCCCCCTTTTCTGATCCTGCAGTAAATCCAGGTGGAACCTCTGCTAGGAGAATCCTCGTGAGGTTTCCTCATGGTTTACTGAGGGAAAGGTTTTTCAGAGGGGTTTAATGGGATGCCCTCTTCAGGATAGGGGCAAAGCCACCGGTCCGCCGGTGCGCTCTTCAAGGGACTGCTTCCAGAGCATATCTCCTCAAACTTGCGGATTTCTTCGAATGAGCCGAGCTGTTCAAGAATCTGTCTCAAGGAAGAGGATGTCTTCTTAATTTTATGCCTTTTCTCGCCCTTTTCCTTCTAGACTTATTCTGGCAATGATGAATAAAGTACATCGGCGCCTAATAGATTTTTCTGTCTTCTGAAATCTCTTTGTATGAGAAATATATGAATATATATGCAATCCCATTTCCAGTAGCCTGCTCCGCCATTGAGCGGCTTGATGATGTAACATACTTTTCTCTTATTGTATATAGCCCTTAAGGCGATGCATGTCGCATCGGCTCTTATTTTGTTCTTGAGGCGATTTTTCCATCGGCTTTTAAGCCTGACGCGTAGCATCGGCTTTACGAATTTACCCAAATGCTAGGGTAGTACTTTTTCAAATATTTCCCGTTTAATGCCTTAGGAAACACTTCTCCTTCAAGCGTTTGTAGAATATAAGCATTGCCAGGAACACATCGGACGATTCGATAGGGTCCCTCCCAGTTCGGTGACCATTTGCCGTATCTGGGATTCTTAGAACCAATCGGCAGAATAACTTTCCACACGAGATCGCCCTCTTTGAACTCTTTCCCCTTAACTTTCTTATCATAATGCCTTGCAACTCTGAGCTTGTTAGTTTCAATATTTTCCAAAGCGCGTAGCCGATGAACAGCCAAGTCATCGGACTCACTGTTCACGAGTTCCATGTATTCGCCGGCCTTTAATTTATCCTGAAGCTCGATACGTCTTGACCCAGTACGAATTTCCCATGGAAGAACGGCTTCATGCCCATAAACCAGTTCATACGGAGAAACCTTGATCGACCCATGACAAGCCATTCAATATGCCCATAGAGCTTCAGGAAGCACAATATGCCATTTTCTTGGGTATTCCTCAATCTTTCTATCAATCAACTTGATCAAACTTTTATTGGAGGCTTCAGCTTGACCATTGGCTTGTGCATAATATGATGATGAATTAAGAAGCTTGATACCCATATCAGCAGCAAAATTTTTGAACTCGTCTGATGTAAACATCGTACCTTGATCTGTCGTGATTGTCTGTGGAATTCCAAATCGGTAGACAATGTGCTCTCTAACGAATTCAATAACATTTTGGGACTTCACTTCCTTCAAAGGAATAGCTTCAACCCATTTGGTGAAATAATCTGTTGCCACTAATATGAATTTGTGCCCCTTGCTTGAATGTGGAAAAATCTGGCCGATCAGGTCAATTCCCCAACCTCTAAACGGCCATGGCTTGATGACAGGGTTCATAGCCGATGCTGGAGCCCTCTGAATATTTCCATATCTTTGACATTCTTGACACCCTTTATAATATTCAAAGCAGTCTTCCAGAATCGTCGGCCAATAATTCCCATTTTTCCTGATCATCCATTTCATCTTGAACGCTGATTGATGAGCCCCGCAAACACCTTCATGAATTTCTCCCATCAAGACCTTGGCTTCTTCAGGTCCGATGCATCTCAACAGGACTCCATCAACTGAGCGAAAATAAAGCACTCCTTCAACCAAGACATGCCTGATCGATTTGTAGCGTATCTTCCTGAAAGTCTTGACAGAAGAATCCCTCAAATATTCAATGATTTCTTTCCTCCAATCTCCTTCTGGCATCTCCTGTACCATCACATCGGACATAGGCCGATAGCCAGACGCCTTTTGCGCCAGCCGATTTGCTTCCTCGTTATGATGTCTTGGAATATGCTTAAGAGTTACCAGGGCAAATTGATCAATCAAATCTCGGCATTTCACAACAAAGCATCCATCTTGCAATCATACTTGCCGAGCAACTGATTAATAATCAACAAAGAAACTCCAAATATCTCAACAAACTGAGCGCTGATTTCTTTAAGAATTTGGAGACCTTTCATCAATGCTTCATATTCCGCCTGGTTATTTGTGCATTTTTCAATTGGAAAAGTAAATTCAAACCTTGCCCTCCGAGGCGAAATAATAATCAGGTCAATTCCGCAACCATCATTGCAAGAAGAACCATCAAAGAATATAGTCCAAGGAACTGCGTCAACCGCATCGGCATTTTTCATCGGACCAGACACATCAAGCTCCATGGTGCATTGCTCAACAGCATCAATGCTAGGTCCACAATGATCAGCAACTAAATCAGCCATTATCTGCCCTTTTACCGCTTTGGCCAATTCGTATCTAAGATCAAACTCCGTTAGAGCAAAAACCCACTTGCCAATTCTCCCTTTCATGATTGGCATCGATAACATATATTTGATCACATCCTCCCTATAGATTACAGTGCACTCGGCCGATAGCAAATAATGCCTCAATTTTGTACAAGAAAAATATAAACAAAGGCAAAGCTTCTCCACATATGAATACCGAGTCTCAGGATCCAGTAATCTTTGGCTTAAATAGAATATAACTCGTTCTTTTCCATCAACCTCTTGAATCAAAACAGAGCCGATTGCATGATTAAAAGCCGATAAATAAAGCTTGTACGGCTTACCCTCTTGTGGTGGAATAAGAACTGGCGGATATGCTAAATATTGCTTGATTTCATACAATGCCTTTTGATGTTTAGGCTCCCAAACCAATTCTTCTCCATCCTTCAGCTTCAACAGAGGAGTAAATGCTTCCAATCGGACCGATAGATTCGATATAAACCTTCTCAAGAAATTGATTTTTCCAATCAAACTCTGCAATTTCTTCTGGTTTACTGGAGGCTCAATATCATCAATCGCCTTGCGGTTCCGATCATTCACCTCAATTCCTCTCTCATGTACCAGGAAACCGAGAAATTGACCGGCCGATACACCAAAAGTACACTTGAGCGGATTCATCTTCAATCCATGTTGCCTTGTGCATTCCAGCGTCTCCTTCAAATCGGCCAAATGATCTTGATAACCTTTCGATTTGATCACCACATCATCAATGTAGATTTCAACTATCCTGCCGATCAGCTTATGAAAAATATAATTCATAGCACGTTGATAAGTAGCACCGGCATTTTTCAAACCAAAAGTCATAACAACCCACTCATATAAACCGAGAGCACCTGGGCATTGGAATGCAGTCTTGGAGATATCTTCTTCTGCCATAAAAATCTGATTATAACCAGCATTACCATCCAGGAAGCTCATCACTTTATGGCCCGATGCTGCATCGACTAGCATATCGGCCACCGGCATTGGATATTCATCCTTCGGGGTTGCCTTGTTCAAGTTCCTGTAATCAATGCAAACACGCAGCTTTCCATTTTTCTTATAAACAGGAACTATATTTGATACCCACTCAGCATACCGACATGGCCTGATAAACTTAGCTTCAAATAGCTTCGTTATTTCGGCCTTAATTGGTTCGTACATCTCAGCCTTGAACCTCCTTGCGTACTGCTTGTGCGGCCGATATCCTGGTTTGATGGGCAGCCGATGCTCAACAATATTACGGCTTAAACCTGGCATTTCATAATATTCCCAAGCAAAACAATCAGAATACTCTTTCAAAAGTTTTATTAACTCTTGTTTATACTCAGGATCCAACTTAGCACTGATATACGTCGGCCTTGGTCTATCACCAGATCCTATGTCTATCTCCTCTAACTCGTCGGCCGACGTAAATCCAAATCCTAACTTACCGAATTCACTTCGGTCTTCAAAATCTTCTATACAATCGGCCATTTAAAATAAAGTCTCAGAGCCGACTGCTTGGATCGGCTGTAATCCTTGATCGGACACCTTGAGGAAGTCACCATCCCATGTTTTCCCTGACAGGCATTTAGTCCCTTCAAACTCCCAAATCGTTGACTCGGCTGTTGCAATGCTAACCGAATCATCAGCTAGGACGATCTCTACATTGTTGCCTTGCCACTGGATCAAGCACTGGTGCATTGTGGACGGGATACAGCAGTTGGCATGAATCCAATCTCGCCCGAGGAGCATACTGTAGGAACCTTGCCCATCAATCACAAAGAAAGTGGTCGGCAATGTCTTGCTGCCGATGGTCAACTCCACGTGAATTGCCCCCCGAGGCTCTGAAACGTTACCGCCGAAATCTTTGAGCGTCATGTTCGTCTTGATCAGATCATCCATCCCCTTGCCCAATTTGCGGAATGTAGAGTAGGGCATGAGATTGACGGCAGCTCCTCCATCAACTAGCATCTTGGTCATCGGCTTCCCATCAACATATCCCTTGATGTACAGAGGCTTCAGATGCCGATATCCATTCGCATTTGGCTTCTCAAAGATGGCTTTCTCTGAATCAAGAACTAAGCATGCAGCGGCTTCTTCTAACTCATAATCGGCCTCATCATCATTCTGTTCATCAGAAGCAGCAAAATCAAAAGGCAATATCAAAACCATGTTTACCGGGGCCGATGTGCTTGCTTCATCATCATTGGCCATCTTAACGCGCCAAACTTTCTCTTTGGCTAACTCTTGCTCCTGAATCTGCTCATGATAGCGCAACCGCTGAACACGTCTCTTTTTGGATCTAGAAATCCCTGATGGGCACCACTGTCCAGGCTTCATTTGAGGTTCTCTAGTCCGATCCTGAACTGGAGCCTTTTCTTCCATTTTTTCATGGCCACGAGTGTCATCCCGGCCTTCATTATTTTTACGGCCATGAGCATCAACTCGGCCTTCATCTTCTTGATGACGATCATTAATCCTGACGCCGATCCGTTCATGAACTGATCGTCGACTTCTCTTGAAAACCCTGTATTCTTCATACTGGAGGCTGCATTCAGGACAATCTGCTTTGGATGGCAATCTGAGTTTCTCATTCCAGCAGAACACAAAGAAAGGACATCTCCAGTGACCATCATCTTGATCGTACTGCTCATAAGTTTGACGCCTGTCCATATGCCAATCGGACCCATATCCGTACTGACGACGATCGTCGGACCTGTCATCACACCAGCGTCGTCCATCGGACCTGTTATCATATCGGCGTCGGCCATCGGATCTATCATCGTATCGGCGTCGGCCATCGGACCCTTCATCAAACCGCCTTGCCTAATATTCGCGCCTCTGACGCCGTCGTTCCTCGCGCTCTTCCCATGCTCGAGCCGCTGCTTGCTGCCTTTTGTACTTGTTAATCAGCATCTGGGAAGTCACGCGTGGCCGATATCCACCAAGAGCATTAGATTCATGCCCAAATGCCTGATGATTCCTCCGCAGCTCTTCAACGGTGACTTGTACTGCAGGATCAACGACACCAGAACTCTTGGCGTGGTCCGATGTGAGCACCTTGAACTTCCCCTTTTCATCAGCATCAACCATATTAACAGAAAAGGAGAAATCAGCAAAGTTATTAAGAAAGGGATGACCATCGATCTTCATGGCTTTCTTGTTATCTTCAAACTTGATCTTGCCAGATTCAATAGCCAATTGGATTTCCCTCCTGAACACCTTGCATTCATTCGTCTCATGAGAAGTTGAGTTGTGCCATTTGCAATATTTATGCTTCTTCAACTCATCGGCCGATGGAATAGAGTGATTTGGAGAAAGCTGGATAAGCTTTTCACTGAGCAGTAAATCAAAAATCTTATCGGCCTTTGTTATATCAAATCCGAACTTTTCGGGACTCTGTTTGCTCCATGGGAGTGATACTGGCTTTTTGGACTTGGTCCATTCAGCTATGTTGATATCAGCCTCTTCTTCAGAATCAGAGAGATAGGTTACTTGCTTGGAAAACTTCGTACGCTTCATCTCTTGATATCGGACCTCATGGGCTGAAACCTTCTGCACCAGTTGTCCCAATGTTTCAAACTCCTGAGCTGAAAACCTCTCCTTGATCGGCGCGAGCAAACCCTGGAATGCAAGCTCGGCCAACTGCATATCAGATAGCCTCAAACTGTAGCATCGATTCCTGATTTCACGGAATCGTTGAACATACTCCTTAATGGACTCATCATTCCTTTGCCTGACAGCAATCAAATCAGAAATCTTCATCTCATTGAGACCAGAAAAGAAATACTTATGGAACTGCTTCTCCATATCGGACCATCCTGTGACTGATCCTGCTGGCAACGACGTGAACCAAGTAAACGCCGGCCCTGATAGTGACAGAGGGAAGAATCTAAGCCTGAGTCCCTCTTCAGAAGCAGCCTCACCACATTGAGCCAAGAATCGGCTCACATGCTCGATGGTGGTCATATCATCCTGCCCGGAGAATTTTGAAAAATCCGGCACTCTGTAACGTGGAGGAAGTGGCACTGCATCAAAGTAAGATGGGTATGGGTGCTGATACAACCTCGCTTCATCTTTAGGCTTCAAGCCGAACTGATTCTGAATCACCTCGGCTATTTTCTGTGACCAATCGGACTCCTGTCCTCCGAGTGGCATTCCACCAGCTCGATGCACATCCATCATATAATTGTTGTAATCTCCGATCATACGCTGATTCGCAGGAGTCTCTGCACGTAGCTTTGCAGCTGCAGGTTGCTTTTCTTCTTCGTTCAGAGTCCTAGCATATTTTTCACCATGCGGGCCGACAATTGTTCCATCGGCCATCAACTGGAAACCGTTGGCTAGCTGAATAGGTGGTGGAATCATCGGATTTTGCGGAGCAACGGTCATGGCATTATCTTCAGTCTCCTTGCCTTTTCCTGATCCTGATGCCCCTGCAGAATCTGTCATAAAGACTGGGCCTTTCAAACAAATAGAATCATCCACCGCCTTCTTGATGAGATTATCTAAAGAATTCACCAAAGTGCCCGACTGGTTAATCAATGCATGATGAACAGCTTGATGAATCATCTCTGTCATGTGGACATGGTACTCCCGAGCATCAGTCGTCTTCTTGATCAATTCTGGATCTGGGAGAGCACCTTTGAGTACAGGGCCTGAACGATTACGCCCAAATTGGCCAAGGCAGAGCTTCTCAAATGCTTCAATCTGGGCCTGAACTGCATCTAATTGAGCTTTAGACAGATCGGCCTTCGTAACTGGAATGGTCGTGTCAGGAACCTTGTTCTTGTCAGCCTTGGCTTTCTCAGCAGCTTCCTTTTCAGCAGCGAGCTTAGCTGCAGCATCTTTTTGGCATCAGACGACATCTTGGAATTTGCCTCACGTGTCCCACTGGGCGTGCCAAAAATGTGTTGACGCGGAAAATCGGCAGTCGTATCCTCAGCGATCAACACAATAAGACCAGGGAGATCTGCTTCACTCCAGTGCCAGCCTGCACTTCGTTCAGGTTCGCGGCGTGCCAGTCAATTTGACCTGAAATTGACAAGGGGATAAAACAGTTAAATTACTCTTTGATTGTGCCGGCTCTATTCCAGACGTCAGGTGCATGTTGGATTTTAGCCAAGACCCAATCAGACTTGTATCGGCCGATGCAAATCGGACCTCAAAATCGGACTTTATAGATGGCCTCAATCGGACCAATATAATCGGACCTCAATCAGACATCGAATCGGACCTCAGAATCGGACTAATCGGGATCAGACCTTGTAACAGACCAACATTTTAAATAATAATAAATAAAGCATAAAACATGGTCGATATGTAAATAACGGATCAGCTATGTCTTTGAGCAAGATATTAAATAATCAAAGTGTGAGCCGATACATTGTCCACCTTGCCTAGTTGCCGGTTTGATTTATCTTATCGGACCATCTAGCTAGCCGATCGGACCAGGACTGTTTCGACACGGTTTCACAAACGGATGTAGCGCACATACTCCAGCTATGATCGGACCAGATAGCTAAACAATCAAACTTAACTCACCAACCCAACAACTAAACAAGATGCTCGCACAGGTGTTAATCAGATCAAGTAAATAAACAGTAAAAATAGTAACAAGATCGTTCCGATATTCAAAGCTGTCTTTGAATAGTCAAGAGGAATCTAGCTCCGACGTAGGGAATCTAAATTACTCTTAACGATCAAAGATCAATCTTTGATATATTGTGCAAACCTAGCTCCGACGCAGGGAATCTAAATCAAACACAACAATCAAAGAACAACCTGATAAAACTATGAAGATGAATCGGACCTAGAACGATATTGTAAGATAAGTATTGCTCAAATCGGACTAAAACCAATGCTCGGAGCTGTTGAAGAATCAGATTAATTCACATGGCGCAGATCTAAATCAATCTAGCAACTCCAAACAACCGCAAAAGCTGCCTTTAAATAACCAAGATGAGTCTAGCTCCGACGCAGGGAATCTAGAATAATCTTGATGATCCAGAGGTAAATCTAGCTCCGACGCAGGGAATCTAGATTGACTTCGAGACTTAAAGTACAACTCAATAAACGATTAACTATTGAATAATCAATAGAGATCTAGCTCCGACGCAGGGAATCTAGATCAATCTTGATAATTCAAAGATAAATCGGTTGAACAGTATAAACGAGAAAGGGCGATGCGCCTCAATTCAAAGCTTAAACTAGTTCGATAAGTTGACAATCTTACTGGTAAGCCGAAGATCAGGAACTGATGCAGCCCGTCCACCAATGAGTTCGTCGGTATCTACTCCTACTCCTAAGGTTTTGGCGTGAAGCCGGGTTGTATTGATTGTGAGAATAGTTCTTTACAATGGACGAGGGTTTATATTTATACCCTGGTCATGAAGAGTCTTGGTCGGACTTGACTAACTTGCAGATAAAGTAAACTAATATTTAACATAGAATGAGACTTTCAATACGCCTTCTGAAAAGGAAATAGTCCCCGTTTATGCTACGCTTTCCTTTTAGCCGATGCACATTCTCTCATTCATCATCAGATCGGACTCTACTTCTTTATCGGACCCATATTCCGCATCGGCTTCCTTTTCCAGCACCATCTGTTTGACCATTCAACGGGCCCACTGTGCAGTACCAGCCTCACCACGTCACCATCTGACTCAGCATATCAGGCGCGAAAATCTGGTGTCAACAACCCTATGTCCTATGCTCGGTAATGTTGGATTGCTCTGCTCGACGAAGTTCCGGAGAACGATGGCGAGTTTGTGGTTACAATAGGTGAATGGGGGATTAGATGAAGATGACCTAAGGGATCGATTTGGGCCGCCTTATATAGGCTGACGGCCTAGGATTTACAAGTCGGTTATCTCTAATTGTATTCAGTTAGAACTAGGAAACTAATCTGAGTTGGTTACAACATAATCTCCATGATCTTTGGATGAGATCCGAGTATCTCGCCTCATGCCTTGCGGGCTAAGTCTTCGCCGATCTTGTCCATCAAGTCGAGGATGCTCGTGGGCCGGCCTCGGGTTGGCCCTCATCACTGTCAGACGTGGGCCCAGACCGACTGTCCACCCGGTCGGTAGTTGGCCGAGGGGTACCCATATCACACAATGTCGTGTGCTTAAAACTATTGTCATGGATATCTTTGCCAAATATGGCTGGCTTTTTAGTAATAGACTTGAGTTTGGTTAATCTTATTGTGGGATATGGGTACCACTGGGCCCACAACCGACAGGGTAGACAGTCGGCCTAGGCCCACGTCTGACAGCGATGTGAGCTGACCCCGGGCCGGCCCATGAGGATCCTCCGGCTTGATAGACAAGATTGGTGGAGACTTGACCCGCAAGACGTGCGGCGAGATACTCGGATCTCACCCGAGGATCATGGAGATTATGTTGTAACCAATTCAGATTAGTTTCCTAGTTGTAGTCGGATACAATTAGCGATAACCGACTTGTAAACGCTAGGCCGTCGGCCTATATAAGGCGGACTAGGTTGACCCCCTAAGGGCATCTCATTCTTTCACCCCCATTGTAACCACAAACTCGCTGTTGTTCTCCGGAACCTCGCCGAGCTTATCAATCCAACTTCACCGAGCACAGGACGTAGAGTATTATACCTCCGGGTAGCCTGAAGCTGTATAAACCTTGCGTCTTCTGTGTTAGCTCGAGCTCCCTAGTCTCGCGATTGCTCTTTGCTTACAAGTCAACCACTTGGGTACCCCGGGTGGACTGTCGGACAATAAATCAGACACTTATGGAGTCGTTTGTTATTTTTGTGAGTGGAGTGAAACTTGTCGTTTGTGTTGTAATAATAGACAGCTATATGCATTTGTCGATGCAAATGCTAGAATATTGAAATATATTCCCTCTTTTAAAAAAATCGTCGTCGCCGATCAAGCACGGGATTCGGCGGCGCGCCTCCACCCCTGCAACGTCTCATCTGCAGCGCAGCCCCCTACTGTTGGAGATGGATCCTTACGCGAGCTCGGCAAGGACGGCCTCATGACCTCTTCGGCACCGAACACCCAGCATCGGAATCAAGCCGGTATAGAGTTCTTCAACCAGTCTGTAGGAATTGATCTCAATTCGAATGCGGAGGAGTTCCCCAACCTATCATCGTATCAAGACATCTGTTCGGTTTGGAGACTGCACATCCTCGATCAAGCAGCATACACGACGATACCAGGCAGCTATAACAGCTGGTCACAGGGGGCTGGGCTGGCTGCTGCTCCCCGCAATGCCGTCCATGTCGAGCGGGGCAGAGACCGTAGCGAGCAGATGGGAAGAGGGCTAGAGCATGTCGTATAGGTTATATAAAATAATTTCCGAAGACAAACAAAAATGATCAAAGTGGCGCAGCGGAAGCATGGTGGGCCCATAACCCACAGGTCCCAGGATCGAAACCTGGCTTTGATAATTGTTTTTAAAATTTTCCGATATAAATTCATAGTTTGTTTTTTGGATTTTTTTCTTCTTTCCCGATGTAAAGATTTTTCTTGTTTCCCAATGTAAATTCATAGGTTTTTATTAGTTTTCTTAATCTTTCCTTTTTTGGATTTTTTTCTTCTTTCCCGATGTAAAGATTTTTCTTGTTTCCCAGTGTAAATTCATAGGTTTTTATTAGTTTTCTTAATCTCCTTTTTCTCTCTTTTCTTCTCTGCTCAGTTTTCTGTTTTCGGATGTAAATTCATAGGACTTTGACCCTACAATTTCGGATCCAGGCCATTTTCCAATTTCCAAACATTGAATATTTTACATTATACTTCCTCTGGTTTTTTACATGTTGTATTAGCTATTTCCCCGTCAAAGTTATCTAACTTTAACAAAATTTATACTAAAAAATATAATATTTCCAATATGAAATTTGTTTGTTGACTCCACCGTAGAATATATTTTGATAGTACATATGATTGATATTGTAAATATTGTTATATTTTTATATAAATTTGGTCAAAATTGTATAATTTTGACTTAGGACAAAGGTAATACCACATGTATTAAGAAACAGAGGGAATACTTCTTTATTTTGCTTGAGCAAAAATGCAAAAAGAAGAAGATGTACACAAGAGATGGCACTATTTCTTGTTTAACGACAACAAAAAAAAGTGACGGTTGCTATCTACTCACTCCATTCATATAATTCGCTTCACATTTATTCTAATCCAAACCTTTGCAAGTCTTGCAAAGTCTATTTACAAATATAACAACATTTATAATACAAAATAAATGCACCACTAAATAAATGCACAACCAATTTTGCCCTCGAGTCCTCATGTCTTTTTTTTGCTGGGGAGAGACGCGGATGCAAACAACGGTGAATCGGTTCTTGATGATCAGAGCTATGGAAATCGTTTTGGTCGCCGCACCTTTGGCGTGGCATGGCAAGCGAAAATGAACTAGCTTTCGTGCCTAGGCCGCGACAGAAAGCAAACAGAAGACACAACCCATAAAAAATTGCAGTTGTGCCATGGGAGCTTGGGTGCTGTGACACGAACCGGACGTGGCCATTGTGCCAAGAAAGCGGACACATAATTTTACTACATATCTCTAGTTCTAAAAAGAACAAAGTGGTGACGTTTTTCCAACTGTCCTTCATCCACCCCAACTCGCGCCCCACATTTCCATCGATGCGAACCACGTTACCCTCAAACAATCATTCAAATCAAACTAAAATACACACCAAATTCTCAAAATCTTGAAAAAAAATTAGTAGATGCTATAAATCAATAATGGTCCATTTTGCTTCGATAGTAAATTTAGTTTTAAATTAAAAATATTATAAAAATTATATTTAAATTGTCAGTGAGTTGTTTACACTAGAGATGGTTTTCAAAATCATAAACCTTTGTAAACAAATACAATAAATCAAAAGTGATCCACTTTTCAATGATCTAGCATCATAGTAAATCTAGATCTTAAATTAAAATTTATTCTGAAAACATATTTAATTGTCATGTGTGTTGTTTACATTCAAGATGGTTGGTTTTCAAAATTTTTGAACCTTTGTAAACAACTACTATAAATCAAAAGTGATTTATTTTGCTTTGATCTGGCTTGATAGTAAATTTAGATTTTAAATTAAAAAATATTTAAAAAATACATTTAAATTTTCAAGAAAGCTCTTTACACTCGAGATGGTTTAAAAAAACTTAAAGCATTATAAACAAATACTATAAATCAAAAGTGACTCATTTTTCTTTGATCTGACATACAAGTAAATACAAATTTTAAATTAAAAATTATTCAGCAAAGCTATATTTAAATGGTCAAGTGAGTTGTTTACACACGACATGATTTTCAAAGATCTTATAACTTTGTAAACAAATACTATGAATCCAAATTGACCCATTTTGTTTTGGTCTAGCATTATAGTAAATTTAGATTTCAAATTAAAATTTTATTCTTAATAACTATATTTAAATTTTCAGCTGAGCTTTTTAGACTCAAATGGTCTTCAAAATTCTTAAAACTTTATAAATAGATGTTATAAATCTATAACGATCCATTTTAATTTGATCTAGCATCATAGTTATTGTAGATTTTAAATAAAATTATTATAGAAAAACTATATCTAAATGGTCAAGTGAGCTATTAAACACAAATGATGGTTTAAAAAAATCTCAGAACTTTGTAAATAGATTAGATAAATCAATTGGGTCCATATTTCTTTGATATGGCAAAATAGATATTGTAGATTTTAAATAAAAATTATTTTCAAAACACTATTTCAATAAAATAGTCTATTGAACCGATTGCTTGCGAGACTTGGATGTTATTTATGTGTCATTTATATTTCCTGTAGCAACGCAATTGTGGCATGCTCTATCAATCTGAAACCATTAGCGTGGTGGTCCCATAACCCACAGGTCCTAGGATCTAAACCAGGCTTTGATATTATTTTAATTTTTTTCTTAATTTCTGCTCTCTCTTTTTTCTTTTCTTTGCTCTCTCTCTCTCTTCCTTTTTTCTCTGCTCAATTTTCTCAAGATCGAAACCTGGCTTTCATATTATTTAAATTTTTCTTAATTTTTGCTCTCTCTTTTTTCTTTTCTCTGCTCTCTCTTCCTTTTTTCTCTGCTCAATTTTCTGTTTTGCGATGTAAATTCATATTTGTTTTCTTGTTTCCTGATGTAAATTCAAAGGTTTTTGTATTTTCTTAATCTCTACTCTCTCTCTCTCTCTCTCTCTCTCTCTCTCTCTCTTATTTTCTCTGCTTAGTTTTCTGTTTTCCAATGTAAATTCATAGGACTTTGACCCCTACAATTTCTTCGGATCCAGGCCATGTTCCGATTTCCAATGGAACATTTTACATCATACTTCTTTATTTTTCTGGAGCCAAGTGTAAAAAGAAGATGTACACAAGAGATGGTACTATTTCTTGTTTAATGACAAAAATTGTGACGGTTGCTATCTCTTCACTCCATTCATATAATTGGCTTCACATTTATTCTAATCCAAACCTTTTGCATGTCTTACAAAAGTCCATTCAAAAGTATAACAACATTTACAATACAAAATAAATGCACTGCTAAAGATATGTTTCATGGCAGTGTCAAGACGGCTTCAGACGTTTAGACGTTTGGTTTTCTGCTCCACGCCACAGACCAAACCACCAATTTTGCACTTGGGTCCACATGTCTTTTTTTTTTTGGAGAGACGCGGTGCACACAACGGTGACTCGGTTCTTGATTGGTTTCGGTCACCACACCTTTAGGCGCGTTATGGCAAGCAAAAATAAACATAAGTAGAAATGCGAACGTCTATGACGTTTTGTAGTGACGTTCTGAAATAGCGTCACAGTAGATGGTGTTACTATGACGAAAAATAATGGATCGTCACGGTAGACAAGTGACGAAATTTTAATGACGAAAATTATGACGGAGTGTCAAACAACGTCATAGAATAGAAAACTCAAATCGTCATAGAACCCCAGCCCATCCGCGCCAAAGAGTTGTGACAGTTTCAATTCGTCATAGAACTGCACCAGGCGACACATGTGCCTTATGTGGATCCAACATTCCAACGTGGCCCGCGACGGGTCTGCTGTGTCCACATGTAACGGTCCATCGTGGCACTGGGTCCCCATGTAAACGTGCTCGTCCAAGTTTTTGTAAGTTGAAAAAACAAACCGCGGGTGCCAGGTCTCAAACTCACGACCTGCCCCTGCAGACCGAAAGACTTACCACCGCGCTACAACGCCTGCTTGGTTCTAGGGCCATAAATTTTTCTTTTCTATGTAGATCTTCGCCCTTACTGGACTGGGCCATTTGTAGGTTATGAATGAAGCCCATGCGCAGGCATGCATTTCCTTTGCTGATCTCCGTTGGGCTAAGCTGAGTTCTGACCTCCTCGAACTGTTGGTCGAATTTGCAATTCCTCCTTGGATTCGAAAACTGTCTGACGCGCACATGTCAGTACCACACATCCTATCTGACGTGGCAGGGCCCACATGTCAGCGAAGACATTTTTGTTGACCGTTAAGAAGCGGAGGCGTCGGCTTCCGGCGGCATCCATCATCTTTCTTCCCCAGTGCGTAACCCTAGCCCCTTTCTTCCCCTCTTCTCCTTCGGCGATCCCGAGCGATGTCGACCTCGTGGAGCTCCAGCCGTTCACTCGGGACATGGTACGACGAGGTGGGAGAGCAGAGGTCGCCAATCCCTAACCGACGCGGGCCCCTGGACTACTCTCCTGATGTTCTGTGTGATTGCGGCAAGAAGACGACATTGTGAATCTCGTGGAGCGACGCCAATCCAGGAAAGAGGTACTTCAAGTGCTACAATGCTCGGGTAAGTGGTTGTAGATCTGGTGTCGTGGGTTTGGTTTGGAGGTGTTGTACGATTTAATTTGATTTCTTGACTATTTCCAGTATGGAGGGTGTGACTTCTTGGGTTGGTATGAAGACGAGGTGGATGAGTTCGTGAGAGGCTTGCTGGTGGATCTCCGCGATGCTCTGAAGGCACTGAAGCGTGAAAGGGCAGAGCTTAAGGCTGCTCTTAGTGATACTGTGATTATGCTTGAGATGCTGAAGAAGGAGAATGTAGGTTTGAGCTCCACCTTGGAAGAGGGTAGGCCCTGGATGAGCAAGAAGAAGTTAGAGAAGGAGCATTGGCTTTTTGGTCTGCTTGTGGGTTGTGCTGCTGCTGCTGCAATGGTGTTTATGCGTTCAGCATAGACAGTTAGTATGTTTAATTTGTTGGTGTAATGTGGAATTTGTGTTTGGGACAAGTGCTTGTATGTTTGATTTGTGTTTGGAATTCGTGTATGTGGTCGTTGACAATGTGCCATAGTTGTGATGGTAATTTGTGTATGAGTGTGATTTTGGCTGGGCCAAGGTTGGCCTTGAACTCATTTGGGCCACAAACGCGGGGAAAGCCAGAAAAGAAATGTATCTGCCTTGGGCCACAAACGCAGCCCAAAACTGCTAGGGAGATGAGCACGCGCACAGATTGACGGACGTGGGTGGGCGCATTAATTGATGTTCAACTGTTCGCGCCCCCTCACACGTTCCATCGCCGGTGAAGTCCGGTTTGACCACTAATTTCGAGTTCGCTTCCACACGAAGCTTCGCATTGCAACCATTCGCGTTCCCGCAACCGTTCAGTTGGTGTCCGCGTTCCCGCAAGCGTTCGGTTCGTTTTTGCGTTCCCGCAACCGTTCGGTGGGTTTCGTCCTCACAGCTGATACAACAAACAGAACCATGAACACAGAAACTAAGATCATGAAATTGAAGCACTTTGTTCACAGACGACATATATTTATTAACAAACTAATTGATCCACCCCTCCTGACAAGCAAACTGGCGGTGGATGTCCACTGGGCATTGACGCCAGGCTCTGGCCCGTTCATTGCGATGTGCAGGACATGGAGCTTCACCTTGGGGTTGCTATAGTCCTCGAACGCGCACACGGGGCAGTGGAACCAGCACTTGCCGAAGTCGGTGTACCTGACGCGGATGCGCATCTGGTGAGTATCGTAGTCGTCGTCGTCATCGTCATTGTCGTGGACCGCCCCCGCCAGATCGGCCTTGACAAACGCGTCGTCGTTGAGGTTCGATGGATGGTGGTCGTAGTCGTCGCCGTCGCGGTCCTCCTGTGCAGCCATGGAGGACGACGGCGGCAACTCCGTGCGCGCCGGCTGCAGCGGCGGCAACTCCGGGCGCGCCGGCGGCAATGCCGAGCCCGACGACTCCTCGACCGCCGGGTCAGCTGCACCCCGAGCC
>CM014271.1:34219510-34268764 GCA_004135705.1 Alloteropsis semialata
GGTTAGTTACAAGGGCACGTCCACAAGTGAACGTGTCTAGATATCATGAAGGGTCGACATGCTAGATCTAATCGCCATGATCACATAAAGCATGCTATATAGTCTAACCTAGGATTAGACTAAGGAACAATCATATTCATGATTGGTAGAAAGCATAGAAGGAGTTATTGAGTCGCTAAAAGATCGGATGACATGAAGAACATTACTCATATAATAGATGCATTTGAATCATCACCACCATGTACATACCATTGATGACTCCAACTAGCTCTTGAACTCCATCATGGCACAACCACGCAGGGAGGCCATGGCGGCTAGGGTTGGCCTAAGCCATCCCTAGACAACTTCGAGGACTTGCGGCGGCCGTCGTCTCCTTTTGGTGTATGCCCTAGGTTTCGCCGAGTTCTGGTGGATGGATCTGCGTGGCTCTGTGCATCGGGGCTAAATAGTTCGAGGAAACCCTTGCTTGAAGGGGAGGCCGAGGTGGCGCAGAAACCCCATAGGCCGGCCGGCCTGGGCCGGTCGGCCTGGGTTATTTTTGTGGCCCCTCGGTCCCATCTTTCACGTGCAAGCTTCTAGATCCTCCAGGAGTTGATTTGCCAATGCATGTGGGTATTTGACGTCGGTTGCTTCGAGATAAGATTGGGTCTTGATAGCTTTCCATATGTCCACCTGATTTGCCTTGATCCGAAGTCATCCGACCTTATCTTCAAGTCTTTGCCCTTCCACATTCTTGGAGGTTGGTTCACCATAGATGAGAGCGAATGAAATCCGAGTCACATGGCCTTCATTCCTCCGCGCTATGCATGATCTTGGTCTTTGTCCAAAAGTGCTCATTTATAGCTCAAAAACCTGCGTAAACCAAAATCCTCCAAAAATACATGCATATGCTAAAATGGGGTTATTTCAAGTGCCAAGTGGCAGGTTAGTATATGAATTGGTCTGAAAACACCACTTAATTAGCACTAAAAGTGTACGTATGACGAGCATCAACATTCCCCCCTTGCTTAAACCTTGCTCGTCCTCGAGTAAGTCCAAGATCTTTGCTTTAACAAGGAAATCAGCGTTGCCCTTCAATGTCATTCCTACACTTAGTTATACACAACAAGACACATAGCTCTCAAGTGTTTAGCATTTAAAGTTCAAGTTGTGACCGGCTACTTTTCATTATGGAAGATAGACTAGCAATAAAGAACAAGCCACAATAATAATAAATGCAATGCTCTTGAACTTAAGCGAACTTTAAACGTTTACCTTGTTCCATCGTGAAGAGTTTTCAAAAAGATGCATATCTAACATAAGTGAGATTCTTTTGCAAAAACTCATGGAAACACTCATCTCATCAAGTCGCTCAAGCCTATACTAGATTATTTTCAACCTATTCTACTCATATATGAAAGTGGAAGGCTTATGTGGAGCTTGGTAGGTAAAAACAATCCTAGCAAAACATTATATCTCAAGTATGTCAAACTAAGAGAGAGATCTATTGGAATTACCGAGACTAGTCAAAAAGGCCATGGAGAATAAATGTTGGAAAGAGAGGGATGGAACACACACATTTAGATAGGTGGACATGTGCAAATGGCAAGTGGATGATCCCGAGGCACAATGAAGTCCTCGTTATCGGATTGCACATGGTTGGAAAATTGAGTATGGAATTATCTTCAAAACACTTGGAATTTGATGAAGCTAAAAGAACTAAGGAGCATTATTTCTCTTTTTTTCTTTCTTTCATCTTTTTTTCTTTCATCTTTGTTTCTTTTCTTTCTTCTTTTTTTTCTTTTTCTTTCTTTTTATTCCTTAGAACCTTTGGCAATATAGTACTTACTCAGCATCCTCCCCCCATGCTTAAACGATTGCTCGTCCTCGAGCATAGAAGTGAGGGTCGATAATTGCTCAAGTAAGTACACAAAATCCATCTTGATCTTCTAGAAAATCACTTGAATCTTCAGGGAGTTTCTTCTTGTCAAAGATCTTCGGAGGAGAATGAGGGGTAGGCCAATCGGCCTAGGGTGCTTGGGCCGGCCGGCCCACTCTCTATGGATCTCCATTCCTTCTGATTTTTCTTCTATGTTCTCTTCGATGCCACCCAAATTAATGTTCTCTAAATTAGACTCTTGATTCTTCTGGATTTCCGTCGAGATAATGATCCATACTCAATTATAGGTTGTGGTCAAGAGTGTAATCACAAAAAGATATTTTGGGTTTAGGGTGGATATCCAGTGAAGTTTGTGAAGTTTCTGATGTAGAAACTCACAATGCATGGATAGAAAGGCTAGCAAAAGGAAGGTATGCAAAATGGAATGGCCAACTTCTTTCTCTCGAACCATAGAAATCAATCTTAATCCAACTCATCAAAATATAAGTTTGCAATTCTAAGGGTTTCATCATGATAGATCATGTACATGTAAAGGCTTTGGTAGGTAGAACTTTGCAATAGAATCACGAATGTAGATAGCATAAGAATCAAGTTTTAAATAAAACAATACAAGGTATAAGGTCATCTGTAAACTTAAATCAAAGAGCAAAGATATGTATGTGGGTCTAGAATTTAGTCATTTAACCTCCACAAATAAAAGAGCCGGTATTTAATTAATTTAAGATCATTTAATAGAGAGCAAATGGTCAAGTCATATACAACATCATGTAGGTAAAACAAAGCGGCAACTTTCATCACTTTTTCATAGGCAAAGGCATTCAAATTATGTCATCGTGGCGAGCACAAAGTGATGGTGATCATTATTTATAGAAAACAAAAATAAAACTAGATTGTCCTCCTAGCAGCCATGTTATTAACAAGAGAGATATACAAAGGTTTCTAACCTACGGTCGATGGCATACATATATACAAGCATTAAGAATTAGATGAACAAAAAAAGGTTGAGGAAGAGTTACCGTCCTTTTTCGATGCTTGTCATGAAGTGTATATATGTAGCACAGCTTCCCCATGCTTAAGCATTGTGCTTAGCATGGAAGAATAATCTTGATCATCTTATGACAACCGTGATCATTGTACTCCATATGGCTTTTTCCTCTTCGTCCAACAAGTCCTTGTTCGACGGTATTTTGTACATGTATTTCAGCACATAATGAAATAAGCTCACTATACACCAGTGAAGAGGCATGTACAAGAAAGCTATTAGCAAGAGTGCACTTGTATATCCCAGCGTGTGCACTTTCATTTGTACCATGTGAGCGAGCTATTGCTAGCAAGACTGCGAGGAGCAGCAGCTGGCCCGATTGGCAAGGGTGCCTTGGATCCATGGCGAGGAACTCTCACTATGGAAAATCATGGATCCGCCGAGAGCCTGAGGCACTCGGCAAAGGCCGAACTACCCTCGGCAAAGACGTTGCCGAGTGTAACCCTCGGCAACAAACTCTCGGTGACTGACCAGTCAACAACGAGAGGTTTGCCGAGTGTAATATATCGGGCGCTCGGCAAAATTGTTACCGAGTGCAACTTTGACACTCGGCAAAGTAAAGTGGCACTGACGGCGCTAGAGCAACGGCGAAGCGGTGTTATGCCAGCTTTGCCGAGTGTCAAAGAACACTTGGCACATTTGCCACATTTGCTGAGTGTTAAATAACACTCGGCACATTTGCCACTTTTGTCGAGTGTCTGTGATGAAACACTCGGCAAATATTGAATTTTTGCCGAGAGTCTTTGAAAAAACACTCGGCAAAGATTCAACTTTTGCTTTTTACCATAACACTAAGCTTCAAAGCAATTGACAGAAATGGCACCTTTGCCGAGTGTTATGGTAAAAACACTCGGCAAAGATTGAATCCTGCCCCTATTTTTATTTTTTTCGCGTATAAAGTACCCACTCAAACAAACATCACAGGCAGTTCATATATATGACAATAAGCATCACAGACAACTCATATAGATAAATCCACAATAAACATCATAGGATATTCGACAACACGAAAATCCAGAAGCTCACAAGTTTGTTCGTTCAGAACCACAAATAGTTTCTAATAATCCACAAATCACTGAGGGGGTTGGGGGGTGCGATCAGAGAGCGGCTAAACCAAGAGCCCAGATCTTCGTCCTTAGGCCCATCATTCGACGCCGCCGATCTAGGATTCTGCACAAAGGCAAGCAGATTGCATGTGTGAAATAAGATCTACGACAGAAACACCTTCTCTAAGTAACAAAGTAAAACTATTAGAAAAGTAACTATAAGGTTGTGATGTTTACTCCCGGAGTAATGATCTATTGTTGTCCAAGGTCTCTAATTGAAATGAAATTTTGAGGCAGTCAAGTGACTCACAGGAGACATTGTAGGAGGTGGTGGAGCCAAGGGCACCGATGTTGCAATGAAGGGCATCGGTGGCAGAATATGCCCCATCTGCTGTGAAATACTTTGAATGTAGTTATACATCTGCGCCATCTGCCGCTGGTGCTCGGCCTCCTCATGCTGCCTCTACCACTCGGCGGCCTCATGCTGCCTCTGCTCTCGACCTCCATCTGCTGCATCCTCAACTCCAGCTCCTTCCGTCTCCTCCTCTCTTCTTCCAGTTGTGTCTACAATATTCCATCCAAATGTTACAATGCAAAACAAACATACATAATAATGAATGAACGATGAATAAACAGAAATAACCTGGAGTGCCTGCATCCTAGAGTGCGCAACGGTCAGCCGTGAGCGTATGGTCGGGTTAGCGCTCGTGCTCCTAGCTCGAATCTGGGAGAGAGTGGGGGTAGTGGCTGTGTCTAGTGTGCTGTCACCGAGATAGTACCGCCCATGCTTCATGCCTCCTCCCACCCTCATGACGACTTCTCCATCAAAGTCGTGGGCGCTCGGTTCGAAGTCTGGCCCATGGACCTCCTTTGCCACCTCTGAGTACGCACTTAGGCGGATGTGGACTGTCGCATTGCTGTATGCCTCAGGAGGGTCCTCCAGGTTGTACCGGACGGCGGACGACGCCTTGCCCTTGTGGGACAAAGCCCATGCCTGGAACTGGGTGATATGCTCGCCACCATGTGACGCCGACTGAGAATAAAAACAATATGATTAGAAAATATGCAGAATTGAGCGTTAGAATAAATAAATAATTTGTCGTACCCATCTTTCTACATATTCGTCGAGGCTAAGGCTGCCCTGATGGTGTGCTGGACCTGGCATCTGCAAACGCCTCTCCCAGCAAGCGTTGTGCATCTCCTCCCAGTTGGGGTGGCACCACCTATCCACCATCATCTCCCAAGCCTAGGGATGCGAGGCGCACCACCACGGAATGGCCTACATGTCATCAATAATATGACATATAAGGAGATCAAATTAAACGTACTTAATATCAAAAAGTGATAATTAATGTTCTATATTTACCTGCAGGTATTGTTCCTGGGTCAGCTTCATGTTTCATGCCTCAGGTTTTTTTTACCTTCACTTTAAGGGCAGCGTAGTAATCAACAACGGCCTGGATGCGCGCCTCATAGTGCATGTCCTTCACGAGTTTATGACACGCTATGCCAGCCACCTGAGCCGCCCTGTCCTTGTATCCATCCTGGCATCTGTAGAAATCCTGCATATATACACGATGTATGTAGTCATTTTTTCTAAAATGTCCAATGAATGCGATGTGTTGAGCAATGTAATGCGAAGAAGACTTACCCACAGCTCGTTCTACACCCGCTCCACCTTGTTTCTGAATTGCCTGTGTTCCCGATTTGGTAAATCAGGAAAGGCGACGTAGTGGTCAAACGTATAGGCCGGCTCGTAGACTCTGCCATGGAGTACTAGGTCAGGGAAGTGTTGCCTGCACAAAAGACCCAGGATGCCGTTGACTTTGCGGTTGTGAGCACCCGGGGTGACCACGCTCCAAGCCCTGCCCAAGATAAATTGTTAGTTTGTATTGTGATTTTGAACATATCAAATGAAAAATTATTGATAACATCTAAAGTTACTTACCTTTCCCCAACGGGTCGAACTATCGGTCGGCTCTCAAAAGGTATCGGTTGCCTCAGCAGGGTCAAGGGACCTCACAACCAGACAGACGACGTACCAGATGAAGTGGAAACCCCCTACCGTCGGCTCCTCCTCCTCCTGCTCCTCCTCCTCCTCGGCCGCCGCCTCCGCCTCCTGCTCCTCCTCCTCGGAAGCAACCTCCTCCGTGGGAGGAACCTCGTCCTCCTCAGACGAAGACGACGACGAAGGTTGAGGGGACGGTGCCCTGCCTCCACCCTTCTGTCGTCCCCTTAACTCCACCGTTTCGTCGCCCCTTACCTCCGCCCTTGCCACAACCCCTCCTGGACTGCTCAGGTGCATCGGACCCTCCTGCTCCGGAGGACTGTCTTTGGTAAAGCGAATTCACATTCCTCACATTCAAACGCCCACCATCTTTGCTGAATCACCTGTAATCAAAGATATAAACAAAACATAATTAGAAAGAGATGCAAAATAAACAAAACATAATAATGAAATAAATGAATCATACATGTATTAGAAATAATCATCAGAATCGGGATTAGCTAGATCATAAGTCTCATCATCACTATCATGCATTTCGATATTATCATGCCTGCATTCTAAAGGAGGAACTTCATCATCACTATCATTGCCTAAACGTAATCGCTCAAGTAACTCCAAGCCCTTCACATTATGAACCACATCTCCAACGTCCTCGTCAACAAACCTTTCTTTGTCTACTTCCATTTCATCTGCTTCGGTTAAGTCTACGACAAAACTCCCTTCTAGACCATCGGCGTGGAAGAACTCTCCATCATATGTGTTTGGGTCTATGTTGTAATCTTCATTGTTTGGGATAGGTAGTTTGCCGTGTGGCGATACCTTGTACACAACATCCCAACCCTGAAGACTTTTGTCGCTTTTGCACGGGTACGAGAGGTAATAAACTTGTGTGGCCTGTTGAGCCACAATGTAGACATCATCTCCTGGTAAGATGGATGACTGTCGAATTTCGACGAGCCCAAGATTACGGGTTTGCCTCACTACGGATGGATCAAACCAATGGCAATATGACAGGATTAAAAGGTTTGAATCCATGAAATTTGAGTTCGTATATTTCTTCAAGTCTTCCATAATACTCGACCCCATCAAGGCCTGCCGTACAAACTCCAGTATTTGTGGTCCTTCGATTGGGCATCCTCTGCTTATGGCTTGTTGTGCGAAAACGATAACCATTCACGTCATAACCGGTAAATGACCTGACCCTATAGGCACAACCATCGGCAACCTGTCTCAACTCGGCACTCATAGCCGCATTGTTTTGGCCCTGCAAGTTCGAGCAGGATAGTTCATCATATTATTCACATGTATGAGCAACTTTTAATCTCAAACTAAGTGAGGTAAATTGGACTATACCTTCTGTTTGAACCAAAATATGAAATCGGGCAACCCATTTCCCGCGCCCTGTCTAAGAAGGGTATCAACTTCCTGAGGGGTAGGTTTCCTTGATTTACGTCAGAATTGATGAACAAATTCCCTGTACCAACAAGAAACAAGAGGGTTGGATGTACGTACTCAAGAACAAGTTTATTGAGAACTTACCCCATGTACGGCTCAACTTCGGAAAGGTTGGTCAACACATATAGCATGATAGTGCGCCACTCTTCATGTTTCAAGGTCTTGTGGGTCGCTTCACTTGCACTTCCAAGTTGCCCTTGGAAAATGCTGAGGTTCAATTCAATTTCACTAGCATTGTAATGAGGGGGTGGATTATGCATGTTAGGAAGGTTGTCAGAATAGTATTTTTGTTGTGAAGTTTGCAGAATGTATGCCTCTACAATGGAAGCTTCAATTTTGCATTTATTTTTACATTTAGTTTGAAGAACCTTTTGACATCTTTCAATTGGATAGCACCAATGGTTTTGCACAGGCCCCCCCATTCGTGCCTCATACGGAAGGTGCAAAATCATATGCTGCATCGGATTGAAGAGGCCGGGTGGAAAGATCTTCTCTAACTTACAAAGCAACACAATAGCTAGTCTTTCCATATCTTCAATCACAGTCCAAGATAACTCCTTAGCACAAAGCTAGCAGAAGAAATTGCTCAACTCTACCAGCACTAGCCAGACATGCTCAGGGACATAGCCTCGAACCATCACCGGAAGAAGCCGCTCCAGCCATATGTGGTAGTCATGACTCTTGAGCCTGTTGATACACATCGTAGATAAGTTCACTTCCCTCTTCAGATTCGCTGCATACCCATCAGGGAACTTTAACATTTGGAACCATACTAGTACTTCCCTCCTTTGATCCCTCGTCAAGAAGAAATCGACCTTAGGCTTCTTCCATGATTTGCCGTCTTTGGGAGGCGGTATGTCTAGCTTCGGTCTATTGCATAACCTCGTTTGATCCACTCTAGCCTTCACATTGTCCTTTGTCTTATCAGGATTGGTCATGATTGTACCCCAGAGTGCCTTGCCAAGATTCTTTTCAGTGTGCATCATATCAATGTTATGTGGAAGAAGAAGGTCATGCATATAGGGGAGCTTTCACAAGCCCAACTTATGAGCCCAGGCATGTTGTTCACCATATCCCACAAAAACACCTTCTTCTTTTGTTGACGTCCAAAAAGTCAGGCGTTGACTTTCGGAAATTAACACTGTGGCCTGGAAGATTTGCTTCACTTCAGTGCAGGTCCAAAATCTCGAGGTTCGCGGCGTGCCAGTCAATTTGACCTGAAATTGACAAGGTAGATTTTAATCAGTAAACAACAAGGAACTCATTGGCCAAAGCCCCGATTCATCCCAACGGATCGGATCAACATGAACGGAAGTCCGATTTGAGAACATAAACCATCGGCTATGAGTCCGATTTGTGAAGATATAACATGTATTAAAACAGACCATCGGCTATGAAATCCGAATCGTGAAGATACAGCGTTAGATTAAACCATCAACCATGAAGGCCGAATCGGAGATAGATCTAATTTAAACTCATTCTTTAATATACATCTTTCCAAAGGTGATAAATAAACTAATTCTCATGTCACTAACAATCGGATCGATTTCGAGACAGCGTTGCTAGCAGGGCATTGATTAGCCTATTTATTCCGATAGATCAATTTATATCAAACAACTTATTTAAATCAGATCTATTTGTAACTTGCGAATTAGATCTAAATCAGCTATATAAACAATAAGAACAGATCTATTGTGAAGCTTGAATTATGATAAAACAGAATAGATCTTCTCTGATAGATGTAAGCCGATAGGATAAAACAGCAAGATACGGTAAAGGGTGAGCGATCTAAACGAAGAAGGGCGATACGCCTCAATCTAAAGCCTAGAATGACTCGATAAATTGGTGAATTAACTAAACGAAGAAGGGCGATACGCCTCAATCTAAAGCTTAGATTAACTCGATAAGGGTGTCGGACTTACAGACAAACTGGAGGTCAAGATGATGCAGCCCTGCTTGCCGAAGAACTCGATGAAAAAGGGTTTGGGTGGCACGTTAGGCCGAAAGTTGTGTTTGATTGAATGGTTGTGTGAACATTTTTTACAATGGCGCAGGGTTTATATTTATACCCTGGAAATCTAGCTAAAACTTGTCGGCTACGACAATATCTCTAATTTAATTAAAGCAATCTAATCTTAAACTACTAAAACTATTACAAATCTTGACGCGCAACCGGGCCCTGAAGAAGCTTCCAGACGCGTCTCCCTGAGAAGTCGTATGTGCTCCGGCCTCCTTTGCGACGTGTCCGATCAGGACTTCTATCGGACATACCCTGATCGAAATCAGAGACTGACTCAGAATCGGACTCGGCCTCAGCATCATCTCCGTCATACACAACTCCAGCCGAGTCAAAATCTGGTGTCAACACATGCCCCCCAATTTTGGAATAATATATTATTTTGTTCCAAAATTCTCCGAGCAATGATAACCCCGGCGGCGAACAGTATATGGAAACCCGCACCCTTTACTGTTACAATCCTCGAATCCCGTGCGGATTCGGCGCCGTGGCCTTCGGGCGGTTCCTTCTCCCATAAGCCTATAAATGCCAGCCGAACCGTCGTCTTCCTCACCCGTTCGCATCTGCTATCGCGTACGCTCGTCCGCCATTGTTACCTTGCAAGCCTTCATCCGGTGACCCTGCAATCCTCTAACCTTCAGCTTTTCATCGCGAATCAAGTAAAGAACTTCCCCGCATATGATTCATATCACGCATCTATGATTTACTGCATTCTCTTGCGATCTCTTAGGTTTTTCCCTCTTCGTGTTACTGTTCATTGTAGATCCATTTCTTTCATCAATGGCGGCTCCTCTTGATAAGGCAGATACTGATCAAGTCCCTGAGGTAAAAAAAAATCACCCAAAAACCTTCATTTTAATTTCTGCATCTCTGTCGGAGTTCTAGTCCGGCAGTCCACCCGGGGGTACCCAGATGGTTGATTTGTAGGCAAAAGGAGATCGCTAGACTAGGGAGCTCGAGGTAACATAGGGATACTGGGATTATACAGGTTCGGGCTACCCGGAGGTATAATACCCTACGTCCTGTGCTCGGAGGTCTTGTATTGATTTGCTCGGCGAGTTCCAGAGAACAGCGACGAGCTCCTTGTTACAATGGGGGATCTGGCGGCTAGGAATCGAATGAATGAAGGGGTTGACCTAGGCCGCCTTATATAGGCTGACGGCCTAGGGTTTACAAGTCGGTTATCTCTAATCATATCCGACTCAAATCAGGAAACTAATCCAAGTCGGTTACAATATAATCTCCGTGATCTCAGGGCGGGATCTGGACGAATTGCCGAATGCCTTGCGGGCTAAGTCTTCTCCAATCTTGTCCATCAAGTCGGGGATCCTCGTGGGCCGGCCTGGGGTCGGCCCACATCCTTGTCAGACATGGGCCTAGGCCGACTACGTATCCAGTCGGTAGTGGGCCCAGGGGTACCCATATCCCACAAGTCCCCGAGCAACGTGCAGGCGCGTGTCGGACTGTCGATGAAGAAATGAAGCCTTCCTGGTCGGCTGAAGCATCTTGGTCGCCAGGTCGACACAAGGGTGGGCGGTGCTCAAAAAAGAAAACCGCAGGCCATCCGGGGATGACCCTGGGCGGACCTGGGACGGAGCCTCGAGTGGCGTAGCGCCGAGTCGTGGCCGAGTCGGGCGCCGAGATGCTGCACCACTTGGGAAAAGTGACACATCCTGATGGGGCATATAGAGGGCAACGCTAGGAGCCCTCCATATGGAGTAGTCCCCGAGCATTGGGCCGACTAGAAAAGTCGGGCTAATGGTCAAAAGAAAAGGATCTCCAAACTTTGGGGCAGTCAGGCCGCCCAAAGGATAAGCTTTGCCAGACAAGTCGTGACAAGAACAGTATTCACATGATCGCACAGAGCGTTCCCGTGGTGAAGCCAAAAAGGATAGGGGCGGACTGAGCACCTCGAAGAGAGGAGCTGCTGCATGGCACAGAGCTCACGCGCTGAACAATGCAACCAGAGTCACATGTTATCATTTAGCTCGGGGCTATAAATATACACCAAGGCCCTGAGCCTTGCAGTTATTAGAAGATAGGCATATGGCACACCATGTTGGGGACTTGGTACTGGGTTCATCCTCCGGGGAGGATCATGGGGACTTGATAGCTTGGTGCTAGAAGAGGGCTTGCAAAGATTCTGAGGTGTTGATTAGCGTCTGAGTGCTGTCCCGTTCACCCCTGCATTCCCATGTGACGAGGGCCATGTGGGGTGAAATGCTTTGTAGAGCGAGGGATACACGGAGGCATTCGCTATCAGCCTTCTATTGGTGCTGTCCCGTCGACGGCTGCAGTGGTGCTACAAGAGAGCTTGCGAGGAGCTCATGTGGGCCAAGCTTGCTTCGGATGCAGCACTAGGCGCAGGGACGAGTGCCCCAGGCCGTCATCTTGACGGTTGACGTGTTTGATTCTTGTAACCGGCCCCTTGACCGGCTCCCTCTGTAATTTGTAATCCTTGTATTAAATCTTTTCTCCTTTTCATTTCTTATAAACGCAATATCTGTGTCCCTGGACCCAGGGGTCAAGAGAGGCGTCGTAGGTTCGTACAATAGTAACAAGTTACGGAGTCTTCTTGGTCGACGTGCCGAGACACCGAGCCCTAAGACCCGTTGACGGGAGTCAAGGGCGCCGAGTCCCTGAGAACCGGGGCGAGCCGAGTCCGGAGACCCAGCGCCGAGTCCCCAAGGGTCGGGGCTGGCCGAGTCCGGAGACCCGTTGACAGGAGTCAAAAGCGCCGAGTCCCCGAGGATCGGGGCTGGCCAGTCCGGAGACCCGTTGATCGGAGTCAAGAGCGCCGAGTCCCCGAGGGTCGGGGCTGGCCGAGTCCGGAGACCCGTTGACCGGAGTCAAGAGCGCCGAGTCCCCGAGGGTCGGGGCTGGCCGAGTCCGGAGACCCGTTGACCGGAGTCAAGAGCGCCGAGTCCCCGAGGGTCGGGGCTGGCCGAGTCCGGAGACCCATTGACCGGAGTCAAGAGCGCCGAGTCCCCGAGGGTCGGGGCTGGCCGAGTCCTGCAGCGAAAGAGCCGTTGGCGCGCAGCGAGCCATTGGCCCGCAGTTAACGGGACTTCCGCGGTTTCCGTCCGTTAGTTACGGCGCCGTTAGGGTAATTCGGATCGGCGGAAGGGGATAAATCGGATCTGTTCACCGGCGGCTTTTACCACAGTTACTTTTCCAAATCGAGAACCATCCCGCGCCTCCACCACCATTTAGTGCCGCCGTAGGAGCGATTCGCTCACCGCCCGTTCGCCGCCGCCGGATTTCGAACGCCGCTGCCACCGCTACTTGCCCACACCGTGCCGGAGCGCTTCGGCGGAGATGGCGGACTTGAGGGAGACGTTGAGGACGCCGGCGTCGGGGGAGGAGGTGCCACCGGCGACGGAGATGGTGGACGCGGGCATTTCTGCGGGCCTCGGTGAAGGTGACGCGGAGAAGGAGGTGACGCCCTCCGCTGGCCAGTCTGGGGCCGCGGGGGACGCCGCCGCCCACGAGGGCGGCGATGCTGATGCGCCGGCGGCCGCCGCCGGGGCGGACGCCAAGGGAAAGGGGGTGGCCCCGTCGGAGGAGGTCCCGGAGCTGACCTCCGTGCCCGGGGGAGTGCCGCCCCAGGAGCCGGCCTGGGGTCAATCCTCCGTCACGGAGGAGAGACTCTAGGACATGGTTCGCCGCTGCGTGCTCGGGCCACAGGAGATCTTGCAGTGGCGACCCGCCGGAGATGATGCCCGGCCATGGGAGCGCTCGGAGACAGAGATGGCCGTCTTCGCGCCTTTCTCCGAGCGCGGATTTGGATTGCCCACGGGGGACTTCTTCCGGGGTTTGCTGCATTTCTACGGGGTTGAGATGAGTCATTTGAACCCTACCTCTATTCTATCAATCTCAGTTTTTATCCATCTGTGTGAGGCCTTTCTTGGGATCCCGCCTCATTTCCCATTGTGGCGGCACTTGTACCGGATGAAGATCATCGGAGAAGGTTCCGGGAAGGGTCCAGCTAGAATCACTGGAGGGGCTGGGTTCTCATTGAGGGTCGGCATGTCCAGGAGATACTTTGTCCTGGATATGAATGATTCCAATAAAAACTGGAGGCAGGAATGGTTCTATGTCGCCAACCACCCCCCTGCTCTACCTCTCCGCACTGGCCACCGGCTAGAGAAGAAGGACTCCTGGGATTCGCAGCCGGAGGGGAAGGATCTGCAAGAAGCCGAAGAGCTGCTTGGGCTGATTGCCGAGCTGAAGGAGCGAAGTTGACCGCCGTGGCCGTGATGATATCCTTCGTGCGGCGGCTGACCCAGCCGATCAAGGATCGGGTGCATCCTGGGTTCGAGTTTTCGGGGGGCAATGATCCGACCCGGGAGCAGATCCGGACGGTGTCTATCCCGGAGACTTGTGAAAGGATTTCCGGCTTCATGCGCGGCAGGATCTACAATGAGGGCACGCCGATGCCCTTTTCGTTGCATAACCCTCCTCCAGCGGTCAGTTTTCTATTTCCTTGTATTTTGCTTCGCTGACTTTTGAATTGTTGGGCGTTTTATGAACTTTATCCTTATTTGTGCCGTGCCGGTGTCTTGCAGGAGCGGGCGGTAAAATACTTCAGCCCGGCGCCCCTGCCTGAGGGTACTGTCCGGGTTGAAAAATTGATGACGGTGGAGGAGGCGTCCAGGACTTCCCAAGTAGTGGACGAGGGGCAGGCCGCCTGGGAGGCGGCCGACTTCATCTCGGCTCCCCGAAACGAGGCCGGGGATGACCCGGTGGCCCAGGTGCTTGACGGGCTGGGGACGCCATTGCGTCAAGCCGTACGCAAGCTGACGCCATCCCAGGTGGTGGCTCGAGATGGGTCCCCCAAGCCGTCTCAGTAGCTGGGGCAGGCTGCGTGGGGCGAGGCCGAGGCCGAGGCGCGGCGGAAGAGGAAGTGACGCGGGAGGCGGCACCGGCGGGTCTCCCTCAGGGCTTGGGTCGGAACAACCCACGCAGGAGACTGCAAGGGGCCGCGAGGGCCCGTTTGCCCAACCATCGTTGCGGCCAGACGCGACTCTGCTACCAAGCCAGACACCTCCGCAGGTGCTGCGGGGTGTGCAGTTTAAGCGTCCACGCAAGGGCGGGTAAGTTGTCTTAGCAAACCGGTGTATTCCTGATGAGCCTTTCTTGAGTCGTTGGAATATTGGATGCAGGCCCGGGGGCCAAGTGGGGGCCGGGGTCATGGCGCCGCCAAGTCGGCCTGCTGCCACGGGGACAGGGCCGGGGTCCAGCACAGCCTTGGTCGTGCTGGAGCAGGTGCCGGTCGGCATGTCAGGGCCGCCGCGCCCACCGAGTCCTGCGCGCGTCACAGGGACGGATGACCCGGTGGAGGATCTTCTGGCCGGAACTTCCGCGATACATCTTGAGGAAGAGGCCCCAGAGGGCCGCCCAGTGATAGAGCCGGCTAGGAGTCCTCCTCCGCTTGAAGATGATGACCACCGGCTCCTTGGGGAGGACCTGGATGTTGACCCTAGTGTCCACGTGCCTCTCCAGGTGGAAGCAATCACAGCTGAGCACGGGGGTGGGCCGCAGGCACCAGAGCTGACTCTGGAGCAGTGGATGGAGCTTGATCTTGCCGACCAAGCGAGCGAGCTCCGGAAGCTACAGAACGTAGCCGGCGTCCTGAACCGTGTTATGCAGGTATGTCTTTCCGGTGCCTTGTTGTAAATGTGAATCGTGGGTTAACCCGAGGGCTAATGTGTTGTATGACAGGGTTTCACGGCACGGCCGCAAGGGATCTTAACTTCAGGCGGCAGGCCCTGGAAGACCGCCGAACCTTGGCGCAAATCCACACGGATCGGGTCCGTGAGGCTGAAGCCGCCAAGGAGTACCAGATGCAGAGGGAGCGGGAGCTTGCCGACCTGCAAAAGACCAATGAGGACCTCATGAAAGACATGGGTGTTCTCACCGAGGGTAAGTTCTTTGTTCCTTTGCTTGCTAATGCATCTCTCCAAGCAGCCTGTGCTCATGGGGGTTTCTTTGTAGAGGCGAGGAAGAGGGAGGCTACTCTTCAAGGGAAGGTCGACAAGCTGGCTGGAGCCAAGAAGAAGCTTGAAGACGAACTGGCCGGGGCCAAGCATAAGCTCAAGGAGGAGGTCCGAGGGCTGAAAGCAGCCAATCTTCGCCTGGCGACCGAGGCCGAGCACCTGAAGGAAGCCAACCAGGTCTTGAAGGATGAGCATGACCGAGCCATGCACGGTGAGTTTCCCTTGCCAAGTCTTCTGGAGCTTTTAGGAAGTCGGGGTGTTTATGTGCATTCCTTTGCAGGGCTTCGGACGGAGCTGATGGAACTGAAGCAGGCGGCCGAGTTCAACGCCAACTCATTGGTGCCCGCCGAGTCAGGCCCGGCGACGTTGACGTTGGTGGAGCGGCTCAGGGCCGGTCCAAACCGCGCAGCCCAGTTGATGCAGCAGACTGCAATTGGCTTCGGGAGTCGGATACTGGCGTTGTTCAGAATACACTTTCCGATGCAAGAGCTGGCTCCGATCGCCGATGGTATTCCCGAAGAGCTTGCCGATGAAGAGTTCGACGGGTTGGTCGATGAGTGTGCCCCTTTGGCTGAAACTGTAGCGACGGAGCTCGGCCTGTAAATAGAATTATGCATGTAAACTCTGTAGTGTTCGGATATATATAAAATTCTGGATTTATTTGAAGTGTTAATGGTCGCTAGTGTTATGTTGGGCCCTTTTCCCTGCCGACTAGCACTTTGCGTCGCCCGACTGGCCACTGCCTTGTGCTGTTTAAGCACCCTTTTTGACCAGATGACCACTGCTCATGGAGAGGACGGCTTACCCTGCTACACTGCTCGGCTGGGAGGCTTATGTGCAGGGGGCACGCAGGTTGAGCACGGAGCTCAGGGTTTCACAGTTGA
This sequence comes from Alloteropsis semialata, assembly GCA_004135705.1. NCBI lineage: Eukaryota > Viridiplantae > Streptophyta > Magnoliopsida > Poales > Poaceae > Alloteropsis > Alloteropsis semialata. Next base: position 34,235,841 of record CM014271.1, read on the forward strand.
GGACTCGGACCAGCCGGGTTAGCTCAGTAGTCGCCGGGGGAATATAGGGTTGGGCAACGACTCGGGAGTTGGAGTAAGAGGGTACTCCCCTAGGTATCGTGGTGAAGGAAATATATTCTGGGTCGGGCCCAGTCCCCGAGCATAAGCGTGGGTGCCGGGTAAGGAGTTGATAACAAGCCATAAAATGAGACAGAGAAACTTTTATTGATATAAGACCAAGGATACATAGCTTTGATAAATTCTATGGATAGAACTTGACGAGATGCTCGATGTTCCACACGTTCGGGACGGGGTCGCCGTTAGCCCACTGGAGGCTATATGTTCCTGGCGAAACAACTTCTTTGACGATGAAGGGGCCCTCCCAGGGGGCCGATAGCTTATGCTTGTCTTTGGTGGACATGACTCGGCGCAGGGCCAAGTCGCCAACGTTAAGGGAGCGTTCTCGAACGTTTTGGTCGTGGTAGCGTCGTATCTGCTGCTCATGTCTTGCATGCCTGACCAGTGCGGCGAGTCGATGTTCTTCTAGGCAATCAATGTCGACCTGGCGGCCGATTTCTGCTTCGCCTTCCTCGTAGTGCTGGATGCGCGGAGCACCATGGGCGATGTCGGCTGGGAGGACGGCTTCGGAGCCGTACACTAGGAAGAAGGGAGTATATCCCGTTGCTCTGCTCTTCTGGGTGCGTAGACCCCACATGACATGGGGTACCTCTTTGGCCCACCGGCCGGGGTGCTTGTTGAGTTCGTCGTACATGGCTTTCTTGAGTGAGTCCTGGACCATACCATTGGCCCGCTCAACCTGGCCATTGCACCTGGGGTGCACCGTGGAGGAGTAGTAGACGTCGATGCAATTGTCCTGGCAGAAGTACCAGAACTCATGGCCTGTGAACTCGGAGCCAAGGTCGGTCACGATGCGGTTTGAAACCACAAACTGGTGGGTAAGCTCTTGGATGAACTTGGCTGCTGTGGCCGACTTGGTGTCGGTCACGACTTTATATTCGATCCACTTGGTGAACTTATCAACCGTCACCAAAATGTGCTTGAATCCGCCCGGAGCGGTTTTGAAGGGCCCGACGTTGTCGAGTCCCCGTATGGAGAATGGCCAAGATGGGGGGATGGTCCTTAGCGCCTGAGCCGGCAGGTGCTTTTGTTTCTGGAAGAACTGGCAGCCGGTGCAGCAGCGCACCAACTCTTTTGCGTCGGATAGGGATGTTGGCCAGTAGAACCCTGCCCTGTATGCCTTGCCGACTAGGGTGCCGGCCGCCGCTTGGTTGCTGCAAGTGCCCGAGTGGATATCTTGCAGGAGGGTGATACCTTCGTCGCGGAGGACGCATTTCATGAGTATGCCTGTGGAGGCGGCCTTTCTGTACAGGGCGTTGCCGATGACGACGTAATTTGTCGCTCGCCGAGTTAACTTCTCGATTTCTTCCTTCGTACCCGGTGACTAGTTCTCTGTGAGGAAAGCGATAAAGGGGGCGCGCCAGTCTGCTTCCACCACGAGAACTTCACTGGTCGGCGGGCCGCCCGGGGGTGGCTCCGAGTCGGGCACGGGGCTGCCATCCTCAAGCATCTCGATGGACGGGGTGCGCAGGTCTTGGACGAAGACGCCGACTGGGACCTGGGCTCTGGTGGATCCTAACTTGGATAAAAAATCGGCGGCGACATTGTCTTCCCAGAGGACTTGGTGGAACTCGAGCCCATAGAAGTGGGCTTCGAGTTTGCGTACCTCTGCACAGTACGCGCTCATGGTTTCTTTCATCATGTCCCAATTCTTGTTGACTTGTTCGACAACAAGCTTGGAGTCGCCATAGCACATTAGTCGCTTGATACCCAGCGATGCCGCGATCCGGAGACCGTGGATGAGGGCCTCGTACTCGGCCCCGTTGTTTGTGGCCTGGTAGTGTATCTGAAGAACGTATTTCAGGTGCTGCCCCTCTGGGGAGATGAACAGCACTCCTGCGCCGGCTCCCTCAAGGTTGAGGGCGCCATCAAAGTACATCTTCCAGTGCGTTGGTCATTCTGCGGGGGTCGGCTCCTGGGTTTCCGTCCATTCGGCCACGAAGTCGGCCAATATTTGGGACTTAATGGCCTCCCGTGGCTCGAAGTTGATGGTGTGCTCGCCGAGTTCAACGGACCACTTGACTATGCGGCCGTTGGCATCCCTGTTGTGGAGAATGGCCCCGAGGGGGAAATTCGAGATGACTCGAATGACGTGTGCCTGGAAGTAGTGGCGTAGCTTCCTGGCAGTGATCAGGAGCACGTAGAGTAGCTTCTGAGGATGGGGGTATCGGACCTTGGACTCGCTGAGTACTTCGCTGACGAAATATACAGGGCGCTGGACCTTGTATGGGTGGCCTTCTTCTGGCCGCTCGACGACCAGGGCCGTGCTGACCACATGAGTGGTAGCTGAGATGTATAGCAAGAGCTCTTCCCCAGGGGTCGGACCCGTGAGTACCGGGGGTGTAATTAGGAACTCCTTGAGGTCGGCCAGGGCCTTGCTTGCCTCAGGGGTCCATTCGAACTTGTCCGCCTTCTTGAGGATCTTGAAGAACGGAAGTCCCTTCTCGCCGAGCTTGCTGATGAACCGGCTCAGGGCCGCCATCATCCCAGTGAGCTTCATGATGTGTTTCTTGCACGTTGGTTCCTTGAGGTTGCGTATGGCGTCCAGCTTGACTGGATTTGCCTCAATGCCGCGTTGGCTGACCAGGAAGCCCAGGAGCTTTCCTGACGGCACCCCGAATACGCACTTCGTGGGGTTTAACTTCCATCTGAAGCGGCGCAAGTTGTTGAAGGTTTCCTAGAGGTCGGCGATTAATGTGTCGGCGTCGTACGTCTTGACAACGACGTCATCCACGTAAGCTTCCACGTTGCGGCCGATCTGGCTCTGCAAGCATCCTTGGATGGCCTTCTGGTACGTGGCACCGGCGTTCTTCAGCCCAAACGTCATCGTCTTGTAGCAATAGATGCCGTGCGGGGTGATGAACGCTGTCTTGTCCTGGTCGGACGCCTTCAGGGCTATCTGATGATAACCCGAGTAGCAGTCGAGAAAGCACAGGAGCACGCAGTCGCACGTAGAGTCGACGACTTGATCAATTCGCGGGAGAGGAAAGGGGTCTTTAGGGCAGTAGCGGTTGAGATCCGTGTAATCAATGCACATTCTCCATTCACCGGATTGCTTCTTTACAAGTACAGGATTTGCAAGCCNTCGGATAGGGATGTTGGCCAGTAGAACCCTGCCCTGTATGCCTTGCCGACTAGGGTGCCGGCCGCCGCTTGGTTGCTGCAAGTGCCCGAGTGGATATCTTGCAGGAGGGTGATACCTTCGTCGCGGAGGACGCATTTCATGAGTATGCCTGTGGAGGCGGCCTTTCTGTACAGGGCGTTGCCGATGACGACGTAATTTGTCGCTCGCCGAGTTAACTTCTCGATTTCTTCCTTCGTACCCGGTGACCAGTTCTCTGTGAGGAAAGCGATAAAGGGGGCGCGCCAGTCTGCTTCCACCACGAGAACTTCACTGGTCGGCGGGCCGCCCGGGGGTGGCTCCGAGTCGGGCACGGGGCTGCCATCCTCAAGCATCTTGATGGACGGGGTGCGCAGGTCTTGGACGAAGACGCCGACTGGGACCTGGGCTCTGGTGGATCCTAGCTTGGATAAAACATCGGCGGCGACATTGTCTTCCCGGAGGACATGGTGGAACTCGAGCCCATAGAAGTGGGCTTCGAGTTTGCGTACCTCTGCACAGTACGCGCTCATGGTTTCTTTCATCATGTCCCAATTCTTGTTGACTTGTTCGACAACAAGCTTGGAGTCGCCATAGCACATTAGTCGCTTGATACCCAGCGATGCCGCGATCCGGAGACCGTGGATGAGGGCCTCGTACTCGGCCCCGTTGTTTGTGGCCTGGTAGTGTATCTGAAGAACGTATTTCAGGTGCTGCCCCTCTGGGGAGATGAACAGCACTCCTGCGCCGACTCCCTCAAGGTTGAGGGCGCCATCAAAGTACATCTTCCAGTGCGTTGGTCATTCTGCGGGGGTCGGCTCCTGGGTTTCCGTCCATTCGGCCACGAAGTCGGCCAATATTTGGGACTTAATGGCCTCCCGTGGCTCGAAGTTGATGGTGTGCTCGCCGAGTTCAACGGACCACTTGACTATGCGGCCGTTGGCATCCCTGTTGTGGAGAATGGCCCCGAGGGGGAAATTCGAGATGACTCGAATGACGTGTGCCTGGAAGTAGTGGCGTAGCTTCCTGGCAGTGATCAGGAGCGCGTAGAGTAGCTTCTGAGGATGGGGGTATCGGACCTTGGACTCGCTGAGTACTTCGCTGACGAAATATACAGGGCGCTGGACCTTGTATGGGTGGCCTTCTTCTGGCCGCTCGACGACCAGGGCCGTGCTGACCACATGAGTGGTAGCTGAGATGTATAGCAAGAGCTCTTCCCCAGGGGTCGGACCCGTGAGTACCGGGGGTGTAATTAGGAACTCCTTGAGGTCGGCCAGGGCCTTGCTTGCCTCAGGGGTCCATTCGAACTTGTCCGCCTTCTTGAGGATCTTGAAGAACGGAAGTCCCTTCTCGCCGAGCTTGCTGATGAACCGGCTCAGGGCCGCCATCATCCCAGTGAGCTTCATGATGTGTTTCTTGCACGTTGGTTCCTTGAGGTTGCGTATGGCGTCCAGCTTGACTGGATTTGCCTCAATGCCGCGTTGGCTGACCAGGAAGCCCAGGAGCTTTCCTGACGGCACCCCGAATACGCACTTCGTGGGGTTTAACTTCCATCTGAAGCGGCGCAAGTTGTTGAAGGTTTCCTAGAGGTCGGCGATTAATGTGTCGGCGTCGTACGTCTTGACAACGACGTCATCCACGTAAGCTTCCACGTTGCGGCCGATCTGGCTCTGCAAGCATCCTTGGATGGCCTTCTGGTACGTGGCACCGGCGTTCTTCAGCCCAAACGTCATCGTCTTGTAGCAATAGATGCCGTGCGGGGTGATGAACGCTGTCTTGTCCTGGTCGGACGCCTTCAGGGCTATCTGATGATAACCCGAGTAGCAGTCGAGAAAGCACAGGAGCACGCAGTCGCACGTAGAGTCGACGACTTGATCAATTCGCGGGAGAGGAAAGGGGTCTTTAGGGCAGTAGCGGTTGAGATCCGTGTAATCAATGCACATTCTCCATTCACCGGATTGCTTCTTTACAAGTACAGGATTTGCAAGCCACTCTGGGTGTTTGCATTCTCTAATGAAACTGGCAGCTAGGAGCTTTTTCAGTTCTACCCTAATGGCCTCCTTGCGATCTTGAGCGAATCGGCGCAGCTTCTGTTTGGCAGGCTTTGTGGTTTTCCTTAATTCCAAGGAGTGCTCAGCCTTCTCCCTCGGAACACCCGGCATGTCCGATGGCGTCCATGCGAAGATGTCCCAGTTGTCCCGTAGGAAGGAGGTGAGCGTGTCTTCCTATTTTGGAGTGAGCCCTGGCCCTATGAGGGCCGTCTTGGATGGGTCGTCGAGCCCCAAGCTTATTGCTTTGGGGGCGTCTGCAGGTGCCAGCGCGGTGGGCTGCTGCTTCTGCTCCGGGAGTACAGGCTCTCTGGTGGCTGCCTTAGAGGCTTCTTCTGCCAGCAGGGTAGCATTGCCGAGTTGATGAGACAACTCGGCTATCTTGATGGCCTCCCCGTCGCACTCGAAGGAAGTCTTGATGTCTCCACGGATGGAGAGGGTGCCGTTGGGCGCCGGCATCTTCAGAACCAGGTAGGTGTGGTTCGGAATTGCCATAAACCGGGCCAACATGGGCTTGCCAAAGATGGCGTGGTAGGAACTCTTGAAGTCGGCTACCTCGAAGTACAGGAACTCCGTGCGGTAGTTGTTGGCAGTGCCAAACGTTACTGGTAAGGCGACTCTTCCTATCGGGTAGGAAGCTTTTCCTGGCACAATGCCAAAGAACGGATCTTCGGCGCTCAGGAGCCTGCTGTAGTCGAACCCCATGCTGTTGAGGGTGCTGGTGAAGATGATGTTGAGGGCACTCCCGTCGTCAATCAGGACCTTGGAGAGGAGGACCCTGTCCACGACGGGGGCGACGACGAGTGGGTAGGATCCCGGCTCGGGGAGATGAACCCAGTGGTCGGCACGGCTAAAGGCGATGGGCATCTCCGACCACTGGAGGTACTCTACTGGCTTGGTGCAAACCATCGTCACTTCCCGCTTGTGGAGCTTTTCTTTGCGCCGATCTGGAAAGGCGCCGGGCCCCCCAATGATGACGTTGACCTGGCGGTCCGCACGCTGGAATTCGCCATTGGCGTCGTGTCTGGGCGCCTCCGGCGGTGGTGGCAGTTGGCGTTCCTCGTCATGGTGGCGTTGATCGTCCCGGCGAGCCGGAGCATCGCGGTCGCGCTCGCCACGGCGGTAATCGTCGCGGCGGTCGCGGTCTTCTCTGCGGCGATAGTCGTCCCGCCGGTCAGCGTTGTAGCCGTCACGGCGGTAGTTGTTGTAACGACCACCGTTGTTGTTGTAGCGCTGCTTCTTGGTGGGCGGCAGGGCGCCGAGTTCTTTGAGGAGCGCATGACAATCACGGAGATTGTGTTTCGCGTCTTTGTGGAAGGGACACTGATAATTCAGCGTGTCGTGAAACTCTTCGGCCAGGAACCTGGGTTCCGGCCGGGCTACAAGGGGCTCAGGGCCTGCCTTGCGCTCACGTAACGGCTCGTGGCGCTTCGAGCTTTCGACCCGGTCATCATCTTCCGGGCGCTTCTGTTTGTTCTTGAACTAGGCCTGCTCAGCTTGATCGGCCCGAACCTCCAGGTTGACCACCTCCATCAGGTCAGAGACCGTGACAAGGTTGGTTTTGAATAGCGTACGGAACAGCTGATTGTCGATAAGACCGCGCCAGAATGCGTCAATGACATCCCGGTCCTCGACTTCGGCGATCTTGTTTCGGTTGTCGAAGAAACGGTCGGAGTAGTCCCGGAGGCTCTCACCCTTCTTCTGCTTGATTTGTCTAGATCGAATCTGGTGCCAGGCCGAGTATAGCTCGCCTGGTATTTCTTGGTGAAAGAATGGCAGAGATCTGCCCAACTGTCGATGGTGTTCCGGGGAACACCCTCAAGCCATAGGAGTGCTTCCTTGCCCAGCATCACGGGGAAGTAAGCGGCGGCTTGGTCGTTGGTCCCGTGGGCGGCTTTGACCACCGTGTGGTACGTCTTGAGCCAAAGCTTGGGGTCGGATCGACCGTCAAACTTCTCCAAGAGTGCTGGCTTGAAGGGCTCGGGCCAACGGATGGCACGGAGTCGGGCGGAGAAGGCGGCGAAGCCGTCAAAGTCATCCTCATCGTCGTTGTGGTAGTCGCGGCGAGGAGGTCGGATCTGGTCGGCGTGGGGCCGAGCTTCACCACACCCATGGCGGCGATCGTCCCGCGGGGGGCGTATCTTGCGTCATACTGTTCACGCTCCATGAGCTCATGAACAACGCGGCGCTCGTTCTCCTCTGCCGAGTCGTCACCTGCCTCGCCAACCGGCTGGCGGCCGGGTCGGCCATAATCTCGGTTGTACCGCTTGCGACGCTCGAGCTCGGCCGCGTCACGTTCTCGGTGTCGAGCATCGAGGTCGGCACGGATGTCACGGGCGCAGTCCCTCAGGCGATCGCGGAGATCGTCAGGTTGTTGATGTCGTTGGCGCCTATCACGACGCTCTTGGCAACGTTCACGGCGCTGGTCCGCGTTGCGCGGGTTACGCCATTCCTCTTCTTCGTCTTCATGGTGGTTTTGGGCCACCTCTTCTTCGACGACGGGTAGTGGGGGGTTCCTCTGGTTAGGATGATCCTGATCCGATCTGCTATGAGCAGAGCGGCGACTTGCAGAACGAGTCGAATTTGATCGCCTAGACCGGGATCTGGTGCGATACGATCGCTCGATCTGTTCCTGTGCTGCCTCCAACTGAGCTCGGGCTCCCTGCACCTCTGGGGTGTCAGGCATGTGACCCAGTTCGGCGAAAGCGGCGGCGACATTGGCCTGGGGCGTGCGGAACGGCACCCGGGCGAATGCACCATCGAGGTTCTGGGGCGCGACTCCGTGGGGGCCCCGAGGTGGGGGTTGCCATCGTTGTGGAGCCCCAGGGGGGATCTTTTCGGGTGGTACGGCGGCTGTAGGTGCACCGGCAGCAGCGGCGGCTGCGGGATCACCAGGAACTGCAGCAGGTGCAACGTTTCCGGCCGCTGCCGGGGGCAGGACGGCTTCTTCGGCGCGCCGTCGGGCTCGGCCTTGGTTTCGCTCTTGTCGGCGATCTCTGGCCAAGTCGGTTTCTCCGTCCCGAGTTACAGAATCCTCGGAGACGAAGACTTCACGCCCCGGAGGCGTGGTGTAGCTTGAGTTGTTGCTCGAGTCGGCCGGGGCCGGCAAGAGCACGCTGGTGGCGACCTGGAACTCGCCGCAATCCGGAGACTGGGCGGGCTGGGGTGGGACCTCAGATCGGATCTGAGACATGTCTTCTTGGACCTAGGCCGAGTAGATCGACGAGGCGTTGCGAAACCCGAGCGGGAGCGCTTTGCGGGGTCGGCGCAGGGCCTCCTCCGACATGGAGATGCACTCGGCGATTGTGTCCTGGACACGATCCAACCCGGCGAGAAGCTCATCCGGGGGAGGGATTCTTCGGCGAGTGGCCAGGCCCGAAGCCTGGTCGTTGATGGAGATCTCATCGAGCCGCTGCTGGAGCGGGGCCGTGATTGACGAGGAGATCGGCGATGAAGTCAGCGTGGGGCTGGTCGGCGTTGGAACGTCAGGCGTCATGGTGGAGTCAGAGGCGGCGGTGGTGGTGGAGTGAGTCTCAGCAAAAAAGCTGATACCCTCCAGATGCGTAGCGCAGTCCTTGATGGAGTCGGGGAAGATGACGGAGCGACGATCTGCCATCGAGCTAGCTTTATTGCCCGGCGATCACCCCTACCTGGCGCGCCAACTGTCGGAGTTCTAGTCCGGCAGTCCACCCGGGGGTACCCAGATGGTTGATTTGTAGGCAAAGGAAGATCGCTAGACTAGGGAGCTCGAGGTAACACAGGGACACAGGGATTATACAGGTTCGGGCTACCCGGAGGTATAATACCCTACGTCCTGTGCTCGGAGGTCTTGTATTGATTTGCTCGGCGAGTTCCAGAGAACAGCGACGAGCTCCTTGTTACAATGGGGGATCTGGCGGCTAGGAATCGAATGAATGAAGGGGTTGACCTAGGCCGCCTTATATAGGCTGACGGCCTAGGGTTTACAAGTCGGTTATCTCTAATCATATCCGACTCAAATCAGGAAACTAATCCAAGTCGGTTACAATATAATCTCCGTGATCTCAGGGCGGGATCTGGACGAATTGCCGAATGCCTTGCGGGCTAAGACTTCTCCAATCTTGTCCATCAAGTCGGGGATCCTCGTGGGCCGGCCTGGGGTCGGCCCACATCCTTGTTAGACGTGGGCCCAGACCGACTACATATCCAGTTGGTAGTGGGCCCAGGGGTACCCATATCCCACAATCTCCTTTCCAAAACTATTTATAAGCCTCCATCTCCGCATTCATTATTTATTTCTTCCAAATGTAGCACCTTAAGAACAACCTAGTCATCCCCATCTCCCATGTCGAAGCTAGATACTACCTACGTCCGATGGGTGACCCCGATCCGACGGACCTGATCAATATGGAATCGGAAAGACTCCCTTTCAAAGGATCGGACCTGCAAGTTGCCGATTGGACCGGCTCCTTCCGATCGTGGCCTGGCAGCGTCCCAGGATGGAGGAACTGGTTCGTCAGAATGCAAACTGCCAAATCTCCTTTTTGGGACGAGAAAGATATCGGCCAATGTCTCACGCTTTCTCTTGCTGACATGGTCAAAGACGAGAATTTACTGGCCGCTTCCTCCCTCTTCTGGTCCGATGCTCTCAATGCATATATATTTGGTCATGGTCCGATGACGCCAACACTCATGGATGTATACATGCTGACCGGTCTCAACACCATCAACGCCATGAACCCAAGAAAGCTCTCCAATGAACTGAATTACAAACTAGTAGGCACAGGCTCCAAGAGTTGGAAGAAATATGTTGCCGATCACTGCAAAACCGGCACTATCGGAGACAGGAAACATGCAGCTTTCCTCAACATGTGGTTGGAAAGATTTGTATTCTGCGGGCCAACTCTTGGCGCTACCTCTAACATGCAAGCAATAGCAGAAGCATTATCTCGTGGCGAATCGATCCCTCTAAGTCGTCTTCTTCTCGGAGCTGTGTATCATCTCCTCCACCAGGTATCAGCCAAACTGTTAGATGGTCAAGCAGTTGGACATATCGGAGGCCCCTAGGGTTCATCCAACTATGGTTGCACACACAATTCTGATCTGCTTTTGGATATAATTTCAAGGAACACCAATTTCCAAACTATTATGCAGAAGAAGAAGATGCAACCAATCGCCGATGCATGTCATTTGGAGAAGCAACATCGGTCTGCCCCGGATCAAGGCTTGAATCAAAGGACTTGGCCACATATTTTGAAAGTTTTTAGCATGGGATCGCATCGGAGCGCTTCAGCTACTTCGCTTATGGCGATACCGATCGCAGCTATGAACTACCCTTGTTCAACATTCAGAATGAGCTGTCATCAATCATGTCGATTCTCAAGTCTTTCATCACACCAGCTATTCTGGGCAGTAATATTGCATTCGGCCGCAAAATCACATCTTATGAATTCTACAATCCATCGATGGCTGCTCGTCAACTGGGTTTTGGTCAACTTCCGATTGGCCTTTACTTTTCTGACAAAATAAAACACAGAGAATCGGTCTCATCATCCTTAGAGATGGACAGGATTTTTTTCTCTTGCCCCCCAAGCCAATTTCGAAATACCAGCCATCACCTATTGCACACTCATTGACTCCGATTTTGAGGCCATAGAAAATCCTGTAAGTCTTCGCAATCTCCCCACTCTATCCATCTTTATTTAAACGAACTCTTCATAATTTGAATTCCATTTCTTTAACAGCCGATTGAAGAGAACGCACCATCGGTGAGCAATAGCGAAAGGCCGATCCAGTACTTTGTCAAAACCCCATATCCAAGGATCGGCTCCTCCGCCCCATCTTTGAAGAACATCATGGATGGCAAGGGCAAGAGAAAGACTGAATCTACCACAATGACTGCACCAAAGAAGCCAAAGAAAAGCCGTGCGGTACGATTCTTATCCTTTCCGATTCTTCTTTCCAATTTTCATTTCCGATTCACATTTCAAGCAAATAACTTTCATACAGCCTCCTGGAAAAATTCTCGGCCAATCAACTTCCAGGGCCGACGAAGAAACCGCACAAAAAGCCGCTGAGGGTGCAAGAATGCTTCTTGATGCAGTATCGGTAACAATCCGATTTCACTTATCTCATATTCTTTTGCAAAGTAAATCGGCAATAACAATGTCTTTTTCAGCAAACAAATATTACATTGCCCGATCTCCAACCAGCCCCAACTCAAAACTTACAGGCAGAATCGGCCCAACAGGTAAATTTAGTCCAATTCATATTATCTTCAAATATATATACTTGAACTAACCGATTCAATCATAGACTCCCACTACTCTGCAAATTATCATTGAGGAGCCAAGTACAACTGGCCAATCGGATGTGGTGCCCGAGCAGCAGACTGGAGAACCGGCCACAAACATTCAATCGGAGGCCACCCCGGAGCAAGAAATTAACGAACAACCTATAAATGTTCAACCGGAGGCAATTCCTGAGCAACCAACAACAACTATTCCACCAGTATCTTCTCCGATCGAACCGTCCCAAATGCTTCAGATAGCTGCTCCAAACATAGCCCAACCTCAAGTAATCCCCGATTACGTTCGAGTGGGACAATTCAAATTGGTACCGATTCATCTCCTTGTGTCAATATTTACTCTTTTCAATAACATTTCATTGACATCCCTTTTCAGGCACATGATCCTTCAGCAATGAGCTTCACATCGTTCGATCTGGACGCCGTCATCGGAGAAGAAGAAGTCAGCTCCGCGCAATCATCTACCGCCATCTCCGATGAGGCCAAGGCGAAGCTTCAAGAAATGCTGAATCATTTGAACGAAAGCATTGCTATCCTGGTCGAAGATGCCGAACCGATTCGCCAGATCTTCAAGGAACTGAAGGGTCGGCTGCCATCGGAGCTAGAAAACACAATCATCCCTGCAGCTTTTATTGAAGGGCATCAACCTCAAGTCTCTGCCGCCCGCCAAAGAATATCGGATCGGTTAGCTCAACAAGATTTAACCAAACAACATGAAGATGGCAGAGATGAGCTGAAAACTATGCAGGCCCAGATCAAGGCTTTGGAAGTCAAGCCAGCACGGCTAGAAAATCATATGAAGCATCTCCAAGGCGTTGAAGTCGAACTGCTCAAACGGCTCGAAGAAGTCCGCAAAGAGATGTCAGAGACCCAAGACGAGCTTAACCAAATTCCAGCTTCCATCAAATCGGTGCGAGAGAATTTGAACAAACGCCTGGAGGAAGTGCGTCAAATTCACAGAAGTATCAAGAACATCCTCGGCTCCGATGTGGAAGACTTGGAAGAAATTAGGAAGATTGATAGCATTCAGTTGAGCGCGATCGAAGCGATCCGCAAATTCCTGTAATGTTTAAACTCTAGCTATACTGCTCCGATGACAGTGGTCATTGATGAACCTGGGTGATTCCGACGAGGTCGATCGTCGATGAACATTTATTTTGTGTAAATATTTTTCCCCTTAAGGCGATACGTATCGTATCGGCTATCTTAGACGATATTGCTTAGAATATTGGCTTTAAGAATCGATCCAAATACTTGGATAATATTTCTTCAAATATTTCCCGTTAAGTGCTTTTGAAAATTCTTCTCCCTCCAATGTTTCCAAAATATACGCATTTCCTGGAATACTCCGATTTACGCGATAGGGACCCTCCCAATTTGGCGACCATTTTTCAAACTTAGAACTTTTAGTCCCTATCGGCAAAATCAGTTTTCAAACCAATTCTCCTTCGATGAACTCTTTTGGCTTAACCTTTTTATCATAATACTTAGCAACATGCGCCTTATTATTTTCAATATTTTCCAACGCTCTCAATCGGGTTTTAGCCAAATCATCTAACTCAAAATTCATCAAACTTTTATATTCATCGGCGGTCAAGTTTCCTTGTTCCGATATTCGTCTTGATCCGATTTTGATCTCCCAAGGCAAAACAGCTTCATGTCCATAAACCAAATGTTATGGGGACAGTTTGGTAGATCCGTGACACGCCATCCGATATGCCCATAACGACTCGGTCAACGTGAGATGCCATCGCCTTGGATACTCATCAATCTTTCGCTTGATGATTTTGATAATACTCTTATTTGAGGCTTCTGCTTGACCATTGGCTTGTGCATAATAAGGAGAAGAATTTAACAATTTACGCCCATACTGGCAGCAAAATCTTGAAATTCATTAGACATAAACATAGTTTCTTGATCGGTCGTGATAGTTTGAGGAATACCAAACCGATATATAATATGTTCCTTAACGAACTCCACCATATTCTTAGAATCGACGACCTTTAAAGGAATCGCTTCAACCCACTTAGTGAAATAATCAGTTGCCACCAGTATGAATTTATGACCCTTGCTCGACGATGGATAAATCTGTCCGATCAAATCAATTCCCCATCCTCGAAAAGGCCATGGCTTGATAATCGGATTCATGGCTGACGCAGGCGATTTCTGCACATTTCGAAATTTCTGGCATTCTTGGCAACCTTTATAATATTCAAAAAAAATCTTCCAGAATCGTTGGCCAAAAACAACCTGTCTTTCGAATAATCCATTTCATTTTATAAGCCGATTGATGTGGACCACAAACTCCTTCATGCACTTCATCCGTCATATCTTTGGATTCTGATTTACTCAAACATCGGAGCAAGACACCATCAATCGTCTTATAATATAATTGATCATCAAGTAACACATATTTAACAGCCATGAATCTTAACTTCCTAGAAACCGTTTGTGATGGATCTTTAAGATAATTTATAATTTCATACCTCCAATCCCCGATCTCTGGCTCAATCGTCATGATCTCATGAAAACGCCGATAGCCAGAAGCAGCTTGTGCCAAATTGTTAGCTTCCTGATTTTGAGCCTTGGGGATATGTTCAATATTAACCATCACAAATTCCTTCAATAATAATCGGCATTCATCAAAATATTGAATCAAAACATCATCCTTACATTCATATTTACCGATTAATTGAAAAATCACCAACTGGGAGTCTCCAAAAATCTCAACGGCTTCAGCTCCGATTTCCAATAACAATTTCAATCCTTTAAGCAATGCTTCATACTCAACTCGATTGTTGGTAAAACTCAGATCCATCGGATAACAGAATTCAAAATTTGCCCCCCGAGGCGAAACAATAACGATTCCGATGCCACATCCTTGGCCACACGAAGATCCATCAAAGAATAATGTCCAAGGCGTCGGATCGACCAATTTAACTTCATCTCCGATGTGCTGTGTTACGAAATCGGCCATTACTTGTCCTTTAACCGCTTTAGCCGATTCGTATTTTAAATCAAACTCTGATAATGCTAATATCCACTTTCCGATTCTTCCTTTCAACATCAGCATGGACAACATATATTTAACCACATCGGTCTTACAAACGATTGTGCACTCAGAAGATAATAAATAATGTCTCAACTTAGTGCATTAGAAATACAGGCATAAGCAAAATTTTTCAACTGGTATATATCTTGTTTCCGCATCAATTAACTTCCAACTCAAATAATAAACCACTCTTTCTTTTCCTTCAAATTCTTGTATAAGAACAGACCCGATCGACAATTCATCGGTCGACAAATATAATCGGAATGGCTTATCTCTCTGAGGTGGAATCAAAACTGGCGGTGTCATCATATATTGCTTTATTTCATCAAATACCTTTTGTTGATCTTTTCCCCAGACGAATTCTTCATCGGCATTTAATTTCAGCAGCGGGGAAAGAGGACGAATTCTTCCAGATAAATTTGAAATAAATCTCCTGACAAAATTAATCTTACCGATTAATGACTGGAGACTCGTCTTATCGGTGGGCGGCTTAGCATCTCTTATAGCCTTCATGCTCTTCTGTCCGACTTCAATTCCCTTTTCATGAACCATGAAACCCAAAAATTGTCCGGCCGATACTCCAAACGCACACTTATTAGGATTCATCTTCAAACCATGCTTCCTTGTACATTCAAGAGTCTCTCGCAAATCGGCCAGATGCTGTTTATATCCATCGGACTTCACTACTACATCATCAATATAAATTTCAACAATCCTGCCGATCAACTTGTGAAATATATAATTCATTGCCCTTTGATATGTGGCGCCAGCATTTTTTAAACCAAAAGTCATTACGACCCACTCGTATAATCCAAGCGCACCAGGACATCGGAATGCAGTTTTGGGAATATCGTCTTCTGCCATAAAAATTTGATTATATCCTGCATTACCATCCATAAAACTAATCACCTTATGTCCTGAAGCTGCATCAACCAACATATCGGCAATCGGCATCGGATACCCATCCATCGGAGTCGCCTTGTTAAGATTCCTGAAATCGACACAAACTCGCAACTTCCCATTTTTCTTGAAAACAGGAACGATATTAGATATCCATTAAGCATATCGGCAAGGTTGAATAAATTTAGCTTCATATAACCGAGTTATTTCAGCTTTTATCTCTTGGTCTAATTCGGGTTTAAATCGTCTCGGCGCTTGTTTAAAAGGCCGATACCTTGGCTTAATCGGAAGCCGATGTTCAACAATAGATCAGCTTAAACCTGGCATCTCATAGTATTCCCAAGCAAAACAATCACGATACTCTCTTAATAACTTTACTAATTCTTGTTTAAACTCAGGATCCAACTTTGCACTTACATATGTCGGCCGAGGTCTATCTCCTAAGCCTATATCTATTTCTTCTAACTCATCGGCCGACATAAACTCTTGACCAAGTTTACCCTCATCTTCAATAAAATCATCCATTAATACAAACTCTCAGAGCCGACTGCTAGGACCGGCTTTAAACCATCATCGGACACGGATGAAATTGCCTTCCCAATTCCTGCCCTATAAGCATTCAACCCCTTTAAACTCCCAGACCGTTAAATCGGCGGTGGCGACGCTGACCGATTCATCGGCTTGGACAGTTTCGATGTGATCTCCATGCCATTGAATAAGATACTGATGCATGGTAGATGGCACACAGCAATTGGCATGAATCCAGTCACGACCCAGGAGCAAACTGTAAGACCCTTTACTGTCGATGACGAAGAACGTAGCAGGCAAAGTCTTGTTCCCGATCGTCGATTCAACGTTTAATGCCCCCCGAGCTAGCGATGGATTCCCGCCAAAATCTTTAAGCATCATATCGGTCTTGATCAAATCATCAGGCCCTTTGCCAAGCTTCCGATATGTAGTATAAGGCATCAAATTTACTGCAGCTCCCCCATCAACAAGCATCTTGGTCATCGACTTACCATCAACATATCCTTTGACATATAAAGGCCTCAAGTGTCGATACTTCTCATCAACTGGCTTGTCAAATACAGCTTGTTGTGGTTGTAGAATCAACTATGCCATAGCTTCTTCAACTTCATTTGCCTCATCATCGGTTGAACTCGCATTGTATTCATCAGGCAGCACAAAAACCATGTTCACCGACGCTCATGGCCCATCATCATCACGTTTGGGCTTAGCTTTCCAGACCTTGGAATTGTCATCTCTTTGACACTTCTCCCAGCAATTCCTTGAATCGGAGACGCTGAACCCTTCTCTTCTGAGTCTTGGTCAAACCATCAGGACACCATTGCGGATTGACTCCTGGACGTAGGTCCGATTTGACCTCCTTCTCCGATTCCTGTGCGTCTTCTGGTTGTTGAATAACTTCCTTTTTCCTGTACACCAGACGATCATACACAGAAAGATGGTCTTCTTTATAATTTAGGCGATCATCATACTTTCGGCNAGGAAGCTTTGGTTATGCCTTATTGTTATTTGAATGTTAAGTGTGGTTTAGATTCCCTACGTCGGAGCTAGGTCATGCTTGATTATTTGATTGCATATCTTAGAATCAGAACGATCCTGTTAATGTTTTATCTGCTTATTTGCTTAATCTGGTCAACACCTGTGCGAGCATCTTGTTTAATTGACAGGTTGATGAGTTGAGTTTGACTGTCTAGCTATCTGATTTGATCATAGCTGGAAAAATCTAGATTCCCTACGTCGGAGCTAGATTTCTCTGAAAAAGTTATGGTCCGATTGGCTAGTTAGATGGTCCGACAAGATGAGTCAAACTGGCAATTAGGCAAGATGGACAATGTATCGGCTTACACTTTGATTATTTGATATCTTGTTTCAAGACACAGCTGATCCATTACTTTACATATTGGCCTTGTTTTATGCTTTACTTTATTATTCAAAGGCTGATCTGTTATATCAATCAAGGTCTGATCCTGATTGGTCCGATTCTGAGGTCCGATTTGGTGTCTGATTGAGGTCCGATTACTCGGTCCGATTGACGTCATCAATGAAGTCCGATTTTGAGGTCCGATTGGTATCGGCCAACACGTGTCTGATTGGGTCTTGGCTAAAATTCGACGTTACTCCATCGTCTGAAATAGAGCCGGCACAATCAAAGAGCAATTTAACTGTTTTATTCCCCTTGTCAATTTCAGGTCAAATTGACTGGCACGCTGCGAACCTGAACTGGAGTGTGGGCTGGCACTGGAGTGAAGCAGATCTCCCTGGTCTTCGTGTGCTGCACGCGGAGGATACAACCGCCGATTTTCTGCGTCAACAGTATGATTTGGGGACAGCCAGATTTGTTTTTCTGCTAGCAAAAAATCAAATATTTTATCGGCTTTTGTAATATCGAAACTGTACCTTTCTGGCTCGACCTTTACCCATGGACAGGCGACGGAATTCTTGTTCTTGGTCCATTCAGCCAAATCGACTTCAGCTTCCTCCCCATCGGAGTCATATTCAATATTGGCAATTTTCCTCTGAAACTTCTCTCTCCGATAGTCATTACCACGTCCTTCAAGCTGAGAGAGCTTTTGAATCATGTGCCCCAAGCCTTCAAAATCTTGACTTGTATATCGGTCTCTGACCTGAGGCAACAAACCTTGGAATGCCAAATCGACCAACTGTCCCTCCGATAAATTCAATGAGTAACATCGGCTGTGCACATCTCTGAATCTTTGAACAAACTCGCTAACTGATTCACTGTTTCTCTGTCGGAGTGCTGTCAGATCGAAGAGCCTGGTCTCTTGTACTCCCATGAAGAAATAGGCATGAAACTGTTTTTCCAAATCGGTCCAATTACTAATGGAATTTGGTGGCAATGACGAAAACCATGAAAAGGCCGATCCAGAAAGCGACATGGGAAACAGCTTAACTTTCAATGGATTGATTGATGCTACTTCACCACATTGAATTGTATAACGACTGATATGCTCGATGGTAGTAACATCCCCTTGTCCAGAAAATTTATAAAAATCTGGAATCCTGAATCGGGCTGGCATAGACAATGTATCAAACCAGTCCGGATACGGCTTTCGATACAGATAAGACTGACCCCTGGGCTTCAAACCAAACTAATTTTTCATGACGTCAGCAATCTTATCTGCCCAATCTTCCTGAGTGTAATTCCCCTGACTAATCGGAGCACGAGTCATTATAACAGGTGTTTCATTAGGTCCAATTGACGGCTCCCGATTGTCAGCTCCCTTGTTCTTTGGTGGGTTTTTGGTGTTGAAGAAAACAGGGTACACCATCTTGCCATCAACGACAGGAATACGGCTACCAAATTGATCAATGTACTGGGTTGCGCCAGAATTCTTGTCACCTGAATCTCCTTCCTTCTCTTCTTCTTCACCTCCCTCCACTGCTTTGTCTTTTGCCTTTCTAATCTTGGGAGCTTCATAGCTCTCAGGGTGTGTTTCTGGTTATGTAGATGAGTTGATTTGCACCATCTTCTTCTTAAGATCCTTGATTGCCGAAGCAGCTCCTGTATCAAAGTAGGCAGGTCCCTTCTGGACATCCTTCAGTATAGCTCCATCCAGCAATTGAGCAATCAATCCCACCACTGTATTAACCAATATTCCAGATTGGTTAATCATAGCATGACTCAGACTAGCATCCACGTAATCTTGGAAGAATTTCCTCTCCTCGGCCGTGATCCGATCAAACGCTTCCTGGGGAACAGGAAACTGATTTTTCTTGATCACTGCATTGCAAGTTTTGCTGAATGAGTCTAGGCACATGTTCTTGAACTCTTCTAGTTGTGCTTCCACGAGCTTCTTCTGCTCATCAGTGAGGTCCTTCATCGTGACAGCAGGGACTTCACCGCCTCCAGGTGCCATCGCAGAAGTCTTCTAGTCCCACTGGGCGTGCCAAAATGTGTTGATGTCCAAAAAGTCAGGCATTGACTTTCGGAAATTAACACTGTGGCCTGGAAGATTTGCTTCACTTCAGTGCAGGTCCAAAATCTCGAGGTTCGTGGCGTGCCAGTCAATTTGACCTGAAATTGACAAGGTAGATTTTAATCAGTAAACAACAAGGAACTCATCGGCCAAAGCCCCGATTCGTCCCAACGGATCAGATCAACATGAACGGAAGTCCGATTTGAGAACATAAACCATCGGCTATTAGTCCGATTTGTGAAGATATAACATGTATTAAAACAGACCATCGGCTATGAAAACCGAATCGTGAAAATACAGCGTTAGATTAAACCATCAACCATGAAGGCCGAATCGGAGATAGATCTAATTTAAACTCATTTTTTAATATACATCTTTCCAAAGGCGATAAATAAACTAATTCTCATGTCACTAACAATCGGATCGATTTCGAGACAGCGTTGCTAGCAGGGCATTGATTAGCCTATTTATTCCGATAGATCAATTTATACCAAACAACTTATTTAAATCAGATCTATTTGTAACTTGCGAATTAGATCTAAATCAGCTATATAAACAATAAGAACAGATCTATTGTGAAGCTTGAATTATGATAAAACAGAATAGATCTTCTCTGATAGATGTAAGCCGATAGGTTAAAACAGCAAGATATAGTAAAGGGTGAGCGATCTAAACGAAGAAGGACGATACGCCTCAATCTAAAGCCTAGAACGACTCGATAAATTGGTGAATTAACTAAACGAAGAAGGGCGATACGCCTCAATCTAAAGCTTAGATTAACTTGATAAGGGTGTCGGACTTACAGACAAACCGGAGGTCAAGATGATGCAGCCCTGCTTGCTGAAGAACTCGACGAAAAGGGTTTGGGTGGCACGTTAGGCCGAAAGTTGTGTTTGATTGAATGGTTGTGTGAACATTTTTTACAATGGCGCAGGGTTTATATTTATACCCTGGAAATCTAGCTAAAACTTGTCGGCTACGACAATATCTCTAATTTAATTAAAGCAATCTAATCTTAAACTACTAAAACTATTACAAATCTTGACGCGCAACCGGGCCCTGAAGAAGCTTCCAGACGCGTCCCCCTGAGAAGTCGTACGTGCTTCGGCCTCCTTTGCCCTGTGTCCGATCAGGACTTCTATCGGACATACCCCGATCGGAATCGGAGACTAACTCAGAATCGGACTCGGCCTCAGCATCATCTTCGTCATACACAACTCCAGCCGAGTCAAAATCTGGTGTCAACATTTTTATTGAACTCGAGAGCGTCTAACTGAGCACTAACCTCAGCACTTGTCATCATCTGTGGTGCAAGGTCTGTAACTACGACACCTTTTGTAAAGTTCTTGGTGTCTCGTCTGAATGGATGGTCAAGAGGGAGGAATTGTTGATGTTTGTCGAAAAAAGAATATTTGCCACCCTTCGTCAACCAAATGAACTTTAGAGATGCCTTGCATACTGGGCATGGGAACTTCCCGTGAACACACCAGCCGCAAAATATCCCATACGCCGGCATGTCATGCAAGGAGTACTGGTACCAAACATGCATTTTGAAGTTTGTCTTTGTAGCTCGGTCGTACGTCCATATCCGTTCGTCCCAAGCATGAGCCAAATCATCAATCAGAGGCTCCATGTACACACTCATATTTTTCCCCGGGTATTCAGGAATAATTAACGACAAGAATATGTTCCGTCGTTGAAAGAGGACGCCTGGGGGGAGATTGAGAGGGATACCGAACATGGGCCAACAAGTGTATGGGGCAGCCGTCATTCCATAAGGATTGAACCCATCTGTTGCCAGCGCAACACGTACATTATGAGCTTCTAGAGCTTTCTTATGATGAATCGCATCAAAGCTTGTCCATGCTTCACCATCGGATGGATGTACCAGCTTGTCAGGATTGTATCGACGTCCATCTTTGTGCCATGTCATCTGTTTTGCCGATTCCTCGGTCATGTAAAGACGTTGGATCCTCGGTATGAACGGAAGGTACTGTAGGATCTTCATGGGGATTGCGAGCTGTCTCTTGTGACCATCACCAGAGTCTACCTCCACGAACCTAGATGACTTGCACTTTGGACAGTATTTTGCTTCTGCATGTTCTTTCCTAAATAAGATGCATCCATTCGTACAAGCATGTATCTGCTCATATGGCATCCTAAGTGCACGAAGAAATTTTTGTGCCTCATACATGCTCTTTGGCAGCATGTGACCTTCTGGAAGCAGGCTGCCAACAACTGTCATCATAACATCGAAGGCGTCCCGACTCAGGCTAAACTGAGACTTTACAGCCATTAGGCGCGCAATGGCATCCAGTTGAGAAACCCTGGTATGCCCATGAAGTGGTTGCTGTGCCGCAGACAACATGTCGTAATAACCCTTTGCGGTTGGCTCCAGCTCCTCCACCCTAGGTCCTTCATCCCCGTGTGCTTCATCATAGTCATTTGACATGTATCCTACCCCGGCATCAGCATCAAAAGCCTCGATGCGTTGTCTCACGACATTGTCTCTCACACGATCGTGTTCACCATGGCAGGTCCATCTAGTATAGTCTGGCGTAAATCCATGCTTACATAAATGTTTACCCATGACCTCTTTTGTTTGTCGTTTACGGTTAGCACAATGTCCACATGGACAAAAAGTAGTGGCATGCACCCGTTTAAGGTTGGCAAATGCTTGGTTCAAGAAAGCTTCAGTCTTGTTAATCCATTCATCAGTCTACTCAAGAAAGCCCGTGTACATCCACTCACGGTCATCCATCCTCTAACATATCATTGAGTAATATAAAAATCAATTGAATCTACCAGATATTTATACTTTCTAATAGGTCAAGATAGGTCCTAATCCCACCCGAGGATGTGCAGATGAGGTTAGTTTCTATGCTCTACTCCTATTCGAGACAGAATTTCGACAGCACCTCCCCGCTGTTCTCCAAATACACGTCCTGGAAAGGAGATTGTGTATCCAGAGAACAACAGGGAGATGATGCCGAAACTCTGTCTCGGATCGGATTAGAGCATGGAAACTAACCCCATCTACACATCCTCGGGCTGTCCAAAAAACGTGGACAATTCGAAACAGATACGGTTATAGATATGCAAAGATCTGCATATTTCCAACTGTATCTCTTCCGAACGGGAGATGCCTAGGTTACGTGAACCATGAACATGATAGGAAAATAGGGGTCTTTCATGTCTCACCTTGCTGTCCTGCAAAGCGACGAGTAGAGGATGGTGCAACAGGCTCTCGTGCACAAAAATAACATAATAGTTCTATTAGATATGGCATCCTGGGCGTTTGGCAACCCTGATTATTTCTATTAGATTGTCTGTCCTGAGTGTAAAATGACCAGTATACCAGATTTATCTAACCTCCGTGCATGTACTAGATTCATTTTGTTTATGGAATTTGGGATTTTTCATAAATAAATCAATTGAGATGAAGTGTGTTTCTATGAACTTGTTTCTCACATTTCCTTATATTGCTTTTGACAGGGAATTCCTGTAAGAATAGAGATTGGTTCTCGTGATGTCACAAATAAGAGTGTTGTGGTTTCTACTAGTTCTATGAATGAACCTAGTATTTGGTACTTATCTTGCTTGAAATTAGAACACATACCTTGCTTCCTGCTGTCGCCTTCCTTGCTCCTACTAGCTGCCGCCCACCCCACACTGCTTGGTGCTGCCCACGCGCACTGCTGCTTGCCTTCTGCCGGCGGCCCCGCTGCTCCTGCTACCCGCGCTGCCCCGCCTCTCACCTCGCACCCGCCGCGCTGCTGCACCAGCAGCCACGCCGCTCCGCCATGACGAGGCCCATCTTTGGGCGGCGCCGGATCTGTAGTGGGAGGATGCAATGACATTGGGGAAGGCAGCGGATTCGGAGGTGGCGGCACCGGCACAAGGGCAAGCGAGGGGAATGGGAGGAGTCGGAGACAGAGGGCAGCTGTGGACAAAGCGGCGAGGGCGGATGGGCGCGGCCGCCGGCGAGGCCCCCGGACCGAAGGCGGCGGTGGCAGCGGCGGCGTGGTTTGAGTGCGAGTGAGTACGTGTGTGTGTGAGCTGTGGTGTCTGACTGTGAGTGCGTGTGTGACAGTGTGAGAGTGAGTGAGCTGGAGAGCAAGCGACAGTTTGTGAAGTTTGAATAAAACCGTTTTAAGGCAACCAAAATCATCAGTCCTAAAATGAGCTCCGAATGGTTAGCAGAGCCCGAATTTAGGCTTACTGACTGGGTTTGAACCCCCATATCCACACTTTTTATTGATTTTTATGTTTTATTAATGGCGTGGTTGGAGTAATTACTTAAGAAACTTTAGGCAATCACCTCAACACAAACAGAGCAAGGACCAGATGGTTGGCAGCGCCCGAATTCAGCCTGACGGCCTCGATTCGAACCCCCATCTCCACACTTTTTTTTATTTTCATTTTTTGTTAATGGCGTGATTTGTGTCATTAGTTAAGAGGCGTTAGGCGATCAACTCCAACACACACAGACCAAGGATCAGATGGTTAGCGGCGCCCGAGTTCAGGATGATGGCTTGGGTTCGAACCCACATATCCACGCCTTTTTTTATACATTGCTTGGGCTATTTCACAAATGGGCTTTTGTCAATTTGGGCACCAGTTGCTATTTCACAAATGGGCTTTTGTCAATTTGGGCACCAGTTGTCTTTTTCCTCTGCAATTAGAACCGCCGGCCCAACTTGGAGTCCTTATGCGAGAAGGCACCGACGGTTCGGTTCAAGTCTGAATGGTGGCGAGACCCCTCGATCACCGCGCCTTCTCCCCTGTCTTTCCTTCTCTATTTATGGTGATTGAACCTCTCTGGATTGCCTTTTCTTTTCTTCCTCTTTCCTCTCGTCGGAGAACTCGAGGCGCAGGCGGAAGAACCGCAGGTTCCTCATCTCTTCCTACTCTCTTTCTTGATTCTTCATATTCTTTTTCTTCTCTGCTTTCCAAGTAATGATTAAGCAACTTTAGTGGTTCGTGTGGTGTTCAGTTGCTTGTCTTTGTGATTTTTTTCTCTATAAGTTCTAATCTTTTTTAGAACTGGATTTATATCGACTTAGTCTCCAATTGCTTGTGTGTCTTTGGATTCCTTCTGTTCCTAGTTTACTAATCTGTAGATGTCGTGCCATCGTACGTTCTCTGTTCATGTTTAGTAGGGTTTTCTTGGTATATTATTCCATTGTCTTCTTCAAATGTTTAGATATCTTGCACATCTAGTGTTTGCTTAGTTAGTGTTCTATATGTAATGTACAAATTATTTATGTTTGGTCTTATCTGGTTATGTAGGATTAAACTAATTTCTGTTCAGATTCTAATGGAAATTTTGTGTTTTCCTTTTGCAGATTTTGTCTTCTCTCCTAGTTTCCTCATTCAGGTATGTTTCAATATTAATGTCCATTGACAGTGCAGGGTAGTAAGATTGACAGTGCCTGATCAACTGTCAAATTTGTAAATGGCACATGTCAGTTTCCAAACTATAGCATTTCACTGCTTTTTTGTGTTTTGGCTGCAAGCAATATATGTTGTTCCTGGATTTGTGCCTTATACATACAGGTTTGAATAGATTCTTTCATTCCCCCCCCCCAAAACAAAGTTGATTCTGTCCTGTTTTCTGTCACACCCGGATTTACGGAGGAAATCCGAATGCTACTATATGTGTACCCAGGAAGTCTTTACACACATATAGCTCAGAAATGATTATCAAAGAAAGGAAAACAGTGCTCGATAACATAAACAGAAACAAGTCTTTACAACACAGGCATTACATTTATTAACGAGTTTATCAAAGTAGCGGAAGCCTGATGTAATCTAACTCCAAGACATCTCCACAGGGACTCTGACTGGGGGAATGCACTGCCTAGAAGTCCGGGAACTCCTCGGGGAAGACAAAAGCATCCACAGGTGGTTCATCTGAGTACCCATCCGGGATTTTGTTGATATGAAGCAAGTGTAAGTAATCCATCTTACTTAGCAAGCATAACATGATTAAATGAGGCTCAAAAGGCTATGCAAGGTTTAAACTGCGGTTAGCATTTTTAGTTGATTACTTTTAGAATTAACCTGAATTACTACAGTTATATGACAACCCTGGTTGTAACCCACATTATAAAAACATGTGAAGTATAATTAATGAACAACATCATATTAAACCATTTATCCGGCAAACAAGGTACCCCGAGTCAAAAAGGATCTAGGCCGCTCTTGACCGTGAGCACGGCTATTATAACAGTTTTACACTCTGCAGAGGTTGTACACTTTCACCACCGGTCGTGATCCCCTTGCCTTCGGCACGCACTCCCTTCACACCACGTGAAATGAGTACAGGGTTCCACTATGAGACCTTTCAAAAGACACCCTAACAAGCTAGTGGCCGCTATGGTTTCCTGACAGGCGCATGGACCCCTCCAGACTCCAGCCAAAACATAACACAAAACCTTCACACAAACCCCAACGAGAACTGACCGAGATCCACACTTAAACTGGCAGCCCCACTTGCGCCTTTCGGTAACCACTAGACAAGCTAGAGCCGTACAGTTTACTTAGTCAAGACCAGAGCCATGTGATTCCTGTGGTTGTACGGTTTTCCTGGGTTGCCGCTTTAAGAACGGGACCTTAAGAAGAGACGCTTAGAGCAATCCAAACACATGCTCAAGCTCCCTAAACCAAGTTGCTAAAAAGCATATTTTAATAAGGTTCCAAGTATACCATTAGTCAAGATTAACATTTTATAACGAACATTAGCGGTTGGCAAGCATAGCGACAACTAACATATCTACCCATATGCAAAACCCAGGGTAAACAAGGTATATAGGATAAACAAGTCTAGTCATCCTTAGGGTTTAACAAAATTAGACACATGCATGAATGAATAAAATGTTTATATGGTGAATAGGTATCAAGGATGAATCATGTTATACTTGCCTTCCTCAAAGTATTGCTGCTGATCTTGGTCTTCAAATTGTTGATTGAAACCGGCCTCGTACTGCTCGCAAACTATACACGCATTCCAATCACCACACATACATCCATCACAAGCCAGTACATGCAAACAAATATGATTCTATTAGAACAGTACACCATACAAGGAAAATAGAAGCAAAAAGGTTATAAAACTAATCTACGCATTTCTACGATCACAACAACACGAAAATCACTCTAATGGATCTACGGTGATTAAACTACGCTAAAAACAAGACGAAGGTCTAAGCTGCGATAAACCGAGGACCTAAACGTATTTATCTATAGATTGCAGGGGGTAGCAGAGAACTTTTGCAACATAGGGGTGGGGATGGCGGGTTGTTTTCCTGATTTTCCAGGGGTTCTTTAACAAAAATGCGAAGGGGTATCTTGGGATTTAATCTAGGCCGTAGGATCAACAACGAGCGGTGGAAGGGCTTCTGCTCGGTGTGCAGGGAGAGGCGACGGCGTCCTCGTTATTCTCCTCACCGTTTTCACGGACAGAAAAGGAGGCGGCGCCATTGCTGTGGGCAGAGCTCACCGGGGATAGGGGCCCAAGGCTATGTTCACGGAATCGAGTGCCGAGCGGCAGAATGGAACGAGAACGATGCCGCGAACTCGTCTTGATTCTCACCTAGGGCAGACGAGCAGCAGGGTCGGCGTGCCGTGGGAAGGACAGAACGGTCTCGAGGGCGCGGTCGGGCGTGGAGGATGGAGTCGCGGCCTCAATGTCGCGATTCCGGACGTCGGGGTAGCCACCGGGCGTTCCTGTACAGCAGCCATGGATGGGAGAGGGAGATCAGCAAGGTATGGCCAGAAGAGAACGAGGAAGACAGCGAGTTTCACCTTCTCGATCTCTGGCAGACACGGACGATAGCAGCGATGTCCTCGGATGGAGACTTTGGAATGTGGGGGAGGCAAAGGGGGTTGGGGAAGATCTTGCCCAAGATTTTATAGAGGGGAAAGGAGGCTCGGTCTGCCATGAATTGGAGAGAGGAGGAAGGGGAATTCACTGCCATGGCATGAATGCCATTAAGTTCGGAAGTTTCTGATGGGGAGAGTTAAGGGGAAGGGAGTGCGGCAGTTTCTGCGTGCTGAGTGCGTGAGAAGAGAGAAGGGGGCGACGGTTCTGTGTGGGGGCGACGGTGCTCGTGGGGGAGAGAGGGGGGGCCGTTCTACGTGAAAGGGGAAGGGGGGAGAGAATGGATCTGTTTGGGCCTGGGTTGGATCTGTTTGGGCCCAAGGGAAGAGGGTAGGCCCAAAAGGGAAAAGGGAGATGGGCGGGGCTGTTTTGGGCCGATTGCGATTGGGCCACGAGGAAGAAAGGAGCAGGCCTGGGTTGGATTTAGATTGGGCTCTATGTCGGATAGGGCCCACGAGGAAAAAAAAGAGAAGGGAGAGAGAGATGGGCCGGCGGCTTTCGGGCCATGGAGAAAAAGAAAAGAGGCCGGGCCGGTTTCACTTTGCTTGGGTCGGGTTTGGATATAGAAAAGCACAAGGGATTTTGGTCTAGGTTTGCGGACTCCGGAAAAGAAGGAAAAGGGGAGAGATAGTCGGGCCGGATTTTTTTTGGGTCGGGAAAGGTTTTAGGGTTTGCTTTCCGGGCTCTGGATTTTGGACTAAGCACACACAAAACACTCATACAAGAAAACGATGCATCGGCATGAAATGCACAAAACAAGTTTCTAAACCTAGTTGATTTTAATTGCCGAAAAAGGTTTTATATTTACCTAAATTTGTGAATGCACACACAAGAACTTAGCAAATTAATTACTAATTCAGAAAAGGAAATTTTAGGGTGTTACAAACCTACCCCCCTTAAAAGGAATCTCGTCCTCGAGATTCAGTTGTGCCTTCTAACAGCTGTGGATATTCTGCCTTTAAATCTTCTTCTCTTTCTCAAGTTGCCACATCCATTGAGTGCCAGCTCTACTGCACCTCACCGATCCGTATCACTTTACTCCTTGTGACTCTTTCTGCCACTTCTTGTAATTCTGTTTGCATGACTTTTTCTGCTTAGATCATCTGCCACCAAATTTGCTTTTCTTGGATGGTAGTGAACTTCCAGGAATGGTAGATGTGTAGAACAAAAACTCACCCAACTATTTACACACTCAACCTTAAACCTATATCTAGATGATTGTGAGTATAAGACCCACGTTCATCACAATCATTACAAAAAGCCAACTCGTGCATTAAACATAATCACAATTATTCAAATCACCCAAGAGCACAGGTTCACACATGAGAAACTTAAAACAAACTCAAAACAGATCTAAGTCATTTATTACAGCTCATGGGGAAAATCTAAAGATCTTTACCTATGGTGATGCAGGCCTATATCATAAAAGAGAACAACTGAGAGAGTCAAATTTTGCAATAGATAAGGATAGAAGTATAAGCAAAGATTTTTAATAAATTAATGATAAGGCAAAGCAAGGATAGATTGAATAAACAAAATGAGGTGTGTATAATCAATAGTTGAAATAAGCAAGGTTAATTTAAAATGGAATAAAGCAAGGATCATAGATTCTAAATGACCATTCTACTCTAGGTTGCGCATCCTACAGTCAGCACTGCTTTGATACCACTCTGTCACATCCGGATTTACGGAGGAAATCTGAATGCTACTATATGTGTACCCAGGAAGTCTTTACACACATATAGCTCAGAAATGATTATCAAAGAAAGGAAAACAGTGCTCGATAACATAAACAGAAACAAGTCTTTACAACACAGGCATTACATTTATTAACGAGTTTATCAAAGTAGCGAAAGCCTGATGTAATCTAACTCCAAGACATCTCCACAGGGACTCTGACTGGGGGAATGCACTGCCTAGAAGTCCGGGAACTCCTCAGGGAAGACAAAAGCATCCACAGGTGGTTCATCTGAGTACCCATCCGGGATTTTGTTGATATGAAGCAAGTGTAAGTAATCCATCTTACTTAGCAAGCATAACCTGATTAAATGAGGCTCAAAAGGCTATGCAAGGTTTAAACTGCGGTTAGCATTTTTAGTTGATTACTTTTAGAATTAACCTGAATTACTACAGTTATTTGACAACCCTGGTTGTAACCCACATTATAAAAACATGTGAAGTATAATTAATGAACAACATCATATTAAACCATTTATCCGGCAAAACAAGGTACCCCGAGTCAAAAAGGATCCAGGCCGCTCTTGACCGTGAGCACGGCTGTTATAACAGTTTTACACTCTGCAGAGGTTGTACACTTTCACCACCGGTCGTGATCCCCCTTGCCTTCGGCACGCACTCCCTTCACACCACGTGAAATGAGTACAGGGTTCCACTACGAGACCTTTCAAAAGACACCCTAACAAGCTAGTGGCCGCTATGGTTTCCTGACAGGCGCATGGACCCCTCCAGACTCCAGCCAAAACATAACACAAAACCTTCACACAAACCCCAACGAGAACTGACCGAGATCCACACTTAAACCTGGCAGCCCCACTTGCGCCTTTCGGTAACCACTAGACAAGCTAGAGCCGTAAAGTTTACTTAGTCAAGAACAGAGCCATGTGATTCCTGTGGTTGTATGGTTTTCCTGGGTTGCCGCTTTAAGAACGGGACCTTAAGAAGAGACGCTTAGAGCAATCCAAACACATGCTCAAGCTCCCTTAACCAAGTTGCTAAAAAGTATATTTTAATAAGGTTCCAAGTATACCATTAGTCAAGATTAACATTTTATAACGAACATTTGCGATTGGCAAGCATAGCGACAACTAACATATCTACCCATATGCAAAACCCAGGGTAAACAAGGTATATAGGATAAACAAGTCTAGTCATCCTTAGGGTTTAACAAAATTAGACACATGCATGAATGAATAAAATGTTTATATGGTGAATAGGTATCAAGGATGAATCATGTTATACTTGCCTTCCTCAAAGTATTGCTGAAGCGCCCCTGCCTAAGCAGAGACTAAATGTGATACAAATTATTAGTCCCAGGAGGCTGATACACATTTATTCAACAGATGATACAGAAACTTACAACCCACGGGGAAGCGGGCACCTAATACAAACTAGGATAGCTAAAAGGTAAACTACTGCGTAAGCCAAAGGATGAACCAGACCGGTTCAACCAAGGGATCAGAGTTCTGCGACAGCGAAGCCATCTTGGGCGGGACCAAACTCCACAGGCCAAGTTGGGTGCGGAAGCGACCACCTATTCAGCGTCCTCAACAAAGTCCGGGTCTTCTTCTGGATTAACAACAACAAGGGTGAGTACAAAAGTACTCAACAAGCCCAATCACACCCACGGGGGGGGTTAACACAGAATTATGCACAAGGAATATCAAGGATAAGGCTAGGTTTTATTTTTTGCCAAAAAGCTAGTTTTAACACATGCACGGGTTCATCAAGGTATATTTTAGCAAAGCAAGTTTTAGTAACGAGTCAAAAAGGGGGGTTGATCCACAAAGGATCCGTCTTTTAAGTGCTACCGGATTTCCCATCCGCCGTAGCTTTTGGCACAAAGCCGAACTCATTCCAAAACCACACACTCCAACCCATCCCAAAACCTTAGCATTGTGACCAAGCCATAACTCGCCCATAACCGTGGGCACGGCTATTCGAATAGATTAGGAAACTCTGCAGAGGTGTACACATTCACCACAAGTAGGGTACCGCAACACGATCACCTTAGTGTCAGTGCGGATCCTATCGAAGCCATTACCCACCATAGCCAAAACTGCCTAGCCATCACGAGAAAAACACCAAGGGGTTTATGTCACTAAGACGGCAACCATGTCACTAAGACGGCACTTGGTTTTCCCGCTGCACACCTGCCTCCAGACAACTAACAGATGGCTAGTGGGATTTAGACTAAGCCCTTGCACCATACAAGAGTCGAGTGGTTGTACGAGAAAAGTGGGTTAGGCAAGATGACACATCACCTCGGTTTAAAACCGGACAAAATGGATATCTCCCAACTTGCTTAACCACAAAGGTACAAGCCTCCTTTTTGGCATTTCACAAAGTCATGCCCATCCATTTTATCCACACAGTTTCACTCTTTTCAAACCCAAAACCCAAAACCCAACTCACACATTTGATCTTTGATAAAACCAGTGTATAGTCACGATTGAGTAAGGAGTAACAAATCCTAAGCATTCTAGAGTTGGTTATCATCTAAACAGAGCATATCATATTTAGTGATAACTGGGTTGTCAAGGAATGTCATATCAATCAAGGAGTGGCTAACCAACCGGGTTTTAAATAAGACAATGCAATTATCAAAGGCTTAATAGGTTGTGTTTATAAAACTGGGATAAACATGCATCAAAGGATGGGATTGGACTTGCCGTCAACAAAAGCTTCCGGGAGATCCTGCTCGCGGTACGGGTCCTTGGGGTCGGGCTCGCGGTACTCTCCTGCGTAGTCCGGCTCGCGGTACTGCTCCTCCTCGTTCACTCCATCGTCTAGGGCACGATCAAACAAACACTCAATAAGAAAACACATTCCTTTACCGATGAGTTGGAAACAGGAAATAACAAAATAAAATAGGAAACGGAATTATATTGGGATGATTTGTATAAAGCTCGGCCGGAATGGATATAAGAGAGACGTGTTTGAGTTTGGTGGAGTTCTGGAGGAATTTGGCGCATGAAATGACGAGTTTAGGGAGGTTTAGGGCCTAAACGGGGGGTTTAGGACCTATTTGTGAAGGTTAAAAGGATCAAGGGTCTTTCTGTAAAGGTTTTTATATGGTGGAAGGGCCTGGTTGTGATTTGGAAAGTATATGGGGTTTTGGTAATCAACCAGGGGCTCATTTGGAATTAAACCTAAAGATCAGGGGCTATTTTGGAAACTGGCTAAAGGGGGAAGGGTATATGTGTGAAAACAGAAAGGTGCAGGGGGTTATCCGAAAGATGGCCGGCCTTTTCCCCTCTCCCTCGGCCCGAACAGAGGGAAGGGGAGGGGAGCACGCCGGCGGCGCGGCGGCTCGCCGGATTCGGCGCCCCCGGCCTCGGCGGCGGTCGCGGATGGGCGCACGAGCGAGAGGAGGCCGCGGGGGACTCGGGGCTCCTCTCACCTGGGGCCGGGAGAGCTTGGGGAGGCGGCTCCACGGGCGGGCAGTGGAGGGCGAGCGGCGGCGAAGGAGGAAGACGGCGGCGGCGGGCTCTGAGGGCGGTGGCGCTTGGTGTGGGTGCGCGGGGAGCTGCGGCGGTGTTGGCGAGGGCGGTGTGGGAAACAAGGGCCGGCGGGGTGCCCCTTTTATAGCCGGCCGAGGGGAGCTCGGGGCTCGGCGGCCGGGAAGCTTCGAGCGCCGGAGTTAATGGCGCGGGGCCGAGTTAGGCGGCGACACAGGGAAGAGAGGACGAGCGCGTGCGCCGGAGGGTGTTGACGCGGGCCCAAGACGGAGGGCGGCACGGTGGTTAGGCGGGGAGGACGTCCGGCGGCCGGCGACGTTCGGCGAGGCGGGGCCCGGCGTTGGCGTGCGAGCGCGGGGAGGAGAAGGGAGGA
>CM014271.1:34269764-34308217 GCA_004135705.1 Alloteropsis semialata
CGAATGCTACTATATGTGTACCCAGGAAGTCTTTACACACATATAGCTCAGAAATGATTATCAAAGAAAGGAAAACAGTGCTCGATAACATAAACAGAAACAAGTCTTTACAACATAGGCATTACATTTATTAACGAGTTTATCAAAGTAGCGGAAGCCTGATGTAATCTAACTCCAAGACATCTCCACAGGGACTCTGACTTGGGGAATGCACTGCCTAGAAGTCCGGGAACTCCTCGAGGAAGACAAAAGCATCCACAGGTGGTTCATCTGAGTACCCATCCGGGATTTTGTTGATATGAAGCAAGTGTAAGTAATCCATCTTACTTAGCAAGCATAACTGATTAAATGAGGCTCAAAAGGCTATGCAAGGTTTAAACTGCGGTTAGCACTTTTAGTTGATTACTTTTAGAATTAACCTGAATTACTACAGTTATATGACAACCCTGGTTGTAACCCACATTATAAAAACATGTGAAGTATAATTAATGAACAACATCATATTAAACCATTTATCCGGCAAACAAGGTACCCCGAGTCAAAAAGGATCTAGGCCGCTCTTGACCGTGAGCATGGCTGTTATAACAGTTTTACACTCTGCAGAGGTTGTACACTTTCACCACCGGTCGTGATCCCCTTGCCTTCGGCACGCACTCCCTTCACACCACGTGAAATGAGTACAGGGTTCCACTACGAGACCTTTCAAAAGACACCCTAACAAGCTAGTGGCCGCTATGGTTTCCTGACAGGCGCATGGACCCCTCCAGACTCCAGCCAAAACATAACACAAAACCTTCACACAAACCCCAACGAGAACTGACCGAGATCCACACTTAAACCTGGCAGCCCCACTTGCACCTTTCGGTAACCACTAGACAAGCTAGAGCCGTACAGTTTACTTAGTCAAGACCAGAGCCATGTGATTCCTGTGGTTGTACGGTTTTCCTGGGTGGCCGCTTTAAGAACGGGACCTTAAGAAGAGACGCTTAGAGCAATCCAAACACATGCTCAAGCTCCCTAAACCAAGTTGCTAAAAAGCATATTTTAATAAGGTTCCAAGTATACCATTAGTCAAGATTAACATTTTATAACGAACATTTGCGGTTGGCAAGCATAGTGACAACTAACATATCTACCCATATGCAAAACCCAGGGTAAACAAGGTATATAGGATAAACAAGTCTAGTCATCCTTAGGGTTTAACAAAATTAGACACATGCATGAATGAATAAAATGTTTATATGGTGAATAGGTATCAAGGATGAATCATGTTATACTTGCCTTCCTCAAAGTATTGCTGCTGATCTTGGTCTTCAAATTGTTGATTGAAACCGGCCTCGTACTGCTCGCAAACTATACACGCATTCCAATCACCACACATACATCCATCACAAGCCAGTACATGCAAACAAATATGATTCTATTAGAACAGTACACCATACAAGGAAAACAGAAGCAAAAAGGTTATAAAACTAATCTACGCATTTCTACGATCACAACAACACGAAAATCACTCTAATGGATCTACGGTGATTAAACTACGCTAAAAACAAGACGAAGGTCTAAGCTGCGATAAACCGAGGACCTAAACGTATTTATCTATAGATTGCAGGGGGTAGCAGAGAACTTTTGCAACATAGGGGTGGGGATGGCGGGTTGTTTTCCTGATTTTCCAGGGGTTCTTTAACAAAAATGCGAAGGGGTATCTTGGGATTTAATCTAGGCCGTAGGATCAACAACGAGCGGTGGAAGGGCTTCTGCTCGATGTGCAGGGAGAGGCGACGGCGTCCTCGTTATTCTCCTCGCCGTTTTCACGGACAGAAAAGGAGGCGGCGCCATTGCTGTGGGCAGAGCTCACCGGGGATAGGGGCCCAAGGCTATGTTCACGGAATCGAGTGCCGAGCGGCAGAATGGAACGAGAACGATGCCGCGAACTCGTCTTGATTCTCACCTAGGGCAGACGAGCAGCAGGGTCGGCGTGCCGTGGGAAGGACAGAACGGTCTCGAGGGCGCGGTCGGGCATGGAGGATGGAGTCGCGGCCTCAATGTCGCGATTCCGGACGTCGGGGTAGCCACCGGGCGTTCCTGTACAGCAGCCATGGATGGGAGAGGGAGATCAGCAAGGTATGGCCAGAAGAGAACGAGGAAGACAGCGAGTTTCACCTTCTCGATCTCTGGCAGACACGGACGACAGCAGCGATGTCCTCGGATGGAGACTTTGGAATGTGGGGGAGGCAAAGGGGGTTGGGGAAGATCTTGCCCAAGATTTTATAGAGGGGAAAGGAGGCTCGGTCTGCCATGAATTGGAGAGAGGAGGAAGGGGAATTCACTGCCATGGCATGAATGCCATTAAGTTCGGAAGTTTCTGATGGGGAGAGTTAAGGGGAAGGGAGTGCGGCAGTTTCTGCGTGCTGAGTGCGTGAGAAGAGAGAAGGGGGCGACGGTTCTGTGTGGGGGCGACGGTGCTCGTGGGGGAGAGAGGGGGGGCCGTTCTACGTGAAAGGGGAAGGGGGGAGAGAATGGATCTGTTTGGGCCTGGGTTGGATCTGTTTGGGCCCAAGGGAAGAGGGTAGGCCCAAAAGGGAAAAGGGAGATGAGCGGGGCGTTTTGGGCCGATTGCGATTGGGCCACGAGGAAGAAAGGAGCAGGCCTGGGTTGGATTTAGATTGGGCTCTATGTCGGATAGGGCCCACGAGGAAAAAAAAGAGAAGGGAGAGAGAGATGGGCCGGCGGCTTTCGGGCCATGGAGAAAAAGAAAAGAGGCCGGGCCGGTTTCACTTTGCTTGGGTCGGGTTTGGATATAGAAAAGCACAAGGGATTTTGGTCTAGGTTTGCGGACTCTGGAAAAGAAGGAAAAGGGGAGAGATAGTCGGGCCGGATTTTTTTTGGGTCGGGAAAGGTTTTAGGGTTTGCTTTCCGGGCTCTGGATTTTGGACTAAGCACACACAAAACACTCATACAAGAAAACGATGCATCGGCATGAAATGCACAAAACAAGTTTCTAAACCTAGTTGATTTTAATTGCCGAAAAAGGTTTTATATTTACCTAAATTTGTGAATGCACACACAAGAACTTAGCAAATTAATTACTAATTCAGAAAAGGAAATTTTAGGGTGTTACAAACCTACCCCCCTTAAAAGGAATCTCGTCCTCGAGATTCAGTTGTGCCTTCTAACAGCTGTGGATATTCTGCCTTTAAATCTTCTTCTCTTTCTCAAGTTGCCACATCCATTGAGTGCCAGCTCTACTGCACCTCACCGATCCGTATCACTTTACTCCTTGTGACTCTTTCTGCCACTTCTTGTAATTCTGTTTGCATGACTTTTTCTGCTTAGATCATCTGCCACCAAATTTGCTTTTCTTGGATGGTAGTGAACTTCCAGGAATGGTAGATGTGTAGAACAAAAACCCACCCAACTATTTACACACTCAACCTTAAACCTATATCTAGATGATTGTGAGTATAAGACCCACGTTCATCACAATCATTACAAAAAGCCAACTCGTGCATTAAACATAATCACAATTATTCAAATCACCCAAGAGCATAGGTTCACACATGAGAAACTTAAAACAAACTCAAAACAGATCTAAGTCGTTTATTACAGCTCATGGGGAAAATCTAAAGATCTTTACCTATGGTGATGCAGGCCTATCTCATAAAAGAGAACAACTGAGAGAGTCAAATTTTGCAATAGATAAGGATAGAAGTATAAGCAAAGATTTTTAATAAATTAATGATAAGGCAAAGCAAGGATAGATTGAATAAACAAAATGAGGTGTGTATAATCAATAGTTGAAATAAGCAAGGTTAATTTAAAATGGAATAAAGCAAGGATCATAGATTCTAAATGACCATTCTACTCTAGGTTGCGCATCCTACAGTCAGCACTGCTTTGATACCACTCTGTCACATCCGGATTTACGGAGGAAATCTGAATGCTACTATATGTGTACCCAGGAAGTCTTTACACACATATAGCTCAGAAATGATTATCAAAGAAAGGAAAATAGTGCTCGATAACATAAACAGAAACAAGTCTTTACAACACAGGCATTACATTTATTAACGAGTTTATCAAAGTAGCGAAAGCCTGATGTAATCTAACTCCAAGACATCTCCACAGGGACTCTGACTGGGGGAATGCACTGCCTAGAAGTCCGAGAACTCCTCAGGGAAGACAAAAGCATCCACAGGTGGTTCATCTGAGTACCCATCCGGGATTTTGGAGATATGAAGCAAGTGTAAGTAATCCATCTTACTTAGCAAGCATAACCTGATTAAATGAGGCTCAAAAGGCTATGCAAGGTTTAAACTGCGGTTAGCATTTTTAGTTGATTACTTTTAGAATTAACCTGAATTACTACAGTTATTTGACAACCCTGGTTGTAACCCATATTATAAAAACATGTGAAGTATAATTAATGAACAACATCATATTAAACCATTTATCCGGCAAACAAGGTACCCCGAGTCAAGAAGGATCCAGGCCGCTCTTGACCGTGAGCACGGCTGTTATAACAGTTTTACACTCTGCAGAGGTTGTACACTTTCACCACCGGTCGTGATCCCCCTTGCCTTCGGCACGCACTCCCTTCACACCACGTGAAATGAGTACAGGGTTCCACTACGAGACCTTTCAAAAGACATCCTAACAAGCTAGTGGCCGCTATGGTTTCCTGACAGGCGCATGGACCCCTCCAGACTCCAGCCAAAACATAACACAAAACCTTCACACAAACCCCAACGAGAACTGACCGAGATCCACACTTAAACCTGGCAGCCCCACTTGCGCCTTTCGGTAACCACTAGACAAGCTAGAGCCGTACAGTTTACTTAGTCAAGACCAGAGCCATGTGATTCCTGTGGTTGTACGGTTTTCCTGGGTTGCCGCTTTAAGAACGGGACCTTAAGAAGAGACGCTTAGAGCAATCCAAACACATGCTCAAGCTCCCTAAACCAAGTTGCTAAAAAGCATATTTTAATAAGGTTCCAAGTATACCATTAGTCAAGATTAACATTTTATAACGAACATTTGCGGTTGGCAAGCATAGCGACAACTAACATATCTACCTATATGCAAAACCCAGGGTAAACAAGGTATATAGGATAAACAAGTCTAGTCATCCTTAGGGTTTAACAAAATTAGACACATGCATGAATGAATAAAATGTTTATATGGTGAATAGGTATCAAGGATGAATCATGTTATACTTGCCTTCCTCAAAGTATTGCTGCTGATCTTGGTCTTCAAATTATTGATTGAAACCGGCCTCGTACTGCTCGCAAACTATACACGCATTCCAATCACCACACATACATCCATCACAAGCCAGTACATGCAAACAAATATGATTCTATTAGAACAGTACACCATACAAGGAAAACAGAAGCAAAAAGGTTATAAAACTAATCTACGCATTTCTACGATCACAACAACACGAAAATCACTCTGATCGGATCTACGGTGATTAAACTACGCTAAAAACAAGACGAAGGTCTAAGCTGCGATAAACCGAGGACCTAAACGTATTTATCTATAGATTGCAGGGGGTAGCAGAGAACTTTTGCAACACAGGGGTGGGGATGGCGGGTTGTTTTCCTGATTTTCTAGGGGTTCTTTAACAAAAATGCGAAGGGGTATCTTGGGATTTAATCTAGGCCGTAGGATCAACAACGAGCGGTGGAAGGGCTTCTGCTCGGTGTGCAGGGAGAGGCGACGGCGTCCTCGTCATTCTCCTCGCCGTTTTCACGGACAGAAAAGGAGGGGATATTTAATTAATTGCCATCCTAAGAAAGGTCACACCTTCAGATACCATTATAAGAATGGAATCAACACATTTGCCCTAGAAAACGCGTTTGGCTTACAAAATTGCCACTTTGTCTGACGTGGCACGCCAAGTCCTCACACCAGCGTGGATTGACCACGGGAAATGACTCTTCTGCCCATGCCTTTTCACATCTTCTTGAAGTCATCATTTTCTGTCCCTCTTACAGCTGGGGCCCGCATGTCATCTTCAACCTCCAGCTCCAAGATTCAGTCTCGAGCAGAGTATGGCTCCGACCTCGCGCACCTCCTTCCACCACGCTTGCAGCTCCTCGTCGCCCTGCTGCGTGGCGTCGTCGGGGTAGTAGATGGCCAAGTACTCGCCCACCCACTGCTCGATGGCGCCCCAGATCGCCAGCCCGTCGCTCGCGTACGGGTAGTCCGGGATCAGCAGCCGCACCTTGGAGGGCCCAGATGGGTCCGGCACCGCCACGCCGCGCTTGACGAGGTCCGCGGGGAGGCCCTGCTCCGTGAAGTTCCAGCCCTTGTACACCACGGCGGACATGGCCAACGCGTACTTGCGCGGGTCCCGGGAACACGGTCATCTCGAAGATGACGCCGCCATTGATGAGCGTCTGCCACGCCAGCGTGTTGATGGTCATCGTGTCGTGGTAGTGCGGGTGCACCGGGTGCGTCACGCTCAGCTGCCGGTTCGTCGCGATCACGAACGGCTCCATCACCGCGTGCGTGTTCAGCCTGAGATCCATCGATCAATATCATCGATTAATTTTAGGAAAATTCGTTACTGTAAATAAATTAGCGTGCATATCCAACAAGATTGTGATGAGACTGTCAGTTCGCACCAGTGGCTGATCAGCTGGTGCCAGCCGGAGTCGTTGACGGCGACGTAGGCCTTGGCGAGCTGCCAGATCCAGGCCTCGACGCCGCTGGACGCCGGCGTGTAGACCTTGCTCTTGGCCGTGGTCAGGCCGCCGTCAATGTAGGAGCTCGCTCAGCTCGATGGCGAGCGGGGTCAGCCTGCCGTCGCCGCGGAGGAAGAAGAGCGTCCGGGGTGGTGCTGCGGGACATGCAGAGGGGCGCGGAGGTTCAACGGCGAGTCCACCACCACGGAGTAGCGCTGGTTCAGCAAGAAGTTGGGGTCGTGCGCGCCGGGTCGGGCTTGAAGACGTGCAGAGACTCGATGAGCGGGAGAGGCGGCGGGGGCCGGTGGGCGTGGGCCCCGCCGGAGGCACCAGGCGCTGCGCCAGCCTCTCCACCGCCGCCGCCACCGGCTCCATGGCTGGCTCGCCGGAAGGGGAGGCGAGGAGAGGAGAGAGAGGAGGCAGACGAGAGGAGAGAAGAAAGGACCGAGAGCTGGAAGAAAGGCAGAGAAGATGAGGGGCAGCATTGACATTTCTGTGGCGTCTCCAGCATGGAAGGATGATTTGGCATGCCACGTCGGACAAAGTGGCAATTTTGTAAGCCAAACGCGTTTTCTAGGGCAAATGTGTTGATTCCATTCTTATAATGGCATCTGAAGGTGTGGCCTTTCTTAGGATGGCAATTAATTAAATATCCCGAAAAGGAGGCGGCGCCATTGCTGTGGGCAGAGCTCACCGGGGATAGGGGCCCAAGGCTATGGTTCACGGAATCGAGTGCCGAGCGGCAGAATGGAACGAGAACGATGCCGCGAACTCGTCTTGATTCTCACCTAGGGCAGACGAGCAGCAGGGTCGGCGTGCCGTGGGAAGGACAGAACGGTCTCGAGGGCGCGGTCGGGCGTGGAGGATGGAGTCGCGGCCTCAATGTCGCGATTCCGGACGTCGGGGTAGCCACCGGGCGTTCCTGTACAGCAGCCATGGATGGGAGAGGGAGGTCAGCAAGGTATGGCCAGAAGAGAACGAGGAAGACAGCGAGTTTCACCTTCTCGATCTCTGGCAGACACGGACGACAGCAGCGATGTCCTCGGATGGAGACTTTGGAATGTGGGGGAGGCAAAGGGGGTTGGGGAAGATCTTGCCCAAGATTTTATAGAGGGGAAAGGAGGCTCGGTCTGCCATGAATTGGAGAGAGGAGGAAGGGGAATTCACTGCCATGGCATGAATGCCATTAAGTTCGGAAGTTTCTGATGGGGAGAGTTAAGGGGAAGGGAGTGCGGCAGTTTCTGCGTGCTGAGTGCGTGAGAAGAGAGAAGGGGGCGACGGTTCTGTGTGGGGGCGACGGTGCTCGTGGGGGAGAGAGGGGGGCGCCGTTCTACGTGAAAGGGGAAGGGGGAGAGAATGGATCTGTTTGGGCCTGGGTTGGATCTGTTTGGGCCCAAGGGAAGAGGGTAGGCCCAAAAGGGAAAAGGGAGATGGGCGGGGCTGGTTTTGGGCCGACTGCGATTGGGCCACGAGGAAGAAAGGAGCAGGCCTGGGTTGGATTTAGATTGGGCTCTATGTCGGATAGGGCCCACGAGGAAAAAAAAGAGAAGGGAGAGAGAGATGGGCCGGCGGCTTTCGGGCCATGGAGAAAAAGAAAAGAGGCCGGGCCGGTTTCACTTTGCTTGGGTCGGGTTTGGATATAGAAAAGCACAAGGGATTTTGGTCTAGGTTTGCGGACTCCGGAAAAGAAGGAAAAGGGGAGAGATAGTCGGGCCGGATTTTTTTTGGGTCGGGAAAGGTTTTAGGGTTTGCTTTCCGGGCTCTGGATTTTGGACTAAGCACACACAAAACACTCATACAAGAAAACGATGCATCGGCATGAAATGCACAAAACAAGTTTCTAAACCTAGTTGATTTTAATTGCCGAAAAAGGTTTTATATTTACCTAAATTTGTGAATGCACACACAAGAACTTAGCAAATTAATTGCTAATTCAGAAAAGGAAATTTTAGGGTGTTACATTTTCTAATTTTTATTCAAGGTGTTAGGGTTCATGTACTTCAAAGTGTTTCTGTTTCATGAATTAGCAATACAAACTAAATTTAGTATATTGACATGTCAATGCAATATATTTTGGTTAGTAAATATTAAACCCAAAGGTAACCATTGTTCTTCTCAGTACTGATTGTAATTGTATATATGAGTTTACCAATTCTCCTTTTCTGTATATTTGTTTATATTTACAAATTATTTTTTTTGCTTTTTGAATTTTAGTGCTGGTGACAGATTCTGTTTCAGTGTAGTACCAAGATACAGGTATTGATTCATAGAATATGGATTCATGTATATTTCTGATAGGATTTTACTAATCCTAGATAACATTTTTTCCCTTTGTATTTGATTTGCATTATCAAAATATGAATGTGTAGGGTCATTTATTCTACAAATAAAGGGTTGAGTTTGCATGTGAATGGTTCAGTTTGCATATGTAGGTTTTGTATGTGAATGGTTCAGTTTGCATGTGAATGAGCAAGGCTTTTGTATACTGATTTTAATTATGTTTTATCTATAGCACCAGTACATGAATGTGAATGATGCACAGGCTGATGGAGCTTACCAGATGGAAGTTAACCCTGGGTTTCTTCCATTCTTTTTCAGGGTAAGTTTATTTTTTTATTATTTGTTACTTATTCTCTTATTATTCATCTTAGTTTGAAATTTTATTTATAACTGACAGTTTTAGTTCAGTATATTGACAGTAGTAGTTAAACTGTCATTTTTATGAATTAGGCATGTAACTTGTTCACTTGTCTAATCTCTTATCCTAATTTGTTTGTAGACTCGTGTTCTGGGGCATGCTGCATTTGTGAGGTATCTGGAAGAGATGACATGGGACAGCATGGTGTATATGGGCATTAGGCCTGGCCCTCAGACTCGTCTGGTCCTAGCTTGGTCTCCTATCCTTGAAGGTGTTCCTGTTCCTCTTGGTGAGAATCGTTTCGCCATTACCCTGCGTGCATTGGAGAGCATAGTTACCAAGGACTATGTGCCTTTCTTCAAGATTGCTGCTGATCCTAGTCGTAAGTTTGGTTTCATCCTCTGTCCTGATGATGCTTCTGCTCAGATCATTCGTGCTCGATATGTTCAAGTTGTTCAGGAGAAGGTATATCTTTATATTTGCTTATATATTTCTTATCTGTTCATTCTTTATAATAGATTTCACTGTGTATTTTAATTTGTGATTTAATCTGCTACTTCTGTTCTTTCTAGGTCTTCTTTGATCAAGTTCTCAATGTTGAGAGGATGTCCTTCCATGTTGATGCTGGACAGCATGCCAATGCCATTCGTTGGATTTGAACGGTCATCTATCTCTGAAATTAGCATGCAGTCTAGGCAGCAGTGATAGAATCCTACTGGTACTTTCTAGGCAGTCGTTCTTTTGACTTCAAGTTTGTCACTTGAAGTATGTATATATGAAGAATTTGGTATGCAGTCTGTTGGTGTTGAACTTGTGATGTTGATATGTCCAGCTACCTAAAATGTTTGAACTTATGTAATGTTTCTATGACTGCAGAACCATAATTAGATATGTATGTATCAGTTTCTGAATCTCTATATAATTCTGCTTGTTTTTGCTCTGTTTTGTGTAGTTGATAGATATCTGTCCTTAGATTTGAATCCAAGGGTTTAAAAATTCGAGTGACGGTTCTACTTCCAGCAGCCAGATTTTATTTGTGCCAAATTCAGGTGTTTCCCAGCCTCAAATTGCTTGGACTCAGATTCAGTAACTTAGCTTCTTCAAGTCACCACGTAACTTTGGCCTATGTATCCACCATCCTTTCCAAACTGGATCGATGGCTCACGTATTTTCTAAGCAAAGCTGTGAGACTTGACCATATTTTGGATAATGTGACTAAGGAAATGGACAATTTGAATTGACTTATCATTTTCCAAACCATTCAGACAACATATTGCCATAAAGATTAGAGTCAATACAAATTGTCATTGACAGGACAGCACCAATACATGGCATTTTTTGAATCACTCAAATTGTCATTTTTGGTGCAACAAGTGCTACAATGAACTATTGTAAGTATGGCCATTTCACTTATACATTTAGGCCACAAAATACTATGGTTAGCCCACAAGATACTATAGTTATCCT
The DNA here is from genome assembly GCA_004135705.1 of Alloteropsis semialata. NCBI lineage: Eukaryota > Viridiplantae > Streptophyta > Magnoliopsida > Poales > Poaceae > Alloteropsis > Alloteropsis semialata. Next base: position 34,280,562 of record CM014271.1, read on the forward strand.
TGACCAAAATAGATCACCAACATGAAGAATACCATCATCATAAATTGGGGCTATCACAAGTTGGGTAAAGTTGTCAATGACATTGTACTCTTGAACATTCACAATTGCTTCTTTGTTGCAGCCATCTTTGTCCACCTCTTGTGGGAGCTTCTGTTGCTTCTTTTTTTGCTTTTGTGGCTGCCAATCAAAACAGAAGAAAATCTTACGGCTGATGGAGAGATGTCATTCCTGAGGACGACGGTCGTGTGTGACAGTGAGAGTGAGTGAGAGTGAGCTAGACGTTACCAAAGTTTGTGAAGTTTGAATAAAATTGTTTTAAGGCAACCAAAAACAACAGTCCTAGAATGAGCTCCGAATGGTTAGCAGCGCCCGAATTCAGGTTGACTGCCTGGGTTTGAACCCCCACACCTCCACACTTTTTATTTATTTTTATTTTTTATTTATGGCGTGATTGGAGTAATTATTTAAGAATCGTTAGGCAATCACCTCAACACAAACAGAGCAAGGACCAGATGGTTGGCAGCACCCGAATTAGCCTGACGGCCTTGGTTTGAACCCCCATATCGACACTTTTTATTTATTTTTTCATTTTTTGTTAATGACGTGGTTTCTGTCATTAGTTAAGAGCATTTAGGCAATCAACTCCAACACACACAGACCAAAGGACCAGATGGTTAGCGGCGCACGAATTGAGGATGATGGCCTGGGTTCGAATCCCCATCTCCACCCTTTTTTTATTTTTTTCGTGTGTCCATAGGGCCGCTAGCCGAGTGCCGCCGATCTGGCACTCGCCACAGCTGTGGTTCGCCGAGTGCCGTGATCTGGCACACGGCAAACCGTTGTTTTGCCGAGTGTGCCTGACAGGCACTCGGCAAAGGCCTTGTCCGAAGCGGTCAAAAGGTCTTGTCCGAAGGAATAGCCACATTTCCTTTGCTCGCCCTATTCTTCTTCTCGCACCTGCCCCTTCCTCGCCGCCGCGCTCCTTCCTCGACGCCCCGCCCCTTGCTCGCCGACGTGTCGCTGCAGCAGCTGCGGCCCGTCCTTGGCGCCCACGCATTGAGCTCGCTGGCACCACCGTTGGACCTAGCTGCCGGGTTCGGAAGGTCTCGGTGGAGGCCCTTGTCGTCGTCCTTCTGCTCGTCCTCGAGCTCGTCCACCTCCATCGACCCCAACAAGATGGCGTCAGGCAGCAACCAGAGCTGTCGCCCTGGCTACGACCCTAACCAGCTCCCCTTTCTCCCACTCGTCAACTGCGACAATTGCTATGTGCCCCTGATTCAAGTGACCACCACAAAAGGCGAGCTCATATTCAAGTGCAGGCACAACCAAAAGGTCAGTGGAACCCTAAATTCCTAGGTCTCTCATCTCTTACATATGTCCTGCAGTAGCTAAATTCCTAGGTCTCTATCTGGGAAGAGTCTGGATAGCTGATCACTCCTGCTTCATGTACAGTTGTACACTACTCTATATGACCAGTACCCATCCATGCTTCATGTAGTAGTAGGATTGTTGCTTATAAAGTCTACATTGTTGTCAGGCATCTAAAGAAAATATTTAAAAAATTGATGTAGCATCAAGAAATGAAGAGTGAATTGATCCAAGCATGGTAGAGCACATGGCTTAAGTGAGAATTTGAAGCAAATGGCACTGAATTTTGTTTAGCTGTCACAGTTTTGATAGTTTCCTTCATATAGCATGTACACACCCATAGTATGTCAATTGCCAGTTGTAACTCTTCTTTTCTTAGTTTACTATAGTGAAGGGGAACTCTAATGTAGGTTATTTTACCTATATATAGATAATTTTATATTGTTTCTACAACTTCAACACACTTTCAGTTCTTTTTTGTGCTGTATCATAGCAATTCAAATATATGCCCTTTCCATATATATATGCTTACCCTATCTATCTAGCCATAATTTGTTGAATTGATTGTGTTTATTGTTTGTCCTAGAAAAATTCTCTTTCCTGCAACCAGATTTGGTATAGTCCGCAAACATATTTGGCATATCTAAGACAAAGATATCCGGAGCTGGTCATGGATGTTACACTGCCTGGAATTGGTAGTAGCAGTAACATATGTTAGTCAAGGGTTCAATCACAACCTGTCGTGCAAAATTTTCCCAGCATCAATGAATTGACCAGTCAGATGGGTGATTTGAGGATGGGCTACTATGATTTGAAGCGAGATGTTGCTAATCTTAAGTTCAATCAAGCAGATATGACTGGAAAGATGAGTGATTTGATGGAACGCATGGTTGATTTCAAGAAGGAGACAAATGATGGGTTCCAAACGTTGAACCAAGACTATGTTCAGTTCAAGAAAGATATGACTGACTTCAAGAAAGATATGACTGACTTCAAGGATGCAGTAAGCAAGGGACAGGTTGACAAGGGGCAGCATAGGTCCAGGCTTGAAACTTCATACATGTTGGCTGGTTTTTTAGTAATTATGGCATTTATTGTTGCCATTTTTGCAGCTGGAGGGTTTCATCAATAAGTGTTGTGTTAATGAGAGATGTCATATATATGATGAGATGTTAGTTTTCAAGTTGAGACTTTTGTGATATGAGTTTTTAATCAGTTATTTCCTTTTCAAGCTTATATGTAATAAGAACCTGAATCGTGCTTGCAATTTTCAAGTCAGATGTTGAGAGTGCTGTGATACCTCCGTTTGGTTGATGCTTCAGTGTATGAATTTGGTTGAGTGCATTTTCATGAACTTGTGCCATTTTTGATGAATTTGGTTGATGTTATTTTTGGTGAATTTGGTTGATGAATTTTCTGCCATATTTGATGAATTTTCAGTGCATGAATTTGGTTGATAAATTTTCTGCCTTTTTTGCATGGCTTTGAGTGCCGAGTGTTCTTGCTTCGGCTCTTGGTAAAGAACTGTGTGCCGAGTGCCGGATGGCCGACACTCGGCAACGAGTAATGGTCGTCCACGACCGTCCCTCAGCCTTGGCAAAGCGTACGTAAGCCGAGTGCCCCAGAGCAGGCACTCGGCAAAACCGAGTTATGCCAAGTGCTCGAGGGCAGGCACTCGGCAAAATCTCATTATGCCGAGTGCTCATACTTTGCCGAGTTCTTGTCCCCAGGCTCTCGGCATAGATCCTTTTTGCCGAGTGCCCGATAGAATAGACTCGGCACACTCTCGGGCACTCGGCAAGCAACGGATTTCCCATAGTGTCTCAACTCGGGCCTAGTCCGCTGATGGTCTGAACATAATTGAGCTACAAGATCTTTTGGGCTAATTAGCAAAGGAATTAGCACAAGTTGTCCACCAGAACATGGGCCAACGTGAGCGTGTATGCATGACCCATGCAAACAACACACTGTTCACGTGCGTGTACCTCTATCTTGGCCCGTTAGCGGCCGAGTAGACGCCAGTCGTGCGTACATTGCACAAGTACACTCCATGGGCCGGCCTTTTGCCTTTGAAATGATCGGCGTACCTTCCAGAAGCTTCCTGCCGACTCTGCCGAAGAGATGAGGCCTACGCATCAGAGCGATTTCAAATTCGAATACACGGCGGCCGCGCGGTGAGAAACTGACGCCGGACGCTTCGCTCGGCTTTGACGCGCTCGCCAACGGGTTGGAGGCGGCGATGAGCCAGACGCTCCTCTCCCTCATACCCTCACTGCTGCCTATAAAAGGAAGCCCCGGCTGCTCTCTTGAGGGGGAAGAACACAACACCACCTCACGCACCACGCTCTGCCATCTGAGCGCACACATTCATCATCTCCTGCGTTCGTATATCGCCGGCGAGCAGCGAGGCCGCGGCCTTCGAAGGAGCTTCGGAAACAGTCCGTGGCACTGCGCTGGTCACGTCGCCGTCGTCGCCAAGTACCCAGCGCCATGGTTTCTCCCCCGTCGTCTTCGGTAACTGAGGTTAAGATCATGTCATTTCCGTTTCTTTTATTGCTTACGTGTTTCTCTCAAGCCGCATGCATGATCGTACTCTCGTCCTCATGAACGTCATGGAGAGAAATACTGACCCAGATGCAGAGAGCGCCGTCGTTCCGCCGGCAGCTCGACTCGCCAGCTCATCGTCGTCGTCGGGGCTCGTCCTAGACCAGCCCGTCTACGCGCCGCCAATGGATGTCCACCCGCGACCCCTCGTTGCCTACGGCTTCACCGACTGAGGAGATGCTAGCGCATATGCGCCTGCATGCGCCGATCCCTCGCAAGCCAGGAGTACAACGCCGACCACTGTGTCCTACTCCGCTCGTCAGACGTCGAAGATGCCATGGCGTCTTCCAGCTCCACCGCGCCGGCTGCCGAGACTTGCGGCGCCATTCATCCCAGCGCTGACAAGGACGTCGTCGGAGTCGCCGTCGACTCCTTTCAAGAGCCGGAGAGACCATCGCCCAGAATCAGGCTTCTACATCAATTTGCTACTGTATATGTATCCATGTGTGTACGTGCATGTACATATATGCATGGGCTAATAAAAGTGAACAGGGTCCTATTACACGTTTACGTGAAGCCATGAGATTCTTGTTCTCTAGACGCCAGCGGTCGATGCAATCTTGCTGCCGCCGGGCTCCCTCTTTCTTCTAATTATTTTTCTGTCGCTACTCGATTATGTTGTTGGGTCATCCAACCGATCAAGCCGAGCGCCACCATGCAATCCATCAAGACTACTGCTATGACATCATTGTTCGCGACCGACGAGGCCGGACAGCACGGGCGGGTGTCGTCGACGTTTCGACTGCGCTACAGCCGGCCCATGGACCCACGAGGCCATGATAATGCCGATGCCCTATATTTATATGCATCATCTCATCATGCATGGAGAATGCGAAGAGAAGATAGAACAAGACGACCACAACAGCTTAATCGGAGGTGTTCGGCGAGCTCGACTTGCGGATATAATTAACTAGGCCTTCCGAGGCCCTAGTAACCAGAAGACCACTTCGCCCATATCAGATCTGCCCAACGGCAGACAATGGAGCGCACATATATATTGGGAACCTGTATTTGTATTATCGCATATATGAATAAAATATGTGTTCCCTACTTTGTCTTTGTCTATTTTCATTTATGTATTTATTTACACTGGCACGCCCGCAATATATATTTTCCCCCGTGTGTAGAGAAATCCTCCCGGTGATTTTTCTCCCCATACAGTCCTCCCCATGCTTAGCATGTTGCTAAGCGTGGAAAAAGATAGTGAACCGTCATGTGATCCTTGAAGTCCTTCCGTCATATGTTTGGAGATTATCTTTATGCTTCTTCACCTTTCTCCCCTTAACTTTCTTCAACCTCTTCTTGTCATCAAGCCATGGTCCCAATTATTCGTCATATCGTTATCACCTCCTTGCATGTTGTCTTCGTTGCTGCCCCATCTTTCATGAATTTATCCTTTATTTCTAGAACAGAACATGTACTGAACTTTTGCTCCATTGCAAAGTGCACAAATTTTTCTTTCCAACGAGTCATCATTTGCCCAAAACGGATTCCGAACAAAAGAGTTATGCCTATTTTATTCCAGCACTGCAATCTGTCCTGAGCTGATTTCAGAACGCGCAGCGCCCAATGTTTTTGTCGTATCTCCTTGCATGGGTCTTCAAATTCATTGATCTCGGATGCGTTGGAACGAGAATTTGATGGAGTCTCTGAATATCAACTTTTTCTTTCTTGTACATCTCTAAACATGTGCAGATTTTTTATGAAAACAGCAGCGTCCCTTTAAATCTTCGGAGATGATGACGAACTTGGTTGCAATTTTGATCACGAATTCATGGGATTCCTTCGTCATGCCTGCAAAACAATTGAAACGCACAAACTACTCACAGGGTGACGGTCGGGAGTATAAGCAAATGCCAACAACCAATGAAATCCATAAGACCTTAACTTGTGGCATAATTATCCTAGTAAAAGGGAAAAATGAAATCCTAATGAGTGTGCGTGAGTGCAAAGTGAGTGTGCAAATGAGAGGAAGGCATAAGCAAAGACAATATTTACACCTAGTTCTAAACACCATGTTTACAACTAGATTGTCTAATTTCTCCATAGTCATAAAGATCTATTAACCAAGGTCAGAACACCATGTCTATCCCGAGGTCAATAATTCCTTATAGCACAAGAAAAATAAAGCGCATTTCAAAGCTTATAAACCAACCAATGCAATGTAAATGCTAGCAAGGCTTACAAAACTAAATGATGATGGTCCGCGATCACATCTAAACACCATGTTTACACAAGATTGCAAATGGAAAATGCCATACATATAGCATTATCATGGATATGAAAGCATTCATCATTAAGTTTCATGAAAGAGTCGAGCTAACAAATGCATGATGGAACGATGGAATGGATGCAAAATGCAAATGCAAATAGTTAGCAAAAACAAGAGTTAGCAAGGTTTGAAAGGTCTTTCAATGTTGTTCCACAATCAATTCATTCAAAAAGTTATTGCTTAGAGCGACAAAGCTTGGCCAACCACCTCATAAGAGGTGAAGCATTGTCGTCAAGAAAATCATTCATCAAAAAGAACCGAACAACCTAGCTAACGAGGTTTAGAGGAAGGTTCATGGGTATCCTACATTTTTAGCTTAAAACAAGAATTTTGAAGAGAGAAGTCAAGGTTTAGAAAATCTACCTAAGGTGTTTGAAAATGAAAAGAAAAACAAAGGTTGTTTCTTTGGATGGAAAATAAAACCTATGGTTTTAGAATGGCTATAGGTATGAGACATTTTCCTAAGGGTTTAGGATCTCGTGAGGAGGCTAGTCAAAGTTTTCAGTTAGAACAAGGAATAGAGATAGATTTAGCTAATCTGAATGGTGACGGCAAGCAAATCAACACAAGTCGATCCTATCCTTGTTGGCTCCAGTTTTTGGCAGGGGTGATAGGAAGGCTTGGGTGGTTTTAACAAATAGTTAAGTTAAAACAAAATATGCAATGCAATGCATGGGTGAGAACAACATGGCATGAAGTGCAACATAAGGTGGATGAACAAAATGATATGATATGAATGGTGGTCTAAAAATAAAACAAAAGTTAGCCTAGATCAACTAGCCACAAGTTTAGAGTCTAAGGGTGGTATCATACTTCATACTTCTCTCTAAAAAGACTCAAAAGAAAAAGACTCTAACACTACTAGCAATAGGCACACAAAAGGGTCTACAAGTTTTTCAAAATCAAATAACAAAATGCTCTCTCAATAACATTTAGATCATACAATATAAAGTTGTGGCATTTATTAGAGCAATGGTACAATGTTACTTGATGATTCGATTAAAGAGCACAATATAGACAGTCATCTTGTATAGATAATAAATAAAAGATTGGGTTGCCTCCCGCAAAGGCTTCATTTAAAGTCATAGAGCTAGACTTTCCTACGTACCTTCTTATTGTTATGAAGCCATGGTCCTTTGTGCGAGAATCCAAAGTATCCATGCAGCTTGATGTTACCTTTTGTAATCCATCGTGGTTTGCTCAAAACATCTTCTTGTATCGAATGTTGCCTTATTGTGTCTTCTATGCCAATGTTCTTGAGGTCTTCATTTGTTCTTAGCTTCTGAATCTGATCTTGTATGCTCGATGAAAACATTGCCCAAGCTCCTCTTCGTTGTTGTCATCAATATCTCCTCTACCTTGTTCTCATCAAGCTGCTCCTGCCTATTCTTCATGGATTTTTCCCTGTGTCCACCGAGATATAGATCTATTAAAAAGTTTGTGAAATTACCTTTCTAACGAGTGGTCATTCATCTTAAACGGAGTTCAAACGAGAGAGTTATGCCCATTTTACTTTAGCGCTGCGTACTGTCCAGAAAATTTCAGAATGCACGACCTTTGATGTTTTGATCATAACCACTTGTAGGAATCTTCGATTGACTTCATTCTTGTTTCGTTGGAACCAAAACTTCATGGGACTTTTAAACATCCAAAAATATTCTACTGTTTTCTTCAGAGGTAGCGCAGAATTTTGATGTAAACAGTACCTTCTTGTGAATTGATCCTGAGATGTTGATGATTTTGATCTTATGGTCTTTGGAGCGTCGTGTTGTGCATCTCTAGGCTTCAAGGTCATCACCATTGATTCACCAGCGAGTAGCATGGTTTCAATAATGAGTCTTTTCCATAATTCTTGCTTTACCCAAGGTGTCGGGATCATAGGGGGTTCTTGTGCTTTGCGTCGATGATCTAAGCGGTTTCCTTCGTTGGTAGCATCACTCAATTAGAAGCTTATCGAGCATCCCACTGGAGAAGATTGATGGTGTCATGGTGCTTCTAATCTTGTTGTCTTCAGTTTTGATCAACTTCAAATCATCATCTTTGTGCATAAAACCCACCAATCATCCTTTGACATAATCATCAGCTTCTCCGTTGCTTGCTGCTGCCTATTCTTTGTTGAATTCCTCTTCACCCAGCAAAGAACATGTACCAAACTTCTACTCCATTGCGATGTGCATCAAATTTTCTTTCCAACGAGTGCTTATTCACTTCAAATGGACTCCGGATGAAAGAGTTATGCTTGTTTTACTCTGGCACTATGTTCTATCCCGAGCAGATTTCAGAACGCGTAGTGTTGAAAGATTTTACCATAACTCCTTGCACCGATCTCCAAAATTTACGATTCTTGATGTGTTGGAAAGAAGACTTGATGGAGATTCATATTTTTTAATTTTCTTTAATGGTACCTCTCTAGTCATGTGTGAAAAACTGATCTCAACAGCAACCTTCCAGAGATGTTGATGATTGGATCTCATGACTTCTTCGGGGCATGATTCGTCACCTAAAGCTTGGACAAGGAAATCTCCAAGAAACATTAGTCTTAAAAATTAATTGACACGGCAGCATACCTTGTTCATCTTCACTTGTTTTGTTGTGGGCTCGATAGCGGATGATGGGCCACTAACAAAAGTTAGCACCAGCACTAAAGAGCGGATCTTGATGTAGCCATCAATTTGTTTGAGCGAGATTTGGACTTGTCAAAGTCCGGATGTTGAAAACTTCTTGATCGCTTTGTGTCTAGGGTTTTACCTATATTTATGGACACAAACAAGAAACACAGGATATATGCGATAATAAAATTAGGGTTACTCCAAAAAATTAGATAGATCTCCCTAGGGTTCGAGTTGCCGCTCCCCGGCAACGGCGCTAGAAAAGCTTGTTGACGGACCATAGGCGCGCCAATTGTGAACCGCAAGCACACGGATCATCGTAGCTTTTCCTTTAGAGTATTCCATCCAAGGTTTATCAATCCGTGGATCGACAATGAACTTACTAGGGTTTCCCATCTAATCTAACGGATCTATTCCTGGCATTAAACGTTGATTGCATATAAAGGGTAAAACCTACTATAAGATATGAGGGATATGTAGGTTGATCACATCCATAACATAGGCGAGGGTAAAGAGCAACCAATGGATAAACGGGCCTATCATCTTCTAGTTGTAGTTCTAGCCAAATAGAGCAAGCACATCATGCATCTCATCCAAAGCAATCTTTAAACTCTTACCTCCGGTCAACCTCCCGAGAACGCCACCTTACATGGGATCACACCCTGTCACGATGCTCCCTAACGGCGTGGTTAGTACAAGGGCACGTCCACAAGTGAATGTGTCTAGATATCATGAAGGGTCGACATGCTAGATCTAATCGCCATGATCACATAAAGCATGATGTATAGTCTAACCTAGGATTAGACTAAGGAACAATCATATTCATGATTGGTAGAAAACATAGAAGGAGTTATTGAGCCGCTAAAAGATCGGATGACATGAAGAACATTACTCATATAATAGATGCATTTGAATCATCACCACCAAGTATATACCATTGATGACTCCAACTAGCTCTTGAACTCCACCATGGCACAACCACGCAGGGAAGCCATGGCGGCTAGGGTTGGCCTAAGCCATCCCTAGACAACTTCGAGGACTTGCGGCGGCTGTCGTCTCCTTTTGGTGTATGCCCTAGGTTTCACTAAGTTCTGGTGGATGGATCTGCGTGGCTCCGTGCAGCGGGGCTATAAATAGTCCGAGGAAACCCTAGCTCGAAGGGGAGGCCGAGGCGGCGCAGAAACCCCCTAGGCCGGCCGGCTTGGACCCCCCCTCCCCCGAGCCGGCCGGCCTGGGCTGTTTTTGTGGCCCCTTGGTCCCATCTTTCGCGTGCAAGCTTCTAGATCCTCCAGTAGTTGATTTGCCAATGCATATGGGTATTTGACGTCAATTGCTTCGGGATAAGATTGGGTCTTGATAGCTTTCCATATGTCTGCCTGATTCGCCTTGATCCCGAAGTCATCCGACCTTATCTTCAAGTCTTTGCCCTTCCACATTCTTGGAGGTTGGTTCACCATAGATGAGAGCGAACGAAATCCGAGTCACATGGCCTTCATTCCTCTGCGCTATGCATGATCTTGGTCTTTGTCCAAAAGAGCTCATTTATAGCTCAAAAACCTGCGTAAACCAAAATCCTCCAAAAATACATGCATATGCCAAAATGGGGTTATTTCAAGTGCCAAGTGGCGGGTTAGTATATGAATTGGTCCCAAAACACCACTTAATTAGCACTAAAAGTGTATGTATAACGAGCGTCAACAAGCCTCCTATGAACTGAAGACCAACGGACTCTCGTCCATTCCAAACTCACTGACGGTCGGGCCCTCTTGGCATTGGGACCCATCTGTCATGGACTAATGCCGGTAGACTCAGGGACTAGCGTGGGGAACCGACGGGACGAGACCTTGGGAACTGACGAGCAAGAGGCAGATAAGACGGGACGTGGGGGTTAGAGAGTTTTGACTTTTGGTGCAGCGATTCTTCGGTTTACAATGACACACTGACGGCCAGGCCTTATTGGCATTGGGGCCCATCCGTCGTACACAGACCCACCAGTGAAACTGTGTCTGGGTATCTCACCCCTCCCTCCCATCTTTGGAGCAAACAGTAAATGGGTCTCTCCCCCTCCTAACTTTTGTCTCTTTTGTCTCTTGGAGCAAACAGCAAACAGCAAACAGCAACATTCATTCAGCAAACAAAACGTGCACACAGATCGTGCACACAGTCAGGTCCTAGCCAGAAAACATGAAAGAACCAAGCCGAACTGATCGAGTTATACATCAGACCACATCAAATGCAGTTTTATACACAGAACACAGAATCACAAGAACCAAGCAAAGCAGCAGCATCATAAATCATCATCATCGTCGCATGTGTCGTCATTTATAGAGAAATACCCATTGTCGCTGTCACTGTAATACTGCTCCATGGTTTCATCCTCCTCAACATCTTCAGGCACGTGCACTGGGCTCTTGCTTCTTACAAGGTCTTCCAAATTAGCTTCAATGAAAGTCTCATCTCCACTCTGATGGTGCATCACCTCAATATGATCCTAAAGTAGATGCACAACATGCTCTGAATCAGACGAGTACTCATCTTGTTGCACACCAACTTCATTTTCAGACACATTATATGTGGACCTATGCTCAAATTTTTGGACAACTCGCCATCCTTTGTCCACTTTGCCATTATAATTGTCATGCAAGTAAAATATCTTCACTGACTGGTCGGCTAGGATGTAAGGATCGGACTAGTACCAATATGAATGAATGTTGATGGACTTGAAATAAGGATCAGTTCTAATGCCGACAGTCTTGCCGACTTGATTGTACCAATCACATTTGAAAATAACTACTATTCGGTTGAAGTTGAGGCTTGAGGCATATTGCAACTAGATAACCTCCCTAAGCACACTGTAGTAATCAATCTCTTGTCCTTCATGCATGCCCTGTGTCATGACTCCACTATTCTGTGTCCGAAGATGTTTCTCTCGATCAAGTGTGTTATAGCAGACTCCATTGACCTTGCAAGCTGCACAGCGCTTGACTCAAGTATCAGGACCACATCATAGTACATACAATCCTTCACTGACTTCATTTGGATTGATTTTACGCTGCTTCACAATCTGCACCGACATATAAAATGATGATGAGTACTAATCAAAGATGTTGTTCAAGTTAGTTTCAATTGGGGAATGAAACAGCAGGTCACTTACATATGTCTGAAACCATTTTGTAAATCCTTCTGCAAGCCTTTTGTCCATATCATCAGCATGTACCCCTTCTTTCGTTAACTCCACTTTGTATAAGCTGCAAAAAAATAAAGTACAAAGGTGATAAACACATCATGTGTAATGCATTAAGTAGGCATTCAACAGGTACAATTGATACTTACACGGCATATGGTTCAACTTCTTCACAATTATTTAGGACATACCAAACTATCTTCTGAAATGCTTGGTAATCGATGGTTTCAACCTTTGCCTTGTAGCTCAACCACATGCTTGAAAACAGAGATTTTATCATCTTTTGGCCCATTGTTTTCATGAACCGGGCCATTTGGGTTGAAATCATCAATATACCTAGAACAGAATGCTAAAGTTTCACTTGCTATGTAAGCCTCAGCAATCGATCCTTCAGGTCTAGCCCTGTTGCTTACAAAGTTTTTCAATGTGCCTAGTCGCCGCTCTAATGGGTACATCCACCCATACTGCACAGGACCTCTAAGCAAAGCCTCATCAGGAAGATGGACAGCTAAGTGAACCATAACAGTGAAAAAGGCCGGAGGGAATATATTCTCAAGGTTGCATAGGATGAGTGGGATCTGGCTTTTCAGGCGTTGGACAACATCTTTCCTAAGAGTTTTGCTACACAACTCCCTAAAAAAATACCAAGTTGGGCAACTGAGTTGTATACATCTGAGTGTGCAATTTTTCTTAGCCCAACAAGAAGAAGTCTTTGCAAAAGGACATGGCAAGAGTGAGTTTTAAGCCAGCCTAAGAACTTGGAACCATCTGCGCTTACACATCCTGCTAGGTTGGCTGCGAATCCATCTGAAAACTTGACACTCTTGAGTAACTTACAAAACTCTGTTCTGTGCTCTGGTGTCAAGACATACCAAGCTGGCGGAGCTTTAACCTTGGATCCATCCTGCTAGCAGTGCAATTCATGCCTTATGCCCATATCATACAAATCCAGCTTAGTATTGACTGTGTCCTTTGACTTTCCTTCCAACTTCAAGATAGTGGAAACAAGGTTGTCACATATGTTTTTCTCTATATGCATGACATCAAGGTTGTGTGGCAGCAACAAGTCACCCCAATAGGGCAGCTGCCACCACGCAGATTTTCGGCTATAAATCACTCGCTCATCATCCTCTCCACGCTTTCTTTTCCTACTTTCAACATTCTTGCCCGGCCCGATATATTCCACCTTCTGTAGTTCCCTCAGAACCTCCTCTTTAGTTGACTTCGCTGGCGCCTCCTGCTCTTCACGGCGTCCATCAAAAGCCAGGCTCCGCTGCAAATGATGATCCCTTTCAAGGAAACGGCGATGCCCAAAGTATCTTAACTTATTTCGTAGTGGTCGTGACAAAGGATTTTTGTCACAATGAGTACAAGCATAAGAGCCCTTCGTCGTTCGGTTTGACATTGTGCTTAAAGCTGGAAAGTCATGAATGCACCAAAGAAGCGTTGCACGGAGGTTGAACTTTGCACGGCTGGCTACGTCGTAGGTATTGACACCCTTCCATAGTTCCAACAGCTCATCGATGAGCGGCTGCAAGAAAACATCAAAATTCTTTCCTGGAGATGCTGGACCGGGTATCAGCAGAGACATGAAACAATGCACCGGGTTCACAAATTCCCATGATGGAAGGTTCAATAGTGTGACAAGCACCGGCTGTATGCTATAGGTTGTGCTCAAGTTGCCAAAAGACTGAACCCATCCGAAGCAACCACAAGTCTCAAGTTCCTTGCCTCACCTGCAAATCCTGGATACACTTTATCAAAGTGCTTCCAAGCCTCTCCATCTAATGGATGGCACAGCACACTGTCCACTGGCTTGTAGACCTTCTTGTGCGATTGGGTGTCCGCAGATGTTCGGCTTGAAGCAAATATCCTCTTTCACCTGGCTATAAGTGGGAAGTGCCCCAAAACCTTATGAGGAACACGTCTGCCACTATCATTATCTTGCCATCTTGATTCTTTGCATATGTGGCACTCCTCATCTTTAGCATGGACTCCCCGAAATAACATAAGTTATTCTTGCACACATGGATGGTGTCATACCCAAGGCCCAAGTCATGAAGATATTTCTTTGCTTCATTGTATGATTTGGGTAACTATTCTTAGAGAACGATGAACACAACAGACCCAGTATTGCATCAAATCCTGTAGCACTGATTTTATGGCGGGACTTGATCCGAAGTAATCTCACAATAAATTAAAATCTATTGTATCTAGATCCTGGGCACAGGGATGTTGTCAAGTCATTCCCAATTTATGGAACTGCATTGGCTTTGTTTCATCGTCCACTTTTGTGACTGTGTACAAATTGCCAACAATTCTACATCTGGAACTGCATCATTACTGTCCTCTTCCTCATCCAGTTCCATCCCAGCAGCACCTTGTGCTTCATCAGCATCATCCAGATGCATCCCCAAGCCATGTGCATCCTCAACAACATCTACATCCTCTGCTTCACCATGCAGAAACCACCTTGTGTATGTAGCTGACATCCCAGAATAAAGTAGGTGGATGTTGACTTGACAAATCATGCAGGTTGACACAACGGCGGCATGGACATTTTATCAGCTCATCCTTTCCAAACTTCTGCCCAACAAAATGCATAAATTCCACAACCCCATCTTTGTGCACCTGAGTAAATTTCGGCCCAAGGACCCAACTTCTGTCCACCTAAAATTCAAGTGTGATGAACAAAAAAGAAACGTGCTAACTTCTGTCATTGAATCAGTTCCACTACCCCATGCCCCAAGACACCTAAAATTGGAACAAACAACACATTTGGGAACTGAGAGTTACTGACATTGTCCGTGTAGCAGATGAACGCCTGAAGGATGGCCGGGTCGTCGACGATGTGTTGCGCTTCTGCTGCCGGGTGGGGGGAGTGGCTCAGGCCAACGCAATCGACTGTTATCCCTCCTCCGCCGCCGCCGGGTGGGGGGACAGGGTCAGGCCAACAGAATGCAGCTCAACCATCTTTCCAGAATTTATTTTGCTTTGTCCTAGTGAAGGCGTCTTTCCGAACTACGTTATCGCTATGTCCTGGTGAAGTCGTGCCAATGGAATTCACTTTGTCTTGGAGAAAGCATCTTTTAGATAATACATTTTCCTGTTTCCTAATTATGAATTATTTTCTATCTCAAAGAATATGTCAATTCATGCAGTACAATTTTGTGAGCATGTGTATGATGTACTTCTCCACGTTCAGTAATTTTTTTGGATTTTTTGAAAAATTTCATCTCATGTGGGAGTATTGAATTTGTATTCATGTGATGAGTATTATATGAAGTACCCATGGACATAAATATCCTAAAAATTCCTAAAATATTATTGTAGCTTGGGGTACACAATGTGCACCTCTACATCAAGTTATAGCTATAGACTCATGTTTTTTTGCAACATACAAAAAAAGGATGATTTTCTAATATTTTTTACATTTTTATCTCCCAAAGTATAATGAATTGTGGGTTCAAATTTGGCACAGGTCTTTTCCATGACCCAATAATCATGTACAAATTTTGTTACATTTTTTGGAAACTTTTAACATGGCATGTCTTTTGAAATCTAAGAGTGATCTTCATGTGATATGGAATTTGAAAGCAACTTCACACTAAACTGAACACATGTAAGTTTGAATTATTGTAAACATCTCAGCAATATTCTAACATGTTCAGGTGCATAAGATGTGCATGTTCACAAAATTTGGTAACCAAAATCATTTTGGTGTGATCTATGCAAATTTTTACAAAATTTAGAAGATGTGCATAAGATATTAACGTTAACTAGTTGACAGATTTTAACCACCTTATCATAATGAAAAAGATAAACAACTATTTTAGAAAAATTAGAAACAAAAATCAACTCTTGTGGACCTTATATGACCAATTTATACGTGTTTGAGTTGTTAATTACGAAATAAAAACAGAAATGTACTGTCTATCAAGAACTGGAGATGAACTCGAACACTGCATAACATGTGGGTCCAACAAACATCGGGCGCCAAACCGAGAGTCAAAAATTTCAGACACCAAAATTTTGACCTTGAAATGACAGTAATACCCCAGAGTCCAGACGTCGGGTGGCACTAAGTATTCAAGGGCACTTTTGCGAACTCATGCTGGGCGCCTCGGTCCAATATATTTCCTCCCATCCCGCTCCCGAAAAATCAACTCATTTCTCCTCCTCCTCCACCGTCGCCCCGTATCGGATCTCCTCGTCCTCCTCGGCCACGTCCACGGCGTCGCGCTGGATCTCCTCCACGCCGTCACCTCGTACCGGATCTCCTCCTCTTCCTCGGCCTTGTCCACGCCGTCACCCTGGATCTCGTCCACGCCGTCGCCCCGTACTGGATCTCGTCACCGTCCTCGACCTCGTCTACGCCGTCGCCTCGCACCGGATCTCATCGTCGTCGTCGTCGTCAACCTCGTCCACCCCGTCACCCCGCATCGGTTCGGCACCTCAACTGCTACCTCGCCTCGCCACGCCGGATGGGAAGACGCAGACACAGACGCGGACGCGGACGCCCAGGACGCCACGGACGCCATGTAGGCCAAGGTACGATGAGTAGGGCTGAGGATATTCTTGAGTTACAGATTGCTGAGGATTAATTAGTAGTGTCAGCAGTTTAGTGTAGTACAATCTAACACTTAAAATTTGATGCCAACTTTAAGAACCTCCAATAACTGATTATGAGCGGGAGCGTGAGGCCACTGTCAAGGATAATCTTAGAAGAATGGCTGAATTAGGGGTTCGTGATATAGCAGCATATCTTAGATCAGCCTCAAATCCGTTACTGGATCACGGCAGCACTTCTAGTCCTATCGAAGGATCTAATTCATCCGATTATCTCCCTGAAGCTGAAGAAAATGTTCAGGGGAATGCTGATACGGACTTAGAGGAGGAGGAGCCCTAAACCCTTGCAATTGAGATAGATGTTTTGCTTATTCTTGTGGTGACGGGAAAAGTAGATTATTTCAGTGTCATTAGCATCCATTACTGTTGTATGATACACTTGTATGATATGCTAACAAATATACTTTTCCTAGAGCAGGCTCCTCCTACACAAACTAGGCATCGCAAGGTCTGTGCAACATGGTCGAGAGGCAACATCGACATGGCTGGTCCTGGAGGAACTTGAACCAAAAGAGTGAGGCTATATGGACCATCAGAAGCTGTTGGTGCTGTCAGAACAAGGTCATCCAAAAGACTGCATACTGAAGAGGTGCCTATAGTAACAGAGGAGCCTAGAGCTAAAGGTGTAGAGACTCAACAGTCTCATGGACACGATGATGAGCCAAGTCCTGGTAGGCCTTTTCATGAGTGGACACCACGAGAGCATCATGATGTTGTTGGTGAAGAGTGCAACCCTAATTCAGCAATTTCAAGGTTGGTAAATATCATTAGTATTCACAATCTTTGATTTCTGTAAGCAGAAATATAACAATTGAATGTTAACTTCCCAGCCTCAAGGAATCCTAAGCGACCGAGGGGCCCAACCATGGGACTACTGCTAGACAACATGACCAGTTCTATGGGGAGAAGACTACGTATCTTTGTACCTGAGGGCATGCCAAGGCCCCTTCAACTTACACAAGCTGCCAAGTTTGCATCGGAGGCTGCAGTTATTGTTGGGAGTCAAGTTCCAATCTTGCCCCATTTGAAAGATTACAAGAATACTGAGTACTTCGATGGTTTTGTCATGAGGCTTTCTGCAAGTGCCTATACTATACCCTGTAGTTTTAAATTCAACTATGGTACCAATGGGTGTAACTCACAAATAATTTCAATTGACATGACCAGGGGAGGTTGGCGATCAACAAGGACAGGGCAATAGATAATGCATGTTCTAGTGTGTTCAAATCTGGGATACGTCAGACGTGCTACAAGTTGAAGCAGATGAACTTCAACAACGTCCCTGCTGATCAGATCAGAAGCACCTCTCCTGTTGATTCTGTGACTGATGCACAGTGATCTAAGCTTGTTGAGAAGTAGTCCAGTGCGAAGAACAAGGTATTGTTGTTCTTCGTAAAGTCTCTTTTTACGTTGCATTCCATTTTCGACTAGTGACGTGGTCTCTCTTGCCGTTTTGTTTTAGTTAACTGCTGAAAAGAACAAGAAAAACCGTTCCAAAGTAAAGTATCATCAGGCTACTGGATCTCGCTGTTATGTTGCACAATTTCACAAATATGTAAGTCTTACTTTGGGCCATTGTCTATGCTTCCCGTGTCTTAGGCATAAGTCAATGCTTCATTTGTTGTCAGTCTAACAAGCACTTTTGTACAGATTCAGCAGAAGGATGCACAGGCAGCATGGCTGCATGAAGAAGGTCAGGAAGGACTACATGAAGGAGGAAGAGACGAAGAAGAAGAAGAAGAAGCTGATCATGAAGAGAGGCTCAATACGGTCGAACTGTTCAAGGTCTGCCATACCGGCAAGAAAAAGGGCATTAGCGAGGCGGCAAGAGAAGCAGTGGTAAGGCTCGTTACAACCATATCTGCTTCCCTATGTGTGTTGTCAAAGATGTCCATTGCAATTGTCCATCTGCGCATTTGATTTTCAGTCTTTCACACTGTCGGTAAACTATTTTTCACTCCAATATGCAGTCTTATATGGAGACTATGCAGGCAGAGGCTGCTGCTGATGGGGAGCCAGCACTGCATAGTGCTGAGGTTGTCTCGAAGGTTATGTCCCAGAGTAGCTTCACCAGCACTTTTCTGAAGAATGCTGGTATACCACTGAACCATCAAGAGATAGAGGCTGAGCGGATACTTCGCGAACAACTTGCCGCTGAAAAGGATATTGCAGCTGCCCTCGCTGTGGAGGTGAATGCCCTGAAGAAAAAGGCCGAAGCTGCTGATGAAAAGCTGGAGAAGGCCCAATAGGAGTTCGAGGAGTACAAGAAGAGGGCGGAAGAGAACAATGCCCTTCTTCGGTAAATCCTCAACTTGAATGCTGCTGGTAACTCCTCTCAACCTACTGTTGCTCTGTGATCATGTGTTGGATTGATGTTTGTACCAGAAACATGTGTTTTGTGGTGGTCTGTGATGCCTGAACTCTGATGCATCAAATGTGTATGTGATTCAGTGATGAGTGAACTTGTGATTCTGTGATGGGTGAACTCTAATGCATTCTGATGCATCTAATGTGTATGATTATGTTGATGCTGTTTCTGATGCATCAAATGGTGCTGACGTCATTCTGTTGATGTTTCTTTCTGTGATTCTGTTCATGCATCAAATGGTGCTATTTCTGTCAATTTGAGAGCTAAAACGTGGCCCTCTGGGAAACTCACACGAGGTCCAGTCGCAACTGGACACGTGGCGGATACACGATGAAACATGTGGCAAACCAGAAAAAACACATGGTACATTCACCGCAAAACATGTGGTGCAACAAAAAAGAGACATGTGGCATGATGAAAAAGTGACATGTGGCAACGTCCTGAGCCGACACGTGGCAAGACAAAAAAAAAAGTGGCACATGGCCAGGTCCCGTGCAGACACAGGGCGCAATCACGAACTGACACGTGCCAAAACCACGTGACGACACGTGGTTAAACCAGAGCGCACCACGTGGCGCAATTTTAAAAAATGACACGTGGCACTTCGCGGACGCGACACGTGTCACAGCCGGGTGACGACACGTGGCTTAGCCTGAGCACAGCACGTGGCCCAATCAAAAATGGACACATGGCACTTTAGCGACGCGGCACGTGTCACAAAACCGTGTTGACATGTGCGTGGCGGCCCACGCAGTAGACATTTGGCGCACTGGCAAGACGACACGTGCACGGATACGATCTCAACACGTGTGCAGCCACGTGGACAAGCCACGTCATCTTACAGCGTGGCCAGTGCCACATAGACTTGCCATGCCATCGCCATAGTGGCGTGCAACGTCATCAATGAAATTTTTCTGCGGCGTCATAAAACACAAATCAGTTCTGTGACGTGAAAACATTTTGTCATAAATAAGAGGTCTTCTATGACGAATGTGACGATTCGTCACCTTACATCTTTAGCGATGCGTATACTATGACGAATCCAATTTTGTCATAAATTCGTCACAGAAATCCTTCTGTGATGAATTTTTCGCTCTGCTGTGACGAAACTGAAACATCATTGGTCTGCGCATTTCTACTAGTGGAACTAGCTTGCTGCCAATTGATGTGTGGTGTGCCTAGGCCGCGACAAAAAGCAAACACAAGCCGCAACTCATAGACGCAGTTGTGGCGTGGGAGTTTCGGTGCTGTGATAGCACGAACCGGATGCGGCCATAGTGCCACGAAAGCGGGCACATAATTTGATTGCATATCTCCAGTTCTAAAAAGAACAAAGTGGTGACATTTTTTCTACTGTCCTTTGTCCACCCCAACCTCCACTCCCGTGTCCCTCGCGCCCCATGTTTCCCATCGATTCGAACCACATGACCCTCAAACAATCCAATCAAATCAAACTGAAATACATACATGTTGAAGGTCCTTAACACGACATTTGATCGTCAAATTCCCAGGATAAATGGAGCATATACATTGCATCATACATTTTATTTTCACTAATAAAGTTCCATGAGCTTTGGTGAGTATTTGTCATGCAGGAATCAATCAAGTGCAAGAATGGAGAAATCAGCTGAGCTATATTGAGTTCGGCCAACCTGGGCTAGGTAGGCCAACCCAGGCCAATTCGGCCGACCTAGCCAAGATCGACCGACTTAGTCCCCATCCACCAGCAGAGCTCCGACACATTCAAGAAAACACAGTGACAACTAGGCTCAAGCATTAGATGAAGGTCGGATGAAGCCAAAGGACGAGATGTACCCGTTCCAACATCACCTGAAAACCATCATGGAGCTGACATCTTCAACGTCCATTACAACGAGGTGGTTCATCGGAGGGCGAACAAGATAGGAGATGGGGCCAGCTAAACTCCATGGGATCGGCTGAACTGGTCCAATACCCGTTCCAACTACCAACAGCCATTGGTACAGTTTGGCGGTGGATCCGGGTTCGGTCAAACTGGGCCCACGACACAACCGCCACTCCCCCTCCTCTACAAGGACCCCCTTGCTTGTGGGTACTAAAAATACCCTCCGACGGCACCAAAGCAAGACACACGCCAAGAAGGAGCTCTCCACTTATGTTGCTTAGGATAGTTTAGTTGGGAGTCAGAGTTGAGTCAAACTTTGCCTCGAGAGTCCAGAAGAAGTCTTTGGAGCTCTGGTATTAGCTCTTGTATATTTTCTTTTACTTTTGTAAGACTCAAGTTAACAATACAAGTTCAACTATATCTTTGCTCTAGTGAATTTATATTCAGCATCTACTTTGCTTTAGTTACAATATTTCTAGTTTAGACTAAAGTTAGTCTTGGCATAGGTTTTTGAGATCTTATCTTAAAGTCTCTTAGCGGGTTTCTTGCCAGAATTCTTCAGGATTGCGGGCGATCCTTCGAGATATAGTTGGAGCATTCATCGATCTCTTATAGGTGCCTCTGGAGGGTGGAGGGTTTAGGGTACTAACAAAATCAAGTTAAGGCTTGTATAATACATAAATAAATTAAGACAACAGGTATTATTTTTAATATCCTTGATCTCCTCTATTTTCGGTATGCTACAACTTTCAACTTCCTATAGTTTCACTATATTGTAGATTTTTTGATATGGACTGCTGCCATGAAATTTCAGAGTTCAAGTATGTTTCGCTGCAGTAGGTTTACAGCTTCCTTTTAGAGCATCTCCAGCAGTTCCCGAATAAACATTTCCCAAAAATCAGTTAATGGGGATATCCCAATAACTCTTTCATGATTATTGGGAGGGTTGCTTTTGCAATCTCCTAATAATCTTGTCCCAATCCAACTACCATATTGGCGGAGTCACAACCCTCCCTCTATTTGGGGAGAGTTGGGATGAATTATTGGTTTGTCCCTATAATTTTTGGGAAAGGGGAAAGATAATGGGGATCTGCTGGAGCACTGTTTTCCCAATAACTCCCAATATGGTAGTTGGATTGGAGAATGGGAGGCTGCTGGAGATGCTCTATGTATCTTTTATCAATATATTTGAAATGGATTGCAATAATAAGATTGAAAAATTGTAGGTTTTTTTTTACTTTTAGGCTACATATTGCTTCCCATCTTTTTTACTTTCGGGTGGGGGCACATTTTCTATATTCTTTGGAAGGAACATATTTCAGTTGAATCTCATGATGTCAAATGGATGAATATTTTTATATGCCTAGATTGCATTTCTTTATGTAATCGCTAGGGATGAATTTAGCAATTGGAGGGTTTAGGTTTTGTTGTCAATTGTAAGGTAAAATGCAATAGACAATGGACCATAAACCCTCCATTCTCGAGATGGATCTGAAGTAAGTGTGTCATGCTCAATTTGAGGCATGTCAATCTACTCTACAAATTCACCACTCCTTTGCTAGATCTACCTAATTCTTCTTCCTCAACATGAACCGCGTAGATCTCTCCTCAATCTCTTTATTTTGTTTGGTAGTGTGATATATTTGTTGCTTTATAGTTGGGGATTTGTGGAAATTAAAATTGAAGATGAGTTTGGCTATATTTGAATCCTGTCGTTTTATTGTGGAGTGGCTAATGTATTCGAACCAAGCTATTTTATAATTCGGAGACACAATGCTGCACAAAATGTTTTTGTAGTATAACAAAGAGGTAAGTGGCTATTGCGTTCTTGCCCCTATTTTGCACTGCAATTATGATTTTACCCTTATTTTCTCTTGCGTTACATTTTTATCTCTACTTTATGAATAGGAAGTCTCTGTTTACCCCTACTTCATAACTATCTTTCCAGATTAAACAAATTAAAATAATAATAAAATATTTGTCACACAACGAAAATACACTGGTACGCCTTATCCCTCTGTGCTCTTCAGTTCATTACCGACCTAGGTCTCTCTCAAACCAAGATGCGGCGGCGATTCTAAGGTGCGGCGGCATGTGAGGGCTAGGTGAGGGCACGGATGCCTTGGCACCAAGCGCGGCAACCTCCGCGCGAACATGCTGTGCTCCGGCAGAACGCATAAGCAAGAAACAGCAGCAACGCAGGGCCTCCGCCAAGGTTGTCGTATCTGGATACTACGTAGTATCGTTTTTTGCCCGACAGCATCGAATCGTAGAATCGTATCGTAGTATCGGGATACCATCACATTATACATAATACATTTATATAAAATTTGTAATATAATATGTAGATTGAAGCCAATAATATCTATTTTGATTAATTAAATTGACTTTTTGCAAATATATGTGCTATTAAATTGACTGTTTGCAAATACATGTGCACTAATTACATTATATTCAATACATATTATCTCAAATAATATTTTATCGACATTGACTTATTTAAAAAAATTATTTATATCAATTATTTTGTCGTATCGTAGGATCATAGTGTCAGGATACTATAAAATTTTATGTAGGATAGCGTGGAACCTTTCTGTAAGATCGAGATACTATAAAAATTAAAATGCTAGATGATATTGATATCGTTTTATCCGCGTAGGATCGCAATACTACCATACGTATCGGGATGGGGCCGTGGTCGCGGCCATCAGGCCACCGCGGGCAAAGAGTCGCCCCCGCGGCATAGGGCGCGGCAGAGACCACCTGCGATAGCATTCAAATCCTTGTATAAATATAAGCTGCGAACCATGCAGAATAGATTGAACTGATTTTTGTGATTAATTGCATTTCAATATGCTATTCCTGTCGCTGCATAAGGACTGAAATAGAAGTTGGCAGAAGTAATCCAATTAGCACATATTTATACACCAAAAACAGAGGTGCACAAAGAAAACAGAATCCATATCCAGGTATCAACTTCCACTATTAACAACAATGAATACAAAATCCATGTCCAGGTATCAACTTCCACCGTTGAGAAAAATGAACTATAGCAGTAATTTCAGATGGGGCAAACTCCAAACAACAATGTCTTCGCTGTCAGGCCTAGCAGAAGGACAAAGCACTGGCAGCATAGATATTGTAGCGGGAGCATCCATGATCCATGGCCAACAATATGCAGTGATCTTCTCTGAAATATTGTTGTACACAACAATAATTTTCCTAACCTTAGTATATGATTAGAAGTATATAGATTAATTCATTGAATCTCGTCAAAATAATTATCCAAATGAACCTATTTGACAAGGGAAACCAATTTCTGCCTAGCCAATATTTGGTTATTGCCAATGCCATGTATTCATTCTGGCGCCATAACAGAATTTCTAATAAATTGAAAGGTTTGTCCCGCACATAGCTTGCCATTTGAACCTCTGAGGAGGCAACAGATACCACATTTGCTATATAGTAGAAAACACAGTGCATTGTGCGAATATATAGACAGAATGATTGCATACAAAAGCAATCTATTAGCTTGTTGTAAATTCAAGCATGTACCTAGGAGTCTTCAGGAGCCAAGTGGTGAATTCTGACGGGCAATAAAAGTATAGTTGCAATTTACCAATATAAAGTACTTTCCCTAACCTATCTACTCTGCCTATAAACAACTCATTCCCCAGAGACCAAGCAGACAGACATCTTTGTTGAGTGGGCAAATACCGTTGGCAACAAAATAGTTGATAGAAAAGCATGAACATTTCGTTGGTCCTTACAACACATATTTTTTACTAGTTCTTTTATAGAGAGTTCCTTCTCTGTAGTATGTCCACTACCTAGTCAAGCCTCAATGAACTAATGCACAACGTAAATAATTGTAGAAGTGAAAGTAATGAATCCATCTAAATACGAAGTAGGCAAGACTCATAGGAGTACCAGTGACTGGTGTGAGCTATGCAAATATAATTTGGGAACAAACATGGTCAGACAAAAGACAGAGCTAATGCTGTCAAATTCCTAGTAGCTAAAGTAATATAAAAGGGACCTATCTGCAGAAGAACAGCTAACTTGAGAATAGCCTTCACCCATATGGTAGGCAGAATAGTGCCCTCAAATATTAAGGATGTAGAATAGCTCAAACCAGTCCCTCATAGATAACCACAACTTAAAACTGGACTATGAGCAGTCAAATATCAGCAGTAGTTACTAGTTTTATTGCAGAAACCAAAAGTTGAGAAAGTAACTGCAAATGAGCATGCGTTGCAACTCAACCATCTTCCTGAGAATTTTTGAAATATTTTGAGATGTTAAAGCTGGTCACCAGGTAGGACGCTGCCCCCACAAGTAGTGGCATAAGCATCTTCAAGCCCAGTAACAAAGTCCTTGTGACAGTCAATGAACTTCAATCTGAAATCCTTCTCTCCAATGTTAGCTATTGTGCAAAAGCTCAAATTACTCTTCAGCAATCCCTTTGCGTGCAGGGTCTTAATGACACGATGCCGGGGCACTAGCCGCTTCTCCAGGCTGTATGTGAACAGGATTGGCCTTTCCACAATGTACTGTGGCTCCAGTCCAACCTCATTGATCATGAACTGAATCTTGTATAGCAGATTCTCTTCAGATATTCCTAGAATTGATGGCATCTTGGATACGGCTGCGGCAGCTTCGCTCTTGGAGCAACCAAGAGTACTCCTCAAAAATTCAATCCTGGCAGCATCCTTTTCTTTGTTGCTACCTGCGACAGCTGACACCGCGTGCTTGAACCTCCCCGAACTGCGGGGCACCCCAAGTGCATCCGCACGCAGCACAAGTTCCTTCACGAGCTCTCGGCTGAATGTAAGCACCCGTACATTGTTTGAACACATCTGGGTAATATCTTGAACACTCAGGCCGCATTGGCGAAGCAAGGCGATGTTAGGCTTGATCACCCGATCAACGTCCGCGGATAGAAGGCCTTTGCTCCGCTTCATAGCCACTAGGAGCAGCTCGAACGAGCCATAGAAGGACACGAAGAACTGGATCTTGGAGCTGACGCCGTGGCAATTGCGGATCGCCCAGGAGCCACCGACCACGAGGAAGCTTGCGATCTGGGGAACGGACAGGCCGACGCTATCACGGAGGACGAGAAGGCGGGGCTCGAGTTTATCCACCTTAGATCGAAGGATCAGCGGGTCGGCGGCGACGACGCCAGCGATGTCGGCGCGGGAGAGACCGATGCCGGAGAGCAGGGCGAGGACGGCGTCATAGCTCGGGTAGTGGCGGCCGGAGGAGAGCTCGTGGAACGCCTTCGCGGACACCCTGGACGCCTCGGCGAGCGCCTTCTTGTAGGCGCTGCGGGCCTGGGCTGGGGCGAGGCCGCAGGACGCGACGAGGTAGTCCTCGAAGGAGAAAGGGGCGGTGGAGGTGGAGGAGGCTGCACTCGACGTGGTGGTTAGCGGAGGCGAGCTGGGGGCCGGCGCGGACGAGAGGGAGGAGAAGATTTCGGAGGCGCAGCATGGCGGCGGCGGCGGCGGGGCGGCAGCGGCCAAGGAAGGAAGGAGAGGCACCGCCGCACCAGGTTGGGCGCTCAGGCGCTCAGCTGATGCGACTCAACTGCGAAGCGGAGCGTGTTGGGCCAGGCCTAAGTGGCAATATGATTGGGCCTCTATTTTTCGGCCCAAAGAGAATTCTCGTTTAAACTGGCTGTCAACAGTTGTTGGCCCTGTTTGTATTCGCTTTTTTGGACCTTGCTTATCTGGGCAGCGAGCTTTTCTGGTAAGTCTGCTGTCTAGAGAATCTGCTGACCGAATAAGCTGAGTGTTTGGCAATTCTGATTATTTTTCGTCGATTGTCTGTTCTGATTGGTAAAATGACCTGAATGCCCCTGAGGCTGATAATAGCTCATTTTTATTGTGAATACAAGAAGAAGTCAATAATTCTATAATACATTTTGAGTTTCTTAAACAGAAACTATATCACAATAATTTCAAATGTATGTATAAATAAAGATAATAAATTAACCAAAATTACTGAAAGAAATAATGACAACGTGGCAGTTTTCCAACAAATGGATTGTCAATGGTGTACAACTAATTTGTAGATCAAACATGAAATACCAATTGATTATTTATCAATTCATCTAATCGATGGTCATCAACTCATCATGTATTCTTGAATTGGTGAGCGTTACTGCATTAGGATAGCTCTCCTCCTGGTTTTGTTGCCGA
The DNA here is from genome assembly GCA_004135705.1 of Alloteropsis semialata. Taxonomy (NCBI): domain Eukaryota; kingdom Viridiplantae; phylum Streptophyta; class Magnoliopsida; order Poales; family Poaceae; genus Alloteropsis; species Alloteropsis semialata. Next base: position 34,307,660 of record CM014271.1, read on the forward strand.
TTGTGGAGGGCCATGCAGTCGAGCTTTGCTAGCGTAGCGGGTCACTGCAGGAGAATCCCTTATCAGTGCCGGTCACAGGGCATGTTAGTGCCGGTCCCTGTGGCCGACACTAACGTGCTGCACGGTAGTGCCGGCTAGTATTCCCAACCGGCACTAACGTGCGCAACCACGCCTGGAGTCTTTTTCTTTTTTTTTCCTTTCCTTTCCTTTCTCATTCCTTCTCAAAATCACATTCCTTCTCAGAATCACAACATTATATTGGCACAACAATATACATCTCACAATCATAGATTTCGCAACAAAAATTTCAATCAATAACACATACATCTCACAAATTTCTCAAGATTCACAAGGTATTGACACAGCAAAAATTACAATCACACATGCATACATGAGAAAGGAGAGAGGAAGCTCCTGCGCATACATGAGGAAGTTCCTCGCGCCGGCGACCGGCGGCCCTCTGCGCAGCCCTCCTCGCGCCGGCGGCTGGCGACCCTCCTCTGCGCCGGCGCGCAGCCCTCCTCCGCGCGCAGCCCTCCTCCGACGCCGGCGCGCCTC
>CM014271.1:34309217-34320735 GCA_004135705.1 Alloteropsis semialata
TCGGAGGTCGGAGCGCTGCTCGATCCGCGCTGAACGTGATCTCTCAACGCTTCGCGTACGCCTTCCCAATTCCAATGCATGCCAAATTACCTATAGTAACCGCCTGAATTCCTGTGCTATTACAGAGGAACTCAGAGGTCTACATCTACCACTGCAACTGCAAGAGTGTGGACCTACAAGCATTTGGTTTCTTTGCTCAATCCCCAAAAGATGTACTGGAAATAATCAAACACAAAGAGCGTGGAAGCATCAAAAGGGTAAGATTCAGGGATGGAAATAAAAGCACGGAATTTTTCAATGCTAATGCAACAGTTGAGTTCAGGGAATATGCAATAACGCCTCCTCACTCAGCTCAAACCGATGGCGATCACGGTTCTTGATTATCAAGTAAACCTGCTCTCCTCTAGGAGGCTTACAAACAAAGACTAGGCTCCTCTAACTGAGAATACTAATTTTTATTTGCAATACCTTTTTCAGCAAGTTCCTGTCCTACACTAATTAATTTCAGTACTTTAAATAGTAGTGCTTTAACGATGAGATGGATGCCGTAGAGGCGGATCTCCCAATACAGCAGGATGGGGCAGCTGCCCCAGCTACCCCGTAACGCAAAGAAGATCCCCTCCCTCTCCCTGCTGCGGTCTGGTGGCCGGAATCGAAGCTTGCGGCAGCGTCTGAACTCTGGACGGAGTGTCTTCTGGTCGATTGGAGAAGATGAACAGGTACGGGCCAACGGGGTAGATAGTGGATAGTAGCCCATTAGACTTTTAGGTAGTATGGCCCAAGGAGACGGCCCAGTTTTCCTACAGCTAGGCAGCGGTCTAGGCCCGAACGATCAGCTCTATGTCACGTGCATGCGACATGCGTAGGCTTATTCCTCTCAAAAAAAAAAGGGAAAAGAAAAAAGATAGAAGCGTAAGCTTGTTAGCTTGAGCATCAGATGTGGCACAGGGCGTTTACTTAAGCATGTGTAGCTTTTTTAGGCGAGAGCGTGGTTGCCGTAGTCAGCGAGCGAGTGCCTTGAGAGAAGGAACCAGATGTTTTCTTAAAAAGAACATTAGAAAAAGGTGGGTTATGGAAAACCATTGCCCCTTTTTAGGTATGAACTATTGAGGTAAATTCTGCCCCAGCTAAAATTTCCGGCGAGCTCCGCCACTGGCCCGTCATCAAAGTCTCTAGTAGTGCTTTAATAACTTCAGATAAGGCCCTACGTGGCTACATCAAGATGGTTTAATTTCAGTACTTTATAAAGAAGCGTTGTCGCCTATCATTGTCCATGACTTAACTGGTGAATTATTTCTACAACGGGTCATACAACTGGCCAAGAAACCAAGTGTTCAATTCCATCCACCCCAAGAACGAGGGGCTAGGCTATACGATGGACCCCGCTTTTTTGTGTGCGTGTTGTCCGGCCTGCCAACATAACTTGTTTCAGAATTCAGATCACTGGTGCTGCACAGCCACATGAGGCCACAGCTCAGCGTCACAGCGTATGGGCGTGTGCAGTTTATTGTTTACACTGTATCACCCGGTGCTACGTGGATTATCCAGCATTATATACAATATTCACTGGTTTTGGTCGGGGCTTCAGTTTTTTTATGTCTTCATTTGATGAGAGAATATAGTCTTCACACGTTCAGTGTTTACTCGCCCAAGGCCTTCGCATCAATGAGACAAATTCCTTCACGTGCTAGTCTCCATGAATAAACATGTTCTCATTAATCAAGAAAATCACAATAATCATATACTAGGGTCATTGATTCTTTAAAACCACTAAGTCGACATTGGAAGCATTAGAATGTTAGCTCAATCTCATTATAGAAATATCAATTTTAGCAACGGTAGGGATTAGAGTTTATCCCGTGGCTTATAAGGAATCAACGTTAGAGCATCTCCAGCAGCTTCCATTACTCAATCCAACTATCATATTGAGAGAGTTGAGTTGTTAGGAAATTAGTGCTCCAGCATATCCCCTTTGTTTTTCCCTTTTCCCAATAATTATTGAGACAAACTAATAATGCACCCCAACTCTCCCCCAAATAGAGGAGGAGTTGTGACTCGCCCAATATGGTAGTTGGATTGGGACAAGGTTATTGAAAACTGCAAAAGCAACTTTTCCAATAATCATGAAAAAGATATTGGGACCTCCATTAGGTGATTATTGGAAAATATTTATTGGGGGACCACAACAACAACAACAACAACAACAACAACAACAATAATAATAATATTTACCTATTTATAAAGTTTTAGCAATACATGTTCAAGATGTATGGCGGTGCTTGGTGTTGCTGGTAATTACAGAAAACACAATTAGCAATCAGGTCTGGTCACTAAGATAGAGAAAATATATTGTCATCAATATAATACATAACTTATATAGACGTATAGTTGTATTAGTTTAACTCAGGTTTTGATCGCAAATTCACAATGCACTCCTTGCTAATTGCTGTGCAGCCTGTGTTGTGCTCGTGTGCCAAGAATTAGAAAAGACATGGACTCAAAGGTGCATGCAATCGGTGATAGAATTCAGATTAACATGAACTGATTAAAAGATCAAGTGACTCACACCCTTATGACAACAAGGGTAAGGAATGAGTACATCGACGTGATGCTTCTGAACTTGCTTCTACTGGTCAAGGCAAGTTATGAATTGGAGAAGACCAGCTCTTGATTCCCTAAAGATAAATAGTGTGTGATAGGCACGAGCTCATGAGTCGCGATAAAACATGTCATTATCTCTGGAGAATTGCTGAAGAAATGGCTTGCATAGAAGCAGGTTTGGAGCGCCTGGAACTGGAATGGGTCATATACTCATATCGTACTTTAATATCAACAGGTAAAAACAAAATGAACGAAGGATATCTTTCATATAATTTCAGTTAGCATTCAGTATTGAAGTATATCTTCTCAGTGCACATTACATGCCATCGGCACATCATGCTGGTTTGCTGGGTCTCATATGGTCATTAAACATTATAACAATAGGTTATGATAGATACAGCACAAGACGAAAATTTAAGGCACATCACACTCATGTGGTTTTAGTGCTTCGGTGCCTTCATTCACCACACTACAACAGTTATGCAGTCTGAACAAAAGCAAAGACTGCTAGATATGAACGACATCAGCAGGCAGCAGCCACGTATAAATCAAGATCACCCATGGGGTCATGGCAAAGCAAAAAGGTGGTTAAATGTCAATTCTTTCTTTCCAATGGTTTGGCCCCTGCACTCGTCGCATACCAACAGCAGTAATATGCACAGATAAATCAAATGGTACAGTATAATACATGCAAATTACAGTATCCTGGCAAAGCAACAGGTGGTAATCAGTAGCAGCAGCAACAACAACACAAGACATCACACGGCTTAGTGTAAGAGGCTAGGCAAGGTGTTAAATTGAATAGTCCTACTTGACCTGTGGCAGACTTCTTCCACTGGAAATGCTGTTCTTCTGACTCCATGGCGCGAGCGAGCTGCTCATTCAGTAGGAGTCATGAGCTGGGCTGTCCGAGTGCATGTCCATGGACGAGTCGTTCGAAGCCGTGGGGTTCGCATCGCGGCTTGCGCCGTTCGCAAAGTACCCTCCATCCCCACCCTGTTCTAGGTGGTATGGTTGCAGGCTCCGCCGGATGGGGCTGGATAATGCGTTTGAGAAGACCATGGAGTTCTTGGACTGTGTCAACCCAGGGTTTCCTGGTGCGAATGAGCTTGGCGATGGTTGCTGGTTGCTTGTGTTGGGGATATGCACTGTAGGTGCGGTGATTTGGCTAGGGTATTGTGATCTTGGAGAGGCTGATGCGTTGTCGCCTCCATACTGAATCTCATGCTACACATACAAGCGATTCATAAGCATCTGTAGTCATTCTATGCCTAGCATGTGCAAAAGGGAAAACAATGGTGTAACTGTCTGCTAGGATGCTTCGGCTGGTGATATAAATAGGCAAAAATAATAGCCAGTGGATGGGAAAAGGATCATAGGTAAAGTCTGCAAGAACAGTAAGTTCGTCTTATCCTATTCATTAGGATAAATTATTGTTTATTATTTGTAAGGGCAGCAGCAGCAACACTTAGCACATATTTCAGTACTTTACAAGATGTATGAAATGGCAATATATCCAAGTTTTTACCCCATGCTTTAAATCCAAAGAGCCCCCCGTTTTCCGATTGGACAGCAATACAAAAAGGGGATGAATGCAAACTTACCTGGATGTGGGAGGCTATATCAGCAACAGTCAGCCTCAAGCCGTTTTCATGCTGCCTCAGGATCCATTCATAAAGTTTCTCCTGCATCAACCAGATAAAGTGGATTTTTAGTTACTAAGATCATGGAATAATGAAAAGAAGCAATATCTACCATACCAATAATAGACACTGCAAAGCAATAGTGGTGCCAATACTAATTGCGGCATTTCGGATGGGTAATTGTCAGCCTACAAGCGCTGCATTTTCATGACAACCATACAGTCTCTAGAGGTCATTGAGTTGCAAGATTGAGATAGAAAAAACATAATTTGCACATTGGAAACACCATAGTGAAATATGCATGGGGTTGTAAGTATGTAATGGTCAACATAGAGTCTGTAATCAACCCCACGACATGGAAAAAGTTAGGTGTATATGTGCAAAAGAAAGCAGGATACTTCAATCTCATATATTATACCCAGTCCCCCTCATTGGTATATCAAAACAGTGCCAGAAGGCCCAATTACGTAATGTATTGGCTGAATGGAGCATGGACAAGATTTAGCTGGTTTTAAAAAAACGTGACCTGTCTATTTGAAAAGGTGGAAGCACATAGAGAGATAAATATAGCCAATAGAAGATGGATAAGGATAACGAACAAGATGGCCATTAGTTGTAATTGCGCCCAGGGTAGCCGGTGGATTTCTAGGCCTTAATTGAAATGCCTTGGGGACATCTGTCCCCACTGGTCGAGGATAAAGAACTAGATGGCCATTAGTTGTAATTGCGCCCTGTGGGTAGCCGGTGGCTTTCTAGGCCTTAATTGAAATGCCTGGGGGATGTCTCTCCCCACTGGTCGAGTTTTTTAGATGGTCATTAACTTGGGGAAAGGACAAAGAAGTTTGGCAAGAAAAAGATCTTCAGAACAGGGCACACCCCACCTTCCAAATTTGACACTAGAAACGATTTTGTGAAGATCTAAACACTACCAGAGGTGCAGAGATTACCTGTTGCAAGAATGCGAAAAAATCAAGCATTTATTCCAAAAACTAATTGTACCAGGTTTGTACCTATATTGCTCTATAGTAAGTGTAGGCCACCTTAACTGATATCTCAACAGATTTTGTTGTGCTTCATTGACATTGCCACGGATTAGCTGAAAGCCCAGAAGTGTAGCCTACAACTCTTTAAGTGATGCGCAAAACAAAAAGATGTAGTGCCAGACATCAGGAAACGCACACCAACCATAAAATAGACACCACTATTGACAGCTCTGATGCATTCACTACTGTTCCATTCTATGAGGGCATACTGGACTACTGGTTTATCCATTTAATGAAATAAGCAGAAAAGGTTTCGTCCAAATAGACTTAGGCATCATCTTCCACCGGACTAATGTTAGCTTCTTATCTAACAACCAAAAGCCAGTTGATCATAAAACCAGTACCTAACATACACATTGGGAACTGCAGTCTCTGATCAAAACCACAATCAAAGATGCTACAAGTTGAAGTGCGAAGAAATGTGTACCCAGACTGGGGTTATTACAGACCTACCCTGAACGGCTAGACTTCCCATATATCAGTGCACAAGCAAAGTAAAGCTGAAAAGGATGCATCCTTGGTACCACTCCAGAAGTAACCTGCCCCATAAGTAAAGTCTCTCCAGCCCCCTGCTTTCGGATTGCACACAGCACACCCTCACTCTTAACCTAACCAAGCCTCCTAATCTGAGCCTAGCAAGTTGCAACGTACAAAGTGGAGATGTCCACCGCTCGTTTCCACCCAGAGCGGAAAAGCTAAAGTAACACGGAAGAACCAAACAAGGCAAGAGTGGCAATTAGAGCCGGCAAAATCCCAATCAGAGTATCCTCAAGCGTCAATGCAACAGTTGTCGTTTTATCAATAATTTTTTTGTTGGAACTTCTCGTATGAATCGAGTATCCAGAGCGGTCAACACCCAACAGGACAAGGTATAAATCCGAATTTATCTTAGGGAATGTTGACAGTAGGCATGGATCGAAACTAATCACGCACAAGATACTCATCCATCCACGAAATTCAAGTTAGAAGTTGATTCGGAGCGTCAAAATTGAATCTAAGTCGTTTGCAGTGTTGCCAAATCATTTGGCTTGGCAAGCAACGACCCGAATCAGTAAAGGATTAAACCTAGAAATCCAATCTCCCTGCAGCAGAAGAGGCGGTAAGCGCGGGAATTTGCCGACCAATCGAGCCTCGAACACAGAAATTCGCTCCCAGACGCCAGAAGACAGCGGGTGTGGGGCTGTGGGCCCGAATTCACGGCCCCCCTCGGAACGCAAATCTCTTCCACCAGCGCCGCCGGGGAGTGGTGCCCGGACACCCGAATCCGCCGCGGGAGGGAGAGAGGGAGAGAGAGGAGAAGCCAGACCCGGCACGTACCATGGCGTGCCGCTCGCCGGCGTTGAAGGAGGCCTTCTGCGCGCCCATGGCGAGCGTGTAGAGCTGCGAGAGCGAGTTGGCGGCGCCGCGGAAGGCCCCGTAGAGCGCCCGGTCCGTCTCCTCCAGCCGCGCCGCCTCCGCCTTGCGCTTCTTCCCGGCCATCTATCCCGTCCTCCTCGCCCCGCTCGCCTCCCGATCCGTCCCGGCCCGGCACGGGCAGAAGGGAGGGAAGGGAGAACCCTATCTAGGGAGGAGAGGACCCGCGGCGAGACGCTCCCCCCGGCGGCGAGGTGACGTCGACGCGCACGAAGCGGCGGCTTTACGTCTCTCTCGCTCGCTCCTCTATCCCTGCGATTTTTTTCTCCTTTTTTCTTTTTCGCCTGCTCTCGTCTCGTCTCCGTGGTTGGTTTGGCTTCTCTCGTGTGGCCATGGTGTGGTGGGCGCGGACGCTGATGCCGACGCGGGGGCAGGGGCCCAGGGCCCGCATGGCGGTGGAAGAAGGGGAGCGTACGGGCACGTGGCGCGGGGGTGTGGGGAGGGGTCGGCCCGCACGTGGGGCTTGATTGATCGACGGCGTGGCGCCGGGGGGCTGTCATGTGGGACCGGGGGGCTGCTCGTCTGGCAGTACGCCAGTGCCAGTGTGTGTCACGATGGCAACACGGAAATTCCCGTCGGAGCCCCGTCCCCCTCCTCGCGGGGAGGAAGTTTCCCCGTTCCCGTCGTCGTCTCCGCTAACTCTCGCGGGAGAGCTCTCCTCCCCATCATCGCCCGCGCGCGGGGATTAATCCCCGGGGGATCCCCGTTCGGCCGTTCCCACAGTAGAAGCCGTCGGAGAGCATGGAGGCAGAGGGCGAAGACATCACGCTCATGAGTTGGCGGCATAGGAGGACTCCGGTCGAGCGGTGCTCCTGGCACAGTGGTGGCGCGCCCTCTTGCGCGAAGGGTCAAGGCGAAGCCGTCAAGGGCGCGCCACCGCAGACGGCACGACACAGACGCCGGACGCGAGGCGGCGAGGGGCGAGTCGCTGTCGCCTGTCGAGCGTTGGCTTCAAGCGAGTCCGTGAGTCCGTGAGTGGCGGCTGGATGCGGGAGAGAAAAAAGGAGGAGTGGAGAAGGAACTAAGGAATAGATTATAGGGTTTGATGTTATATAGCAGTAGATATGGGCACTATGGGCTGGGCCTTTTGATGGACCGGCGCTGGAGCATACAAGCTAAACAGGGTGGTGGTATACGGGGACGAGGAGTGGTAGAACGTCCCCTCCCCCATGATCCACGACGGGGAGAACTTCTTCCCCCAATTAGATCCCCACGGGGATTAAATTAGTACCATCACCGTCTCCTAATGGAGGAATTCCCTGTGGAAAATCGTAGATCGGGGCCCAATTTCCATCTCTACTTATCGGTGGTGAGAGTGGGTCAATGATTTTTTAGTTTTAACTCTTTTTATAAAAATATTTTAAAATAATCCATGCCAAATTTTATTTCTAGTGAGTGGTTCGCTTGGTCCCGTCGCCGCGACACATGGCTATGGGGGTAGTTGGATGCTCAACGCTGGCAGCAGAGTGGGGCCACTAAGTGCGAAGTGGTTGTAGGTCAAGGTTTACACTTTGGGACTTTTCTCTCTTTCATGTTCGTTATCTTTGGCAAGAACTGAGGCGCCTTGAGCACTTCGAGGGGCGCGGGCAGCGAGGCCTGGATATCTGCATCCAAGGTCGATGGTATGAAGGACGATGAAGAGGGAAGTTGAGATAATGCGACGTGGACCCGCCTCAGAGATAGCGCCATCGAAGTGCCCGAGAAGGTGCCAGGGAAAAGTTGCCGAGAGGTGATGTTAAAGGTTAATTTTTTAATTGGGCCTACGCACGCTTGGGTATAAATAGGCCGCATGCGGAGTTGCTGACTCATTCAATACAAGGCTATTATACTTGCTGCAAAGGCAGGCCCCTTCGTGTTGTTTCACATTCAAAGTGCTCTGCAAAGAGCTCGAGGCTCGCTTGTGTAGCAGTATCAGGGCGAGCCATTAGAGAGCTTGAAGTCTCTCACGTTTTCCCAACAGTTCTGCCACCCACCATTTGTCGTCCCAAACACCATCATGCCAGAATTGGAGGCAAACACTTAGATTGAGCATAGCACTCATGAAAAAGAAGAAGAAGTCAATGTGAAGGACTTCACTACCCGGTAGCTCAAAGTCAGATTGTTGGAGGTAGTCATACCCAAAGAGGACCCCGTAGCCTTAAGCTTAAGGAGATTAAAAGGTTATCTCCTTTACAAGTACAATGCCAATAAGAAATCAACATCTCGAACCTAAACAAGGTTGAAGTTTGCAACAATAATAGACAAGGACAAACACCAGGAACATGCACAAGATGAAGATGCTAGGAGGCAAAATGAAGAAATCCTTAGATATGAGTGTTGGGCTAGTTATGGTAACCTTTTAGTCATGTTTTGCCTGATATTTGTGCTTAAGTTGATGCATATTTATTGTTGTGAACTAATGGTAAGTCAAAAGTGTTGTTGTTTTTGGATTATGTTGCAAAATCTAGTAAAAAGACATCAAAATAAGCTATTAAGGAGTCATTGGGAAATAAACCATCAAAGGACAGCCTAGAAGCTAGAAGATGGAGGCAAAGTCGCATACATTTGACCTATCAAAGCCTAAAGAATGAAGGGAAGCCCGGAACTTTTGAGAAGACATCAAGACCGTGAGGTGATGTGGCATTGTGCGGTGCCCTGAAGTTCCAAAACACCCCTTGGCCGCCATGGCCTAGGTTTCACACAGGAAGGCCTCAGCTATATAAATAAAGACTCTGGCATGCCACCAATGGGAGGCATAGAGGGACACCACCACCAGGTGGAAAGGGTAAATGACATGATTCTCTAAAGGCTCAAAGCTTGCATCTTTGATCTCCTCTAGAAATACGGCGTGAAGTGGCATTAGGAGCTTCCCGACGCATCGTGCATATGTTGTGTGCGTCGCCCACCCTACGAGCGTGCAATACAACATGCATGATATGGGGCTACATCTCCTTCCTCCTTCATGGGATGTCTTCATCGTCATCTTTGGTAATCATCATAGATCACTATAGGACCAATGCAAGCTCTCATCGAGTGGATTGTAATAAGGTCGGTACTTGTTAAGAGTAAAAATTGCCACTAACTTGAACTCCTCATCATTAATGTCGATGTCCTCGTTGTCGAGGTCCTCTTCCTCTTCAACATAGTAGTACTCATCAAATTCATCCCTGGGCTCTTCCTTCTCCTCATCCTCCTTGGTATGGCCGTCTTCATCTTCACCACCATCCTCCTCCTCCTCGGTGTGGCCGTCTTCCTCCAGTATCCTCCTCCTCCTTGGCATGGTTGTATTCCTCCTCACCAGCATCATCATCCTCCTCCTCCTCCTCGACATGGTCGTCTTCACCATCAGCATTCTCTTCGTCCTCGACATGGCCATCTTTCTATTCATCATCATCGTTGTCATCCTCCTCTTCCTCCTCCTTGTCATGGGTAGAGGTGACCGTTCCATTGCTTCTCTCCTCGATTTTCAGACGACTCAACATTGTTGTCATTCACGGAGTAGTAGGCTTCTATATCTATGTTGTCCACCTCCGCCTCTGCCTCTGTCTCTGCGTCCACCACTTCATTGTTGTCGGCGAGAGCCATTGCATCCACAACTTCATTGTCATTGCTGTTGGACGAGGACAACCAGGCATTGATGACCGGCGGTGAATCGGGCAACGGGGATGGCGAGGAAGCATAAGAGGAGGACGCCAATGCACATTAATGGATAATATATTGAGAGCTAAACTGGCATGAGTAGAGAGTGTCTTGTGCACTCATGCATGAGTAAGTAGGAGTGGGCACAATTAACCGATAATTGAGAACCGAACCAAAAAAATCAATAACCGTACCGAGTGAACCGAGAACCGAAAGTTCGGTCATCAGTTCGGTTCCTGTTTTGCACTAACCGAACTTTTCTCGATGTTTTTGGTTCCTGAGGTCAGTTAAACTAACTAACCAAGAAAAACCGAACTAAACAAAACATGCCTAGTTCACGTATTCAGCCCACCTGTGCAATGGGCCAAGCTAGCTCACCACGTAACAAAACCTAAACAGCAGAACCCCTTTGGCCCATCACACGATTGCTCTCCTTTCTCAAGTCCCACGAAGGGGACCGTTGGCACTGCCACCCACCCTCGCGAGAGTCGCGAATCCAGCAGAGGCCAGAGGAGCACCGCTCTTCTCGTCGGTGCCCGCATCCGCGACATGCCCCTGCCCTCCGACATCGCTACTTGCTAGGAAGGCCTGCAGCACATCCTCCCGCTCCTGTCCGACGTCCGAGCCTGCGCCTCCTCCTATCTCTCGCGGCGAGTTGTGCCTTCCCCAGGCAGCCAACGACGTGTGGCGCCGGCGGCGTGTGCTTTCTTCCACACGCGGCGGTGAGCTACGCAGGTGCGTGTCTGTAACGACCCGAAAATTCAAAATCTTAAATCATGGTTTAACGAGTTTTCAGAAACTTTTATCGATGAGTTTCCAATCCATCTAAATCCCTTTCCGTCAATTCTAAATTCCCAATCTCCCGAAAACTCCTTCCGACCGTTCGTTCTGTTTCCTCGATCTGCTCGCGCGCGTGCTCCGACCGACCGCCGCGAATCCCGCAACCTCCCGATCTCTCTCTTTTTCTAAATCCATTTCCTCAATCTCTTTTTCTTTTTCCCTTTTCCTTCTCCTTTTTCCTTTTTCCTTTCTTTTTCTTTTTCTCCTTTTTCTTTTTCCCACCTTCTTCCTTCTTCCTCCACGCCCGAACTCCCACCGCCGGCCACCACCCTCCTCCATCCCCTCACTGCTGACGCGCCGCGCCGCCGTACCGGGCCCCCGCCGTGCCAAACTCGCGCACCGGCCGTCCTTCCGCCTAAC
>CM014271.1:34327858-34346496 GCA_004135705.1 Alloteropsis semialata
ATTGAATGAGCTTGTATAGGGTATTGTAGTATATCCAAGTTCCATAAGTATGATGCTAATGAACCCTTATTAATCTTCACTAGTGTACTATACTAACTAAGACTAACATAATGATGAGCAATGAACTTCTATGTGTCAACCCACTCATTCACTTCTATATCATTTACCCCTGTTTAGATTATGGTACATTAATATTGTTGTACGTAAGAGCATTGGATGGCACATCTCTCTTTTAAATAAATGCTTTCCTTGCGGATAAACAAATAACGATACTCTGGAATACTCCCGGATGAAATGCTACAACGTACTTCTGTGCGCTTGCAGAATATCTGTAACGTCTAGATTTACAATGAAGTATCTCTAGTACCATTACTACTCTAAGTAGTGATGCTAAGAAATACCAACAAGCATTTCTGGCGCCGTTGCCGGGGAAAGCAGTGGTTAAAGAGATTTGAACATCCATGCATTTCGTGCAACAAAATTAATTGCCAGTAATCTAACAGGTTTACCCGTTTTGCTCTGTTTCTCTGTGATGTGAAACAGGGTAGTGCATGACTGGTTTCCAACTACCATCCAACTACGTCGAGAACCCAAGTACCATAGGAAGGAGGGTACGCTCTCGTGTCGTAATCCCTCAGGTGTTCTTGTCGGAAACTGAACCAGTCATCGGAGAATCCTCCAACTAAGGAGAACAACCCGTTCCCATAGCATCCCAACCGGAAGAAGCCATGGCCGACAGGACCATTCGTGACTACTCCGCTACCTCCGCTGCCCAGATCCCTACGGGTCCAGCAGTGGAAGTGGGGGATCATGCTTTTGAGCTGAAGGCTCTGCTTATCAACATGGTGCAGGCTAGCCCCTTCTGTGGGAAAGCCAATGAGAACGCCAGTGCTCACCTGCAGCACTTCCTGGAGGTGTGCAGTACCATCACCATCCGAGGGATGGACCAAGAGGCCATCAGGCTCCGTTTATTCCCGTTCTCGCTGCTGGGTAGAGCCAAACAATGGTTCTATTCCAACTGTGAGGCGGTGAATACATGGATCAAGTGTTCCAACGCCTTTTTGGCGAAGTTCTTCCCCATTGGGAAAACCAATGCCCTTCGGGGAAGAATTTCCAGCTTTCAGCAAGAGTCCGAGGAGACGGTCCCGGAAGCGTGGGATCGCTTTCAGGATTACATTTTGGCGTGCCCCCACCATGGCATGCAAGAGTGGCTCCTGCTTCAGAACTTCTACCATGGGCTGTCCCAAACAGCCCGTGAACACATGGATGCTGCTGCTGGAGGGGCATTCCTCTCCTTGACCGTGAACGCCACCAAGCTTCTCATCGAGAAGATGGTGTCAAACCAATCCTGGAATGACGACCGTCTTCAGGGACGCAAATGCGGTATGCACACCGTAATGCGGTATGCACACCGTAAAGGAGGTGGACATGCTGGCCGCCAAGATGGATCTTATTATGAAGAGCCTTGATGACCGCACCAAGGATGGAGGCGCCGACAACGAAGGGCCACTGGACTCACACATGACGTGTGAAGTCTGTGGAGAAACTGGCCACTCGGGGAACAACTGCCCCGAGACACGAGAGGAGGTACAGTTCATGAACGGCAACAACGGGTACCGGCCTCAAGGCAACTGGAATCAGCAATGCCCATTTTACCAGGGAGGTAACAATAATAACTCTTTCTCCAATCAACCTTCCCTTAAAGATCTTGTCCTTGGTCAGGCCAAGATTAATGAGTCTATTTCCAAGAGGCTTGCTGTTAATGATAAGGCTCTGGAGGGCATAAACTCTAAAATAGAAAGTTTGTCCTCCACCTTCCAAAGCCAGCTGAGTTTTAATAAGATGTTAGAAACCCAATTAGCTCAGTTAGCTGCCGCTGTTCCGTCTGGTGATAAGGGGCAAATTCCCGGACAACCGGATTCATCCTTTGAAAATGTTAAGGCTGTGTCCACGAGGAGCGGCAAGGCTACTCGGGACCCGGTTCCCCCTAACCATGTAGAGAAAACAGCAGTACCAAGAAAGAAGATTCCCACAGTGGAAGAAGAGCCGGAAGCTGAACTAGCACCAGCTGGACAGACCGCGCCGCATGAGTTCTACGACTCCAACATCTTGCCATTCCCGCAGCGTCAAAAGAAACCATCCGCGGACGAGCAATTCGCCAGGTTCGTAGAAGTTATACAAAAATTGAATATACATGTGCCTTTGCTGGATGCTATGCAGGTACCGACTTATGCAAAGTACTTGAGGGACATTCTCAACAACAAACGTCCACTCCCAAGTACCGAGGTCGTAAAGCTGACTGAGGAATGCAGCGCAGCGATCCTAAATAAAGTCCCGGAGAAGAAGAAGGATCCAAGATGTCCCACCATCACATGTACAATTGGGACACAACACTTTGAGCATGCACTCTGTGATCTAGGGGCAAGTGTCAGCGTAATGCCAAAGGTAGTTTTTGACCGCCTTAACTATACTACCTTGTCTCCTACTCCCATGAGACTGCAGTTGGCCGATTCCACGGTTCGCTACCCGGAGGGGATAGCCGAGGACATTCCGGTGCGCATCCGGGATTGCTTCGTTCCTATCGACTTCGTGGTACTGGACATGGACGTGAGCAACGATTCGTTGCTCATCCTTGGGTGACCTTTCTTGAGCACAGCAGACGCTCACATTAATGTGGGTGCTGGAGAGATCCAGCTCAACATTAATGGAAGGAAGGAGAAGTTTGAGTTCAGGCCAAAGGTGTAGCAATGCTCCATGATAAAGATCAACTATGGGAGAAACAGTCAGAACGTCAAAGAGGTGGAGGTGACGCCTCCAGAGAAAGACAGCCTGATTAAGTTCATGGAGAAGTTCTGGGAGAAGGATTTCCCCATCCGGTATTATGCAAAGCACAACAAGAAGTCTACACGAGGTGCAAAAGCACAGACAAAGAAAACACCGGAACAAGCTGTCGACCGCCAGAAAAAGGTAAAACAGGTATGGCGGGTTAAATCATCTGTATCCTCATCTCCAGGGTCAGATGCTGCTTCGTCAAGTTGAATCCTACAAAGGAGACGTCTTCGCTCGACGACGTAAAACACGAGTCCTGCGCCGACAGGTACATCGGTGCTAATAGACTAGCTTGGGGGAGGCCCCTCAATAAGGTAAGATCAGGTAAGCATTGTTGAATGAAGTTTTTAGTTCAAATAAAGTTAGTAAATGAGAGCCATCTATGATAATCCCTTAAATGTTTTAAGTCCATGCTTAAATCTTTTCCTTTGGATATGATGAAAAGTTGCTCTTATTTCTCTCTTGTACCTATGTTTCAACCTGTTATTCTCTTAAGTTTTGAGATTGCTGGTTGAGCATGATCTTTTCTGTTATCTTGTCTATCTGTGGGTAGCATAAGCACGCTCTGGTCTAGGTTGTTGTTAGCTAAGATATGATAAGACCTGAGTGCCCTAAGATCTTACTAAGCTGGACTTGATAACCGGAGTTTTCTTTTTAAAATAAAAACAGAGAGTTCCTTATGGTGATTAAATTCCCTACCAAAGCTCATAATGTTTTAAACCCCTACATAAGCAACTTATTTTGCAATGAGTTTTGTCAAGGTCACTGTGATTCTTAGAGATTTACTTCATGCTTTTAAAACCAAGATCACGTACACACCACCATATACATGTTGTGCTTCTATTCTGGAAGTAAACATAACACCCATCCATCTACAAAATAAAAGCTCTACATAAGGTTTGGTACTCTTCCCTAACTTTATTGCAAAAAGAGACATGGAGCTGATGAAAAAAAAGAGAGATAAAAAAAGAGAGCAAATGAAGGCTTTTGGTTCAAAAAATAAAGCCATGTCTCTAAAAGCAACTTTATAAAAAGGGGAAGAGGGACCTGTAAAAAAAAAGAAGAGCTATCATTTGCTATGCCATTCACACACTTGCACATCTTGGTTTGAAGGTATGATTTATTTCTCCTTGAATCCTGATTTTGACTTTACAATATATGCATTGCAAGTATGCAATATAGCTCTCCTAGCACAAGCTCCACTCCAATGAGTGACATGAGAGTTGAGAGAGGAAATTGGAAAGGAAATACGCCATGAGTGACTTGAGAGTACCACCTAAGGAACTCCACCTTTTGAAAATCCCAAAACCTCCGGTTTGATTGTCAAGCAAGGTAGAAGGAAAGGTGCTTGGTCTAAGTCGTTCTAGCCATCAACCGCCCAAGACAATGAGAAGCTACAAGCCCCATGAAAGGCCAAGGTAATAAGGGAAGTTTATTTGACCAGCTTATTCAATCCTTGGTAGAATATCTTGCTGAACCACTGGTACTTTTGAGGTGTAATGAGGAAGCAACTCCTGATCCACTGAGCCTAAAAGTTCTAATCTTTACTCGGGACGAGCAAATGTTAAGCTTGGGGGAGTTGTTGACGGTCCTTATAACATAAAATCCGACCGTCACTAGGCTCAGAAACCAATAAAGATCAAGGCATAACTTAGACATTAGTATTCAAATAATAGTATACCATGCATATCTGGAATATATTTGAGTACAGGGACTATGGTGCAAAAGATGGACGAAACTGGGCACAGGCCCAGGTCGGCCGATCTGGCTAGGTCGGGCGACCTGGCCTGAGCCCCGATCAAGCCCATTTCTCACACAGGTCAAGAAGCACACTAAGGAAGGATCTTGAACGTTGATTCATAGTCGGTGGAAGTTAAGGGTGAAGGATGAGCCACATGTCCATCACATGGATTGAAGGACCCACAACCAGAGACAAATGTACCCAAACCGACAGAACCCAACTGGAACCGACCTTAGGACCCACATGTAAGCCTCCCAGAGGAAGGTGGGCCCTAATGGCGGTTATGGGGGGTCGGCCGACCCAGCCAGGTCGGCCGATCTCGCCGTGCGTCCGACTCGGCCCTCCTTTGACCTACAACTGTAAACCGCCATGGAGATTACATCTGAGCCATGAAGCGCTGAAGACGGTGGATCCAAGGGTCGGCCGATCTTGGGGATTCGGCCGAACTGGGCCCACCTCCCAACTGCCTCAACCGCCTCTAGCTGACTCCAACCACCTTTGTGATGCTACAAATACCTGCAAAGGGCGTCGTACTCAACACACACCAGAAGAAGAGCTCTCCTTTGCTACAAGCTTAGTCTTAGTCTTAGTAGTGATAGTCATAGTGTTAGATCTTCTGAAGGGCTTCCGGAGGAGTCTTGGTAAGTTCTAGAGTTCAGTTCTTGTATTCTCTTACTTACTTGTAATACTCTAAGCTTAATGGAAATACCTTCATACTTATGTTGTATGCCTCAGTTATACCTTATCCACTTGGTATATACTACTTATGTCTTACACCTCAATCAAGTGAATGTATGCTATGACATTGGCTCAATGTGCCTTTTGGTTGCTCTATTTATTAACGTGATAGATAGAGTTGTATCTCGTATTGCAAACATGGTGTTTGGGATATGGAATACTATTGAGGGTACCGCTGCCCCACGGATTAGTAGAGGTAGGCGGCAGGTGGTGACAGCCATGTCCGTCCTTTGTAATCCTCCACGTACGGGAGTGGGTATTAGGCCTTTATGATAAGACGTCCTACTGTCGTCCCTTGATGAGGGAACCACTGGATACCTCGATGTGTCCTCTTGCATACGATCATTGAATGAGCTTGTATAGGGTATTGTAGTATATCCAAGTTCCATAAGTATGATGCTAATGAACCCTTATTAATCTTCACTAGTGTACTATACTAACTAAGACTAACATAATGATGAGCAATGAACTTCTGTGTGTCAACCCACTCATTCACTTCTATATCATTTACCCTTGTTTAGATTATGGTACATTAATATTGTTGTACGTAAGAGCATTGGATGACACATCTCTCTTTTAAATAAATGCTTTCCCTGTGGATAAACAAATAACGATACTATGGAGTACTCCCGGGTGAAATGCTACAACGTACTTCTGTGCGCTTGCAGAATATCAGTAACGTCTAGATTTACGATGAAGTATCTCTAGTACCATTACTACTCTAAGTAGTGATGCTAAGAAATACCAACAGAGGGCCGGCGGGCCGAGCCGCCCGAGCGCCCCCCCTCCTCTGATTCGGCCGAGGGAAGGAGAAAGAGTGGGAGTGATGGCCATTTTTCGAAACCCCCCCCCACTTCCCTCTATTCACAAAAGAACCCTTTTCCCTTTAGAAATATCCAAAGAAAGCCCCTGTCCTTTTAGAATATTTCCAAATAGGTCCCTGGTCATTACCAAACCCCCAAATACTTTTCCAATTTACAAATCAGTCCTTCCACTATACAAATATATTTATCGAAAGATCCTTAGCCCTTTTAATCTTTACAATTAGGCCCTAAACCCCCAAATGAGCCCTAATACTCCCTAAACCTCGTCATTTTATGCGCCAAATTTCTCCGGAATTCCACCAAATTCGCACACACCTTTCTTTCATCCATTCCGGCCGAGCTATACAAAAATCACTCATAAACAATCCTCCTTCCTATTTTCTTTTATTATTTCCTGTTTCCAACTCATCGGTAAAGGATTGTTGTTTTTCTTATTGTGTTTGTTTGTGCGTGCCCTAGACGACGGAGTGAACGAGGAGGGACAGTACCGCAAGCCGGAGTACAAAGGAGAATACCGTGAGCCCGACCCCGAAGACTTGTACCGCGAGCAGGATCTCCCGGAAGCTTTTGGAGACGGCAAGTCCAATCCCATCCTTTGATGCATGTTTATCCCAGTTTTATAAACACAACCTATTGGCCTTTTATAAATTGCATGTCGTTTTTCTACTGAAACCCGGTTGGATAGCCATTCCTTGATTGATATGATCATGCCTTGATGAGCTAGTTATCTCTAAATACGATATGCTCTGTTTGGATGATAACCAATGCTAGAATGCTTAGGACTTGTTTTCTTTACTTAATCAATCATGACTATACTTGGTTTATCAAAGAATAAAAGTGTGAGTGTGTTGAGTAAGAAAATGGGTTTTGGGTTTTGAAAATAAAGAAAGTGTTGGATGAGATGGATGGGTGTTTCCTTGTGAAATACCAAAAGGAGGCTTGTACCTTTGTGGTTAAGCAAGTTGGGAGAAATCCATTTTGTCCGGTTTTAAACCGAGGTGATGTGTCATCTTGCCTAACCCAACTTTTCTCGTACAACCACTCGACTCTTGTATGGTGCAAGGGCTTAGTCTAAATCCCACTAGCCGGGCTGTTAGTTGTCTGGAGGCAGGTGTGCAGCGGGAAGCCAAGTGCCGACTTAGTGTCATGGGTGCCGACTTGGTGTCATAAACCCCCTTGGTTATTTTCTCGTGATGGCTAGGCAGTTTTGGCTATGGTGGGTAATGACTTCGATAGGATCCGCGCTGGCACTAAGGTGACCGTGTTGCGGTACCCTACTTGTGGTGAAAGTGTACAACTCTGCAGAGTTTCCAAACTATTCGAATAGCTGTGCCCACGGTCATGGGTGAGTTATGGCTTGGTCACAATACCGAAGGTTTTGGGATGGGTTGGAGAGTGTGTTGGTTTTGGAAAGAGTCTGGCTTTGTGCTGGGAAGCTACGGCGGATGGGAAATCCGGTAGCATTAAAATTGGGATCCTTTGTGGATCAACCCCACTTATTGTTTTGTTACTAAAAATGGCTTTGCTAAAACATTCCTTGACAAACCAATGCATGTGAAAAATTTGGCTTTATTGCAAATGAACCTTAGCCTTATTCCTTGATATATCCTGTGCATACTTCTGTGTTAACCCCTCCGTGGGTGTGGTTGGACTTGCTGAGTACTTTTGTACTCACCCTTGCTTTTGTTGCTTCAGAAGAAGACCCGGACTTTGTTGTTGAGGACGCTGAATAGGTGGTCGATTCCGCACCCAACTTTGCCTGTGGAGTTTGGACCCGCCCAAGATGTCTTCGCTGTCGCGTAGCTCTGATCCCTTTGTTGAGCCCGAGTGGTTCCTAGTTTGGCTCGTCGCCATGGTTTACCTTTTGGTAATCTTGGCTTGTATCAAGTGCCCGCCCCCTCGGGGGCTGTAAGTTCTGAACTATCTGTTGAATAAATGTGTATCAGCCTCCTGGGACTGATAATTTGTATCACATTTAGTCTCTGCTTAGGCAGGGGCGCTTCAGTGTCAGGCGGCGACAACTTCTCTCGACGGTGATCTGTTCTTCTGTGTTGATTTGCGTTTCATCTTGAGCTACGATTCGTGCTT
The DNA here is from genome assembly GCA_004135705.1 of Alloteropsis semialata. NCBI lineage: Eukaryota > Viridiplantae > Streptophyta > Magnoliopsida > Poales > Poaceae > Alloteropsis > Alloteropsis semialata. The sequence goes on from CM014271.1 coordinate 34,336,079, forward strand.
CTGAAGAATTTTTGGATTTGTTTTGGAGTTGCTCGGTTAGTTCGGTTCGAAACTGAAACCGAACCAAACGGACCAAAGCCGAATTTACTCAGTTCTTGAATCTCAAGAGAACCGATCGGTTCCTATTTTTTGATAACCGAAGTTTTTTAGAAACCGAAGAACCGATCGGTTCGGTTCGGCTAAACCAAATGCCCACCCCTATGAGTAAGGTAGATGTCAATAGAATTCTAAGGAAACAAGAAAAAGGAAACCCTACAAAATGGCATCGGTCTATTTGTAAACAAAAGGAGACATCTATTCTTAAAGAACCATCGTAGATTCTCATTGCAAAATTTGTTGGAACCATCGAATTTTCACAAGAACCCGTCTGAAGAAGTATACACAGTCTAGTTTCGCAAGTACTACTCCCTCCATCCAAACAAGTCAAAATGCTCCAAGTTTAACCAAATTTAGAGATAAGGACAATAAGAAATACAATATGAATGAATATAATTTGATTTATTATGAAATATATTTTCATAACTTACTTATCTAATGTTTTAGATTTTAATATTCTTCGCCATGAATTTGGACAAACTAAAAGTAGTTTGACTTATAACATAACAAATCGATACTTAGGAAAAAGTCTACATAACCTTCTAAAGTATGGAATGTGGAATACTTAACCCCCTAAACTACAAAATTAGATGTTCAACACCCTCAACTATACAATACCATTTAAATAATCCCCGAAGTGGTTTTAGAGGTGGTTTTGCCACATGGCGACTAACGTAGACGATGACATAGCAGAAAAGTCTATATAACCCCCCCTCCCCACCCACAAACTATCGAATATGGAATACTTCATCCCTCTGAACTACAAAATAAGATGTTTAATCTCCTCAAGTATATAATATTGTTTAAATAACCCCCTAAAGAAATTTTAGAAGCAGTTTTTGCCACATGGTGGCTGACATGAACGACGACATGGTTGCCATCCCTATGTTGTGGTACCTTGCTAGGTGCGAGATTAGAGGGGCAGATAAAAGCACAACCTCTAGACAATGGTGGCAGGCCCAAGTGCTCTACCAGCCCATTGAATGGGAGTAGGAGGACGGAGGCAGCTGTCGAGGAGGGTATGTAGGCAACGATGGAGTGAGCATGAGGGTGATAGCGACTGAACACCATCGGTGAAGAGTTGGGTTGCAAGGATGGTGATAGGGCGGAACTTGAGCCTAGCGGTTCCAAATTCAGCAGCCGACGCTCCCTCCCCATCCCAGTGCAGCATATTGGCCTCTCGGGTGTGATAGAGAGAGGAGGAAGACAAAAGAAAATGGTATGCCTAACATGTAGGCTATTGCCACATCATCATCCAAGTCAGCCACTTTGTGGAGAAAATCACCTCTAAAAATTGAATTAGTGGTATTTAAATATTATTGTATACTTAGGGGCTTAAACATCTAATTTTGTAATTCAAGGAGTGAAGTATTCCATATTCGATAGTTTGGCGGTTATGTAAACTTTTCCACCACATCATCGTCCACGTCAGCCACCATGTAGCAAAAACCACCTCTAAAACCGCATTGGATGGTATTTAAATGATATTGCATAGTTGGGGGGGTTAAACGTCCGGTTTTGTAGTTCGGAGGGTGAAGTATTTCACCTTCTATAGTTCAAGGGGTTATGTAGACTTTTTCAATCGATATTGTAAATGTGGATGGAGGGAGTAATTAGTAATGGCAAAAGAGTTTTGATAAATAATACACAAGAGAGCAATATTTATACAAAAGCAAACATAAAAACTCCAAAATTAAAAGAAATAAACTTCCCACATTAATTAGTTTATACCTACAACAGAGAAACACAGAGCATTTGAGAATTACTTGTCTACTACTAACAATTTAACTAGTCTCGAGATAGCCAGTCAGGATCCATTTCCATGGAGATGATGACCAACTACAGTCCCCAACTTGCTAGAGTGTCGATTGCATTCCCATCAAAACATATGTAAAACTTTTTTGACCACCACTGCTTGTCTTCTGCTACAAAGTATACCATGTTCTGTTTCAAGTTGGCTAGACCACCATGTCCATTCTCGGGTAGAATAAGACACTTGATGGTGCCAAAGAGGATGGTTTTATTCTGCAAGTCAGTTGCTTTTGCCGATGGTATCGGCTCCCAGATTTTACCGTCAAAGGAATATAGGGTATACGGCACCATAGACGAGTGATGGTGGCTTTTTCTTCCCAGTCCCAGGTTAACGGAAGGTGTCTCTTCCTATGCTGGATAAAGTTTAGTCGGTCTTTCCCCTTTGGATAAGGAAGAGTCAGCCATTCCAAGAACTCATACCTCTCAAAACCATTCTCCAATGATGGGCCCTTATTGCCCTAAGAACCTCCACATGTGTTCATATGATGAGTGTCATAACTCTACCGAAGAGATGGTGCTCTAGTCGGACTGGCACCAGAAGTGCCAGATGTAGACAAACGATGTCACTGCCCCCACACGGTGATCTTAGCGGCCACCAGTTGGATAACACCAGGAATGGTTTTAGGTCATCAGGCGTTTTCAAGCCCACCATACATGCTAGGAGAAGATCATGAAGGCAACATGAGGGGAGGGGAGGCAGGACAATGTGCTCCTTAGAGGAAAGGAGCGGTGCTGCTCCGTGTTCTTCATATCAACTGCGAGAAGATAGCCCAATCCGGCGCACGGATCAACCTGCTAGTTCTTTTCCTAACTAGCACATGAAAGGTGTTGATAAACAGCTAGTTGTTCGCCATGGATACAAATTGCACTTTTTAAATCTGACGGACTTCTTGGGTTTTCATAATCCAAGGGGCAAATGCATGAGTTGTAGGAGAACGAGAGACGATGCACCAACTTTTGCAGACCTCTCTAAACCTGATAAAATCTTTTGGATCCATGAGGTTATTGGTGATTACGTAAATCTGATATGGAATAAGTTTTGACCAGCTCTCTCTCTGCATAATGGTTTGATGGAGCCTCTCCCTCTATGGAAAGCAACTGGGAGTTAAGCTAGCAGTGAAGAGAACAAGGGCAATCGTGATCTAAATCTAAATAGAGCACGAAGAGGGATGGATGAAATGTCATGATATTGTGCCATGTCCTATTTTCCAGATCAAGTCCGGATTGCCATGCGCAAGGGGATGTACCTCTTGATTGCCCAAAACTACGGAAGTGGTTCTTCTTCATCGGAGCATGGCCCTGAGTGTCAATGCTGAAGGGAGTGAAAGCAGTTCATCTTCAAGAGTTTGGCTAGTTTCAATCAACAGGCACATACAGATGGCTTCGGAAAGTCCATCATATTTAAAGGAGACAGTCGTTGGAGTCGATAGATTTTTCCAACACACCAAAAATAGAGCCATCGGTTTTCACCAGACGGTTTCTCTTGATGACTATCTGTCTTTTCAATCAAAAGTAGGTTTTGGAGAGCTTGTTACCGTTAGTTAGAATTTTAGCTGTTTACAATCTGTAAGTGGCCAATGGGTTTTGGCTTACCGTTTGAAACATCTCATTGGTTTTAACCCTTTTTGGCGTAGTATGGGATGGAGAGTGGGACACGTTCTACCGCTAGCTCTGGCGAGGTGGGCAGCCGCCTACAAGTTTCTGAAGCAGGTTTGCCAAGGAGGCTCCTTGAGCTCCGGTCGAACCTGTATCATGGCAGTGAATGGATGAGCTTGTATATGTCCAAATGCGTACATATTACTCTGGTGTTTACCGTTGTTACTATGACGTCTATATGATGCTTGCGAACTTGTTTTTTTTTTTGGAAAATTAACACTCCATATGTTGTTATCACTTGAGACACGTATGTATCATCATTTATTTGTTAAAAAAGACCGGTTATGATATGCTCCTTTAGATCACAAGGTCATCCACTATAAAACAATCTTTTACTGCCGGTTCGTAAAGGGCAACAGTGAAAGGTCGACAGTGAAAATAAGCAGCAATGAAAATAATTTTGAAAACTGCATAAAAATACCAAATGATAGAAGAAAACTTATACTCGGATAAGAGGCAACCGCAATGGACCAGCTACCCTCTACTCCAATGCTTTTTTTTTTTTGCACTTGTTACCTTGTATGCGATTCAAACACATGACCTCTTTGTTCACAACCTTACTTAGGGCTTGTTTGGATAAAAGGATTTTAAGAGAAAAAATGGAGGAAACCAAAACGTTTGGATCAAAAGATCTTTAGACGAAAAATGGAGGAAACAAAAACGGAGGAAAGGAAAACGAGCAGAGGGTTTGGAACAAAGGAAAGCTGAATTCCTACGCTCCATGTGACAAACACAAGGAATAAAACGTCCACTCTGACCCAAGGGAACACATCTTTGCCGGTTCTCCTTCCCACTGATGCTCACTTCTGTTGTTGTCTCCTCCCTCACACCATGGCTTGATCCATGCAGGAAAAACTGGTGGAGGACGACTCACCTTTGCCATAGATCTACTGCGTCTTGTAGGTTTCGATTTAAGCAAATATGTTGTTATCAAGTCAATAGATCTGGTACACAGGATGGAGGGCTTCCAAATTTAGCCATTCAGGATTTGCTTGGAGTTTTCTGTACAAGAGGAAAGAGGGAAGAACGGCTCCGAGGAGGGGGCCGAGGGATGGAGGTAGAGGACAACGGTTGCGTGGGAGAAAACTTTATTGTGGGGCCCATGCTATACTTATTTAGAATCCTATTTTCCTTTGACCAATTAATAAGCACATAAATCACCATTAGAAATGACAAAGTAAATTGGAAAACACATTTGTTTCTGAGGGCCTGTTTAGTTCGGTAAGAAAGTTTGCGAAATTTACTGTAGCAATTTTAAACCGAAGATTAGGAGGACTAAACATGATCTAATTATAAAACTAATTACACGGATGGACAGAAAATCGCGAGACAAATCTATTAAGCCTAATTAATCCGTTATTAGAGATTGTTTACTGTAGCACGACGCTGTCTAATCATGGTCTAATTAGACTCATTAGATTCATCTCGCGAAGTTACCCGGGGTTATGGAATGAGTTTTGTCATTAGTTCATGTTTAATACCTTTAATTAGTATCCTAATATTTGATGTGACGGATAAATAGTGAAAAGTTGTGAAACTTTCCTCAAATAAACATGGCCTGATAGTAGAAGTGTTTTGTTTCTTAGGGAGTTAGGGAGGTGTCATCATGCAACTTATTTTCCGCGATCCAAACAGCTCAAAGATTCTATTCCTGTATTTTGGAATCTGTAGCTTTCTTGTTTTCACTCTTTCTCATTTCTGTGTTTTCCCATTCCTTTATTTTGCAATACTTTGTTCCAAATGCTCTTGATTACTGCATCACATCATCACTTATGATTAGTCGTGGGATGCAATTCTTTTTATATTAATCTTTCTGAATCTTTATAAATTTTCAAAGGCCAAACCAAAAGTTCGATCAAGCATGGACGGATCAATAGGTGGGCCGGCCCACCCTAAGATCTGGCCCAAATAGAAGCACCTGTGACCTGTCTGATTCCCGAATTTTTTTCAATTTTTTTTCACGATTTTTCAAAAATAACGGTTGGATGACAGAATTTGCAATTCTGTCATCCAACCGCCGTATCATTTGGCTGCCGCCAAATGATACGGCGGTAACAGAAGCTAACCGCCGAATGAAACGGCGGTTAGAGCAACCGCCATTTGAATTTGCGGTTTGAATTTAAAAATTTAAATTTGAACTGCATGAGGAAGCAAACCGCCGAATGGTTTGGCGGTAGGTGTCGGCACGTGGGCCCGGGATCCTAACCGCCAAACCATTTGGCGGTAGGGGGATACCGCCCCTTGCCGCGCCGTCCGATCCGGCGGGAAGCCTCCCGCCGTCGGATCCACGACGGGATCCCCTTACCGCCGAATGATTCGGCGGTTAGGGGGCTGGCCTCTATATAATCCGAAATCACGTTTGAAAATTCATTCTAAATCAGAAAAAAGAAAAACTAGGGTCAGAGAGGAGGGTTAGGGAGAGGAAGAATCAGCGGCGAAGCCCTGCCAGATCTGCGCTTCGGTTTGAGGTAAAATCCGATCTCGTAGTTGTAACTTCAATTTGGTAGATTTATGACTTTGTAATTATTTTAGTATTTAGTTTACACAGTATGAAATCGTATTATTATTTTTGAGTTACTGATATTAGACTTAGTTACTGAAATAACTATTAGAGACAGTTACTGATATTAGATTTAGTGACATTAGTTTGAGTTACCTTATATTTAGTGACATTAGAGATAGTTAGAGTCATTACTTTTAGTGATATTTGATATTTATTAATATATCTTTTTATATTAGATGGACTGATATTAGAGTTTACCCCACAATTTTATATATACTGTAATTATGCATTTTAGAGTATACATTACAGTTTATATCTTTTTATATTAGAGTTTCTGTTAGAGTTTTATGCATATTAGAATTTATATAATAATTTAAATTAGAGTTTATATTAGAATAATGACATTATATTAGAGTTTATATTAGAGTAATGACTTTATATTAGAGTTTATATTAGAGTAATGCCTTTACATTAGACTTTCTATTAGAGTAATGACTTTATATTAGAGTTTATATTAAACTTTATATTAGAGTAATGACTTTATATTATAGTTTATATTCGACTTTATATTAGAGTTTATAGTAGAGTTTTATTGATATACGAGTGTATTATGCATAAGTTTTTTATGAGTAGAAAATCTTATTAATTCTTCCTATTGTCCTGGTTTGGTTTTAGGCATGTTTGAACCATTATGGTTCCAATTGTTCTATGGATCAGGGGAAGTTAGATATGGTCCTGAAGGGGTAGACCTGTCAGATTTTAGTTGTACCACCAGAAAAGTAGCTAGAGCAGCAGAGAGAAATTGGGTTTCAATAACAAAGTGGCTTTATCATTCATTTGGACTTGATGAAGCCCAGCATGACCTGTCAGTGATGGCAGTGATGAACAGAAGTGCAACTACATATTGGGAACTAGTTGCGCTTCAAGGAACCCAGAACTGGAGGTCATATGTGACACTATGTACGCAGCATGGTATGCCGCTGGTGTTGCTTGTGCGAGCCTTCCACAAGGCTGGGGCCAGCAGTGAAGTGCACGAAGAAGTTGATGCTGGAGGGGAAAACCTTGAAGATGCTACTGGGGAGGAAGGTGAACAAGTGGAAGAAGCGGCAGCCGGACAAAGAGACAACGCACCCCCTGAACCATCGGGGAGCTTGATGAAGCAGAAAATTTTCCTGAGATGGTTTTGGAGGCAGAGAGGGAGGGCACAGAGCATGAGCAGTACTTTGAGGAGGACTGGTCGGATGATGACGACGCCGAGGAGGTGCAGGTGCCAAGGAACTGGGTGAACTATGACTTCTCACAGCTTACGATAAATGAAGGCCAACAAGTCCCCTGGGAGTACAGGTGCAACGAAATTTGCCTCGGTTCGTGCTACAAGACTGCAGAAGAAATGAAGGATGCAATCAAACAGTGGTCCACTTTGTGTTTGCAAAGGGAGTTCAGGGTTGTTAAGAGCAGCAAACAAGTCTATGACATATGCTGCGTCACAGAAGGGTGTCCTTTTCGGGTTCATGCATTCTGTGGGAAGTGGAATCCTTACTGGGAGGTGAGCAGAATCGAGGATCACACATGTGTGCTTGAGCAGCTGGACACAGACCACCGGAACCTCACATCTGGTTTTGTGGCAAACTTGATGTATGCACAGATCATTGATAATCCAAGCTACGAGCCCAAGTCTATAATATGTGCCATCGAGGAGAAATTCAAGTACAAAATTAGTTACGGCAAGGCATATAGAGCGAGACAGAAGGTATTCGAGATGAAGTGGGGGACTTATGAAGCATCATATGACAACCTTCCTGCTTTGCTGCACGCCATATGCCAACGAAATGAAGGGAGCTTCTATGACCTTAAGACTTTTCCCTCTGTCTTAAGGCCAGGGAAGCAAGTGCTGCAGCGGGCATTCCTGGCATTGGGGCCGTGCATTAAGGCTTTCAGACACTGTAGGCCAGTCATTTGCATTGATGGGACCTTCCTGACTGGAAGGTACAAAGGCACAATCCTCACCGCCGTTGTCGGCGACGGTAACAATCAATTAGTGCCTTTGGCCTTGGCTTTTGTGGAGAAAGAGAGCGGAGACACCTGGTATTGGTTTCTGGAGAGGCTGAAGAGTATGGTTGTGGGGGATGTGCCAAACGTGTGTGTCATACACGATAGGCACAAAGGTATTCTGCAGGCAATTGAAGAAATGAAGAATGGCAGCACCGAGCGGCAGACATTACCACGATGGCCCGACGTCGTGAGCAGGTGGTGCATCCGTCACATGGGGGCAAATTTCCATAGCCAGTTCAAGAACAAGGCACTGATGAAGCTGTTCAAGAGCTTATGCAGCCAGAATCAACAGAGAAAGTTCAACCAAATCTGGAAGAAACTAGATGACCTTATGAAGAAACAATCAGAAGAGCTGGCAAAGAAACCCGTGACAAATGCAGCAGACGAGCCCAAGTCTCTTGAGGATGTAGGGTTGGACACTGAGCAGACTAGAAGGAGAAGGGGTCGTGCAATTAAGACTTTCAGCCAGTGGATTGAGAATGAGCCCAAAGAAAAATGGGCATTGATCTATGATGAAGGAGGTGCCCGGCATGGTATAAAGACTACAAACTATGCCGAGGTTTACAATTGGGTGCTTCGTGGAGCTAGGGGTCTCCCCCTAGTGGGAATCATCGAGTTTTTCGTGTACCGCACAATTAAATATTTTCATGACCGGTATGGAAAGGCTACGGCTGCCATGGAAAACAACCAATTGATGTACGGCTACAAGATGACCGAGTATATGGATGAGAAGCAGAAGAAGGCTCTATTGCACCGTGCGTATCCGCTGGGTTCAGCTGAACGGCGGTTCGAGGTTCGTTGCAAGGACAAAGGTAGGACGGTGGCCGGACGGAAAAGGGTTACACAAGAGTGTGTTCTCAGAAATGATAGTTGCATTTGCACGTGCCAGAAGCCTCAGTTGCTGCACAAGCCTTGCTCCCATGTGATTGCTGCCTACTATGAAGCTGGGGGACTGCAGCCCCGTATTTACGTCTCTCCCTACTTCTTCAAGCAAACCATTATGGCTACCTGGAGTTCTGAAGTGTATGGCTATGGGATATTAGGCTCCTTCACCAACAACCCGGGGAAATATGCAACATATATCCCAGATCCTGATCCAGAAATGAAGCAAGGCCGTGGCCGACGAAAGAAGAAGCGCATTAGGAATAACATGGATCGATCTGAAGCTGGTCCAGACGTGCGTATCTGCTCTAAGTGCAATGAGGTTGGGCACACATACAAGAAGTGCACTGCGACGTCGTATTATGATCCAAGCGGTGCCGGCAGGTCATCAAATGTGGTTTCAAATCCTCCATCAAGGGGCGCTGGTCGTGGCCGTGGCACCCATGAGGGCCTCATTTAGAACTACCTTGCCATTGTTGTAATTATTGTATTATTAGTTATGTAATGTAACTTCTGAATTATTATGTAATGGTAATGTAAGTTCTGTATTGTAAGTTCTCACGCATTAGTTATTTAATGTTAGTTCTGTAATATAAGTTCGGTAAAATAAGTTGTGTAATATTAGTTATGTAATGTAACTTCTGAATTATTATGTAATTTAAGTTCTGAATAATGTTTTTTAAATATTATTGTTTTTAACACAAGTTATGTTTTTAATATTATTGTTGTAATTATTGTATTATTAGTTATGTAATGTAACTTCTGAATTATTATGTAATATTTTTAATATTATTTTATTACTATTAGTTTTGTCTATGTCAATGTTTATCTTATTCTGTTTTTCCACAAATTTCCTGCAGCTATGGCGGACCCAGCGTACGTGACTCCTGAGTTGCTCGACAGGCGACTCGACCAGCAGCACCGTTCGTACCACTCGGCCGTGCTGGGGGTCGACGTCGGGAGCAGCTTTCGCTCTCGTGTCGGCATGACTTACATGCCGCTACACCCCCTCTTTTTTCGAGGTAAGCCGTCACTTCAAATTGTCAACATTTATGATATGTTACAAATTTTATCTAATGCGAGCACTACTTTGCGTTGCAGGTTACGCGCAGCAGGCCTTCTGCCTCTCGCGCATCTGGTGGAGGGCGACATGGACCGGTCGCACGTGAAACCAGCGGACCGCATGACACGGTTTCAGTTCGACTACTCGTTGCTGGCGGCTCTTCTCGACAGGTGGCAGCCAGAGACGCACACCTTCCACCTCACCGTGGGGGAGATGGCGCCCACTCTGCAGGACGTGGCCTTCCTGCTTGGCCTGCCGCTCGCAGGCGACGCCATGGGGGCGACCAACCCTCCGGCCACTTGGCGGCGGGACCTCCTCGACAGGTTCGCGCACGTTCAGCGGAACGAGCGCGCG
>CM014271.1:34348490-34360061 GCA_004135705.1 Alloteropsis semialata
CCAGCGATGACCACAGGCGGCACGTCCACGTCGGCAGGGCAGGCCGTCCACGGCTTAGGTACGTAATTGACCAAACGATATTACTATATACTTTTACTTGCGTACTAACGTGATTGTTTCAGGCGGGACACCCGACGACCCAGTCGAGGAGCAGCACCCTGCGACCACCCAGTGGACGGTCCCCTCCGACATTGAGACCTGGTACCGACAGGGGCAGGGGTCGCAGGAGGAGGTTGGTGGTTCGCAGTTAGGTAGCGCCCCTGTACCTGCTACTCAGTTCTCGCAGCAGCCACCGTTCGCGACACCGCCTCCTGCGGATGCAGGGCGCCCGAGTCGGCAGGCACCGCCACCTGACCCCCTCACGTACTCCGTGCACCACACGAGGGCCGCGCAGCAGGCGGCCAGGAGGGTCAGGCCTAAGGTGGTCAAGCGAGGCCGCATTTAGTTTTTTACTTTTTACGCTCGAGTGATTATGTATTGTACTGGATGTTGTATTATACTTTTCATGTTCAGTACTTTCTTGTTTGTGATATTATTCGTTTTCCTTCATTCGCAAGCATTTTAAAAAATTTACGGTGCCACATACAAATTACACCGCTTTTTCAATGCAAAAATGAAAAAAAACCCTTACCGCCGTTCCATTTGGCAGCAAGTGTAACCGCCAAATGGAACGGCGGTTACTTCAACCGCAGGCCGGCGGTTAGAGGAACCGCCGGTTAAAACGGCGGTTAGATTTAACCGCCGATTAAACCGGCGGTTAATCCTAACCGCCGTTTTATTTGGCGGTTTCACTAACCGCCGATTCATCCGGCGGTTAGCTTCTCTTACCGCCGTATCATTTGGCGCGGTTGGATGACAGAATTGCAAATTCTGCCATCCAACCGTTATTTTTGAAAAATCGTAAAAAAAATTAAAAAAAATTCCTGATTCCCCATGAGACCCACAAGGCCACAACGAAGAGAGACGCAGCGGCGTGCGACTTGGCATTCTCGCCGCACTCCCGCGGACGGCGCAGCGCGCGTCTGCCGCCTGGCCGAAGGCGCGGGTGCCACGGTGCGAGACGCCGTCGCCGAGGATGGAGCTTCAGTTCCAGCTTTCCACGCAGGATTTGTTTCCACCGGAAGGTGATCAGCAGCGGCCATGCGCCAGCAGGCCGGCACGAGCGCGAGGCGCGGGGGCCCTCTTAGCCGGCGGGAGGCAGCACTGCACAGCGACTGGTGCGAGCGCACCAGCAAGGCACAAGGCAGCCGGCTTCCTTTGCAATTTGCAAGCACGATTGCAGCCTTGCAGGAAGCAGTAAGCTAGCATGGCAAATAACTAATTCGCATGTGCGACTTTGCACCTTGCAGTCTTCCACTCTTCCAGTTTCAGATTAACCCATCAAATAATTCGCATTGCAATTAGCCAATTATGCAAGGTAGCTTGTAGTCTTGTACTGCAGAAATGAGAATTGTAGTGATAGCTTTTGTACCCAAGGATTGTAGGCTTCTAGTTGTAGCCATGATAGTAGAATCCCACATTGCACTTTTTAACTTGTGTCTTAGAAAGATGGAGATTGCATCCCTCTTTCGGAAACCTTGCTAACCTCTCAGCTAAGCTTTTTTAGGCAAATTGATACTTAATTGTGGAATTGAGTCATTTGTGGGACACTTCAGTAAATGTTTGTGACAATAATTTTTTTGTTGGCCCACCCTAACTTCAAAACTTAGATCCGCCACTGTGATCATGTTGCATATTTTTGTGGCCATACCTTACATGCTACTAGTTCAATAAAAAAATATCATTAAAATAATTGAAAATAAAAATGGGTGTACATGAAATTAATTTATATGTACTAAAAATTCATTTTATCCATAAAAAATAGAAAACTATTTCAAAAAAATTGGGAACACCTACATGGTAACTTATATGCTGTACAACATAGGTAAAAATAATATAAAAAATATATTTATGTAATATGAGTAACAATAATGTTTTAGGTGTGTAAACTTGAAAGTTTTGCCTCGAAATATATGAAAGAGTGAGGATGTATGTGTTTGTAAACAATGTATAGTCCTTTTATACACACTAAAATTTTTATGATCACCCATTACATGCTACTAGTTCATAAAAAATCATAAAAAGACAGTGTGCAAACCGGTGGTGAAAATGAAACCGTGGCTATATGAGGCCAAGTAGCACAGAACATTTCGTGCGAGGTTATTTTCTGAAACCGTGGTGCCTTATACATTATGTAAAACCCAATTGATTTTAAACATTGTTTTGACTTCTTATCCCTGTGGTGTATATTTATCAACATAAATTAAGTTATCATGTCAAACAAATTCAATAGAAGGAAATTCTAAACATATAAAGTATCAAAAATTTGTAAAACATCATGTTGGTAAAAAAATGCTATATAAATAATATCTGACCGATTGTGTACAAAAGGTATTGTAATAGCATGGAGCAGTACGTTTACATAGGCCCGACTTCTGGGAGAGAACAATGCTTGCATGTAATCCGGTACGGATCCACCCTTGTGTCTGCAAAGTAACGGCTCCTAAACGTGCTTACAAAATCAGATCCAAACCGGCCTGGCCCACCGAAGTAGGCAGAGAGTGTGTGGTCACCGGCGTTGTATGGCGCAACCATGTAGAAGACAGGGGAGGGATACCGATAGACATGCTTCGTCTCCGGTGTCCTCCACTCTCGACGACTGTCCATGACCTGCATGCCATGGATGTAGGTGCATTCGCCCAACCCCCTCACGCAGAATCTACCGTTGCCCATTGCCGTTCTCGTGTGCTTCCCTTCGTTCCGCTTGTCGCACACCTCGCCGCCCCACCACACTGACAGGCCGTGAAACCCTGGCGACAATGACTCAGGTGGCCAGTACTCCAGCGCTGCCCCATTGTACAATGCCCACCAGCTTCCCGTCCTTGGATCCTGAGTGATTGGCCTTGCTCATCAGGATAACGGATATATAATACGCACAATAGTTGTAGGGCAAAACTGATCAGCCTCAATTTGGTCGAAAAATATAATTCGTAACACATTTACAGTTTCCAAATATTAAGTTGACAAGCTTCGTGTCCGTGCGTTGCTATGGGCGATACATATCATAGACAAATGGCGTACTAATCTTACTGACAAGCTATCAGTTCAGTAGACAACATTTTATTTAAAATAGCTTTTTGAAAACAATTTTTTATTTGAAATCAACAATAGCTATGATGCCACATCAAAGAAATATGGACTGCTATTGATTTATCTCATCTATTTACAAAGTTTTAAGATTTTTTGAAAACCATCGTTAGTGTTTAACAGCTCACTTGACAATTTAGATATACTTTTTCAAGTAATAATTTTAATTTAAATCTACAGTAGCTATGATACCCGATCAAAATAAAATGGGTCGTCATTGATTTATAGCATCTATTGACAAAATTTAAGATTGTTGAAAACTATCTCGAGTGCAAACAACTCATTTGGACATTTAAATATAATTTTTCAAAATAATTTCTAATTTAAAATATAAATTTACTTTCATACCGGAACCAAAGAAAAAATATTAGTTTTGACTTATAGCATTTGTTTACAAAGTTTTAAGATTTTGAAAACCATCTTATGTTTAAACAGTTCACGTGACAATTAAATATAGTTTTTTCAGAATAATACATAACTAAAAATTTGAATTTACTATCATGCCAGATCAAAGCAAAATGGGTCAATTTTGATTTATAGTATTTGTTTACAAAGTTTCAAGATCATTGAAAACCATCTCAAGTGTAAAGAACTCACCTAATAATTTAAATATAGTTTTTTCAAAATAATATTTATTTAAAAATCCATATTTCTGTCATGCCAAATCAAAGCAAAATGGATCACTTTTGATTTATAATATATTTACAAATTTTAAAGATTTTTGAAAACCATCTCGAGCAAGGATGAAAATGGATCGATATGAATGGATATGCACGAATATGAATATATATATTTATTTTTCTCAGATCAGATTCAGATACAGATAGCGTTAAATGTATCAGATATAGAATGGATATTGATATATGTTATATATCTATATGAAAGGGGCTATATGAAATATCCAACTTTGACTACCCGAATTCGGATATCAATCGGATATTGAATGTCCAAATACAGATATCCGAATATTGATTTAGTGTCTAACCCTCTCGGTCAATCAGACGAAAAATATTCCTACCGTTTTCATCCCTATTCTCGAGTGTAAACAACTCACTTGACAATTTAAATATAATTTTTTAGAATAATTTCAAATTTCAAATCAAAATTTACTACCATGCCACATCAAAGAAAAATACATTATTTTTTATTTATAGTATTTGTTTATAAAGTTTTAAGATTTCTAAAAATCACCTCGAGCGTAAACAATTCAATTGACAATTTAACTGCAGTTTTCTAGAATAATTTTATTTACAATCTAAATTTATGATCCTGCCACATCAAAGTTAAATAGATTGTATAATATTTTTATACAAAGTTCTAAGAATTTTGAAAACCATATTTAGTGTAAATAGCTCACGTGAAAATTAAATATAGTTTTATATAATAATTTTTAAATAAAGATCTAAATTTACTATCATGCCAAATCAAAGCAAAATAGATTGTGTGGTATTTGTTTACAAAGTTCTAAGACTTTTGAAAACCATCTTAGTGTAAACAGCTTAAGTGAAAATTAAATATAGTTTTTATAATAATGTTTAATTAAAGATCTAAATTTACTATAATGCCATATCAAAGCAAAATGGGTCGGTTTTAATTTATAGTATTTGTTTATAAAGTAAGATCTTTGAAAACCATATCAAGTATAAAGAGCTCCCAGTAGGGGAAAAACCCTCCCGTTTCATTAAAAAAAAGTGTAAAGAGCTCACCTGACAATTTAAATATAGTTTTTTAGAATATTTTTAATTAAAACTCTATATTTACTATCATGCAAGATCAAAGAAACATGGATCAATTTTGATTTATAGTATTTGTTTACATAGTTTTAAGATTTTTGAAAACAAGTGTGAACAACTCACTTGACAATTTAAATGTAGTTCTTTAGAATAATTTTTATAAAATCTAAATTTACTATCATGCCAGATCAACAAAAATGGATGATTTTTGATTTATAGTATTTGTTTACAAAGTTTAAGATCTTTTAAAACCACCTTGAGTGTAAACAACTCATTTGACAATTTAAATCTAGTTTTTCAAAATAATTTCTAATTTAAAGTCTAAATATATTACCATCTAGATCAAAGCCAAAATGGATCACTTTTGATTTATAGTATTTGTTTACAAAATTTTAAGATTGTTGAAAACCAACTTGAGTATAAATCGCTCGTGTGACAATTTAAATATAGTTTTCCAGAATAATTTTAATTAAAAATCTAAATTTACTATCACGTCAGATCAAAGTAAAATGAATCATGATGATTTATAGCATCTACTAAAAATGTTTCAATGTTTTTGGAATTTTTTAGTATTTATTTTGTTTTGATTGGATTGTTCGGAGGAAGTGTATTTCGAACCAAGGAAAGACAATGGTGATGGAAGACGGACGACAACCCAATGTGACAAAAAAAAAGTCAATGTATGTTTGTATCATTTTAGGAGTAGAGATTGATTTTTTTTTTGTTAGATATACTTCTGAAACTCAATAAAATTATAATTAATATTAGCTAGGAAAACTATTTGTACGTACATGATTTTGACTAGATATAGGTTCAAAACAATACAGATGTTTATGGGTGGACCATATATTCGTATTTTAGTTCTTCTCCAAATATTTCACCAATAATAGGCAGGTAAGCGTATCTTCGTATGGGAACGAGACGGGGAGAAACATGTTCATGTTGGATGAATTGATAAACGCTTAATCACACGCACCTTGTGCATTTGGAACGAAATGTCGTACTGCACACTGTGGTACTTTGAGATGGGCCGTAGGGCAGCACCAAGTGCGAGTCGGTCCGAGACTTGGACGAAGCCAAGGCACATCAAGTTGAAACAATCACGACCACTATGTAGATCCTGCATATGACTTATGGATTACTAACATGCATGTAATATGGTGGCGTCATATCTATCTAGAATACAATACTCTGAATGAAGTTAAAGCGTAGAGGGCTAGATTAATGGCAAGTAATAATTATATTCTTCATAAAAAAATGAAACAAGAAAGGGGGGAATCACATTACCACCGAGCGAACAAAAAGTCTTGCGTTCCTTTTACCATAGTCGTCATATAGAAGAGGACTTGCCTGAAACAAAATGAATAAGCTATCAATAATATCATCCTGATTTTCTTTTTTCCTTTCTGCAGCCTAGAGAAAGGAATGCCATAATAAAGCACTCGATAAATTAAACCAATACATGATAAAATCACTTATATATGATGATAGAAAGTTTTTGCATAACAGATAATTTTCTATTTTTCTGCGTACCATCCAACCAAATTGAATGAAAGAGTCCACTGTGCTGCTTATCTTGACAGAGCTCAAGCTCCATTCATTCTTCATAACACGTGGTACTTGCCACGTATTAAGATCTGCTCTAGCTCCAAGTACATGCTCAATAGCCTGAATTCCTGCATACTAACTAAGCCAGGTGCAAATCAAACAATTAAATCCAACATATTCCTAGAATAATAATCTTAAGAATCATGAAACATGGATGGTGATGAAATACATGTGTTATTGGGCATCTATTTGGTTGTTCGTTTTCCGCTGAGCTCTGTAGTTTTGCTGAGTTCCTCCTGATGGGTATGGTCCCATTGGGGCATTTGCCGCTCTTGTGCCATACTTGGCCAACTTCGGGTTTGCTGGTTCTGTTGGTTGAAGAAGAAGATGCTGGTTGCATCTAGTAAAAGAAGATATAAAATGAATCATCCTCTCTAACAAGAAGGAATTGAATGATGAAAAATGGTGTTATTTATCAAAAGAATCTAAAGGGGATGGTTTCACATTTGAGGTTCAGTAGTAGTTATGGCCCTCTTTGGCGAAGTTGTAGATCTAGAAGATTTGTGGATCGATCCATTGAAACTAGATTTTGGTAGTTCTAAGAAAACCTGGATGTGTGAAGCTAAATTATTCTAGATCTCTTGGAGTTATTAGGTACTGATACCTCCAAGAAATTCTAGACCTAGAGCTAGAACTAAACCTGGTGACTCACATTTCTGGAAAGGTTTGTTAAAAGTTAGGGAAGATTTTCTGGGTTGTGGGACTTTTAAGATAAAAGATAGTTCACAAACCAGATTTTGGTAGGACACTTGGGCTGGCTCTAGACCGCTCAAAGAACAATTTCCCAACCTCTACAACATAGTCTATTATCCTCACACTACAGTAGCAAATATTATAAATCAAACGCCATGGAATATATCTTTTAGAAGAGCTTTAGTTGGGGACAAATTGACTGCATAGCATAACCTGGTAAATAAGGTAGCTCCTTACCAGCTCTCTGACGGGAGGGATAATTTTACATGGGACTTGCATAGACATGGTAATTTTTCTATAAGATCTATGTACCAGTATCTCATAAATCACGATACTCCCTACATAAATAAATTCTTATGGAAACTAAAGATCTCTCTAAAAATTAAGATTTTCCTTTGGTACCTTGAACGAGGCGTTATTTTGACAAGGATAATTTAGCTAACAAGAACTGGTCCGGGAGTCAAAAATGTTGTTTCTTTGATCATAATGAAACAATTAGACATCTATTTTTTAATTGTCAATATGCCAAAATAATTTGGAGAGTTGTCAACATAGCTACGGGGTTAACTCCACCGAAGTCAACAAGACATATGCTTGGAAATTGGCTAATAGGCATAATACAGAATGATAGATGTTTGATTTTTGTTGGGCTCCCAGCTATTATGTGGGCAATTTGTGTAACGATATGGTTTTTGAGAAAAAAAATGATTTACCTTTTTTATGCAAGCTATTTTCAGAGGAGCTTATTGGCTACGAGCTTGGTCCCTATTACAGCGTCAGGACAAAAAGGAGACCGTCCATTTGGCAAGCAAGGCATTGGAGATCGTCGCTTTGGATATCTTTGCCAAGGGTGGATGGAGATTGGAGAAGCAATAATAGACTTTGCTTTTGATTTCTTCCTATCGTGCGCGTACTCTTTGCATCTTTTTTATCAGCTTATGAGCTGAGAATTTCTATAAAAACTTGTCTATGTGCGATCGCAAAGGCCGGAAGCATTCCTTTTTCTGAAAAAAAAAAGCTAGAACTAACGTCAAGAGCACTTAGAATATCGATTTCTTTATAGTTTAGACTAATTGTAGATATTTAGAGCACTGTAATTTTTCTACAAACAACAAACATGGATCATACGGGTGGCGTTATGTCAGAGAAGCCCTAAAGACAAAATGAGAAGGCGTTACCTCGATTACGTGGTTTTTCAGAAGGGGGTGATCGAAAGCAGGCTGCCTGTAGATATCAATGCAGTCAATGATGTCGCCGTCTTCACTCTGTGATACGCACAGACGGACTGAATTCTTTAATCTCTCAAATGAATTAGCACACACACAAACGGAAGAAGGAAAAAAACTAGAATGCTTCGAATTGTAGATAGAAAAATTATATTGTTATTATTCAGTTACAACTTGGAGGCCGACGGTGTCGTCACCTTTATAGTCTTGATCACAGGCGCCATTTCCGCATCTTTGCCCAACAGCAACAACAGCAATATGCAAATCAAGATTCGCCCTGGAGTTCCTTCCCATCTCGAGGTTTTCTCCACATGGACACCACTGGGATTGAATCGATTCTACTTTTACCACTCCAATCAAATGAATTTCTTCCCAGATCAGATCTAGCGGAAGAAAACCAATTGGCAAGAAGAACATGGTCCAAATGGGGAGGAAGCGGAGGCGGAGGCGTGAGTTGGGATGCAGGAGTCTGGCAGACACGCGTCCGGCCATCAAAGGGCCGTATCAGATTAGCCAAAACAAACCTGTGGGATCGGTTAAACATAGTACAACTGTACAAGCCATATATCCACTAGATAAATAGTTTTCTCCCTATATCATAAATAACTAATTTTTTATTTGTACCCTACCCATTTAAGATAGGTGTAGATTTGAGTATGAGTTTTGGATCCCTAGCAACAGGGTAAGGCACCATCACCGTATGGCTTGTTACTGTCCACATGTGTCGTGGATTTGTATCTCCACTCTCTCCCACCACACTGAGGTGAATTTTTTTATTATTTAATCCTTTTTAAACTGAAATTTTAAAACCCAGCCAAACTATATTTCCAACGAATAACCCTTTTGATCGCGCCAAAAATTTTGGCGCGACAAATACAACAGTTATGCCACACGAAATGGCGTGACTAAAGTCCACGTTGGCACATGAAGTGACGTGGAATAAGCTCAGTCACGCCGCATGCTGTGGCGCGACTGAGTCCGCCACAGTGCATGGCGCGACCGACGTTGTGAAATACCGAGTGAAAGTGTGCAGAGGTGTCAGTGCCGCATGCAACCGGAGCAATGCAGGACAGGTACCCTACGGCACCGCGTGCATGCGTAAATGCTTCGTGCACATCTCCGGGGCTCCCGCTGTCCAATCCAAATGCTCATACATGCATTAAGTCTTCAATTTTTTTCTTCTTTTGCTTTTCGGTTGCTCCGGTGAGCACAAATGTGGCCAGAAGCATGTGATTGGTATGTGCTTCATCCCTCCCAATGGACGTGAATAATATAGTTACTGAACCACTTCAAAGCTTATTTTATGTATGAAAAAAATATTATTTTGATTTTTCTCACGTGCCAAAAAAACACCATCATGAAACCGTGTTATGTTTGTGCATTCTCGTTTACCTTTTCTTGTGAGAAGACAAGAGCTTTTTATTACTCATTACCCGGGCAACAATCCAAATAACATTATGTAACCTATAATATTTTATGGTAAATTCAGTGAAACAAATATAGGTATTGAAAATTAGAAAGGTATATTATTACATAAACTTTGTGTGTTACCTATTAATAAACTATAACTATAATATAGCTACAGAGGAGATAGAATACACTTAGGCCCCGTTTGGTAGAGCTCCCAGAGCTGATTTTCGGCTGAATCCAGCAGGAGCTCTGCCATACGGTTTTTCAGAGAGAAGTGATTATCAGCTGATTCTGTGAAATGATTATCTGAAATGAACTAAGGGGCTAGGAGCTGAAAAAAGTATCTCAAAATTCTTTGTTGATATATGAACTTTTTCCAGATAATTTCAAGATTCTTTGTTGCATGAAAAAATATATCTGTATAGTTTTGAAAGAATGCAGACCAATACTATTTTATGGCATAAATAAAAAATATCATCAATCATCAAACATATTTTTATATACTTATTTATGGAATAATTCAAAGCTTGAGAAACGTAGAGTAATTAGGGAAGCTGTGTGCGAATGAACAGGGAAACCGTGCGACACCATATGCAAGTTGAAAGTTGCAGCGAGCTGTTCTGACACCACACCAGATTTCACTCTCGGGAGCCGCAGACGCAAGTTGCAAGCAATCAATGCACGCTGGAGTGGAGCACTACAGGTCTAGAGCTGTGTCCTCGGGTTGCACGCTGGACTGCAGGGTCGCGCCATGCACTATGGCGTGACTCAGTCGCGCCACAGCATGCGGCGTGACTGAGCTTATTCCACGTCAGTGCATGTGCCAACGTGGACTTTAGTCACGCCATTTCGTGTGGCGTGACTGCTGTATTTGTCGCGCCAAAATGTTTGGCGCGACCAAAAGGGTTATTCGTTGGAAATATAGTTCGGCTAGGGTTATTTTTAAAATTTCAGTTTAAAAAGGATTAAATAATAAAAAAAATTCCACTGAGGTGTCTGTGTGGAAAGATAAAGTCCAATTACATGACATAGACACATGCAAAAATGATTTTCAAAACTAAAATATGCTGGAAATTAAAAACTAAGCATTCGGATTAAAATCCAATCACACCATTGTGTTTCTCTCAATGACAACTTTAAAACAAAGCCCGACTTGTATATGTTTCCACAATATTCCCCACCATGTCCCGGTAAGCACCTAGAAACTTTCCTGAATTTTTTAAGTGCTCAGTAATTTTTTCGAAAGTTAAAAATAATTTCAATATTTTCTAGAATCTTACTATTATTAATTGGAGACTCTTTCTGAAGCCTCCAGATAAAGCCACCTAGGATCCTAGGTGGACACTCTAGAAAAAAAGAGAAATCTTAAAAATTCTCACAAAAAGCAAAACAGCTGGCCATCAATTGGAACACTCAAATCATCATAGCCATTAGATCTATTATATTTTCTAAAAAATTACCCACCTATGCCATTATGGAAATAGCTTAAAGTAACCCCCTAAATCTATGTCAAAATTACTCACCTCTGCCATTATATAAAATAAACCAAAGTAACATCCTAATCTTCATCAAATTACCCACTGTGCCATTATAAACAATAAAATAACATCATAAATTTGCAACTAAATTACCCACTACGAATATTAAAAAAATAACTTAAATTAACTATTTTACATCTATATTACCCACATATGTCACTATTAAAAATAACATGA
>CM014271.1:34361061-34386464 GCA_004135705.1 Alloteropsis semialata
TCACTCACCCCACCATGCACCACCATGCGACATGCGAGTGAGATCGACGACGACAATGAGGCCGAATTTCGGTTGCCCCATCATTGTAACATTTGACACATCACACATGCTCAAAAAGCTGCGCTCCTTTTGGGCCCTGGCGCAATTAGTGGTCAAAGTTATAAACAGTAGTACTAAATTTTAGTACACGTGGATCCAAACAGGGCCTTATAGGGTGGAGAGGTCTTGCCCCGCAAGGAAAGTCCTATTACAACTCGGACCCATAAAAGAATCCAATTCTACTAGGACTCGGGAAAAACCGGTTCCACCGGTTTCTAAATCCGGTTCCACCGGTTCCTGTTGCCAGAATAGCTACAGAAGGAAACTGGTGCCCCCGGTTCCAGAATCCGGTGTCACCGGTTTCTGGTGTCCAACCAGCCTTGTGCCAATTTTGGTCGTCAATACTATCAAAATATATCCGATAGTGAATTCAATGGAGCAAATTTGGTATTATAGATGTTGTTATATTTTTCTATAAACTTGGTCAAAGTTTGAGGAGATTGACTTAGGACAAACCTAATGTGACATCTAATAAAAAACGGAGGGAGTATCTGGCTTTTAGTAGCCAGATATTTATTTGGCTTCCACTTGTTTTAAGATTCGTGCAACAAATGTCGATAGTTGGATCTTTGTCTTCTTCCTCCCTTACACACTCACTCGCGTGGGGTTCTGCTTGTGCCGCCGCCGCTCTCGCCAGAGCTCGCGCACGGGAGAGGCGGGAGGTGGGCGGGGCAGGCGGGCGGCGAGGTCGCCATCGGTCGGGGTGGTGGTTGAGACGCCAGAGTTGGGGTTCCTGGTTACTTGGATGAGGGGTTGGAGTATGGTGGCTTTGGTGAAGTTTGAGCTTGGTCTTGGCTTGAGCTTGCGGAAGAGGAAAAAGCTTGGAGGAAGCTCCTAGCTCCGACTCCAAGGAAGGAGAAGACGTCAGGTGGCGTGGCACAAATGACACATCCTCATTTCTCTCTCCTTAAGCCTACATTGTGGATCATGTCCAGCTGGTTGCGTGCCTCTAAATAATCACAGTCCGGTTGTTGTAAGCCACGTTGACCTTCCCTAGTGCCAATGCACCAGGGTAGATTTTTTTTGCCACTAACTAAGCACAAAATCACCATATAATCCTAGAAAATTATAGGAGTCTTTTGTAGAGTGCACCAGGGTTAGTTCAGCTCTGGCTTCACCTATGCTCTCCTCCGTGGCAAGAAACCCAAAGAGGGTGTTGCCATGGGGTGGTAGGAACGACACAGCCGAGTCCTCGATAGACCCAAAAGATACAGTGCGAGGGGCATTTAGGACTTCTGTGCTACGTGGGTGTTGTTCCGGTGACATGGCTTGCCTAGTTGCCTACGTGGACCCCTCCCTGATTGATGACGCGTGGCAACTTAATGGAATCGACGATGGATGTCCTTGGCTCCTTGCGAGCTCCACTGCCTCCACATGTGAGGTCGGCTTAGAGCCCCGCTTGCCTCGCCAGAAAGAGTCGTGGCCCTCGTGGTTGAGTTGCTGCTGCCGGCCTTGCGAAACAGAAGTGCCGCCGTCGGCGCCGACCGCTCTGTCCTCCATCGCTGCAGCATTACTGCAGCACGGTGGGCCTATTGGCTATGGCGAGGACTCGCGCATGGTGGTCTCGGTGAACAAGGCCTGTCGCCAATCGCCATGGGGTGGTCATCCTGGATTATTGGTCCCCTCTCCCGGCTCATTTAGAAGCTCGAAGGACCTCATGTTGAATTGAAAGAACCCAAAGCACACTGATGCTTGGAATTGCTGTATTGGTGATCCTCACTACGACAGAAACTCACATTGGTGGGAGCACGTTAGTGCCGGTCCCCCTGGAGCCGGCACTAACATGTTCGGAGGCAACATTTAGTGCCGGCTGGGAAGGAACGTGCCTGCGGAGACACGTTAGTGCCGGTCGGGGGCTGCAGCCGGCACTAAACGACGTCATTTAGTGCCGGCTGGTGTTATTAGCCGGCACCAAAGTGGCGCGCCCATTTAGTGCCGGCTGGTGTTATTGGCCGGCACTAAATGACGTCGTTTAGTGCCGGCTGCAGCCCCCGACCGGCACTAACGTGTCTCCCGCGGGTTACTTCAAAAGGAAAATATCTTCCACCTCTATCACATCTGATGCATAGGTGGGATGGTAAAGGAAGCGACGCGCGAGGCTAGAGGTCGTGGGTTTGAATCCTCGCGGCCGCGTACGCGCGTTTACGCGTGAAAAATTTGCCTGCCTCGTGACTGGCGCGTGTGCGGGCCTCCGGGTGCGCGCGATATTTTTTTTTTTGGTGATGTGCGCACGTTAGTGCCGGTCACCCGTGACCGGCACTAACGTGCCGGACAATCAGTGCCGGCTGTGCTGACCGGCACTAACGTGCCACACAGCCGGCACTGATAAGAGATTCTGTCGTAGTGCCTGTACTGAGCACGCGAGCAGGGATTGCTACTATATGTTGAATTTTTGTTCTTGAAAATACTGATGTGATTTTTATTAAAAAAATATACAAAACATCTCTATTCCGTAAGTAATTCTTGTTGAAACAAATTTACCTGTAGATGAATCCAAATTGAGGAATGTTTGGTCTGTATCAGACCAGTCGAACATAGCATTGACTGCTGAACAAGACTCCTGTAGATGAATGCTCGCAGGAGGAGAACTTTGAAGATGAACAAGTTTGCGAGATCTTCCAGTCCTCTTGACGGTGCAGATGGTTTGGCATCAGTTAGAGAAGACAGGAAGAAAATGGCATCCTCGCCGAACTCCACAAAGACCTTACGTGCTATTTCCGGAGCAGCCGACAAAGGGCCTCATGGCATGCGCGCGAGGCGAGGAGATGGCGGCGGCAACGGCGGCGGTGGCAGACGAGGTCGGGACGGTGGCTTGGGTAAAAGATAGGAGCCGGCTACGGCTAGTCCACTTGGAGCCAAGCCGCGATAGCTATTCGGCTAGACTGAAGAGCCGAGGGGAGGCACACGTCCGATCAGCGCTGTGTCCACGTGGCAAATAACGGGGACAGGGCTGCACAAGCCGTACTCTACAGACCTGCTGCACGCAAGTTTTTTCCTTCAGCTTGGACGAAGGATCAGAAGGAACCAGAAAATGAAAGTTGAAGGAGCAAATTGGTCCAGGCGAAAGTACAGGGACGAAGGAAGCAGTACACTAGTGGCAGAGTAATTAACATGCAGCTTACTTTAGCAAATTCATTGTAGGACTCATAAAGAGCTAACGCAAATTCATTATATAGGACTCGTATAAAGAGCGCACGCGAATTCATTAATTCGTCATAGGTCGCCGGCTGACCGGCCGGTGCGGCGAGAGGCGGATCCCGCCGGCCAGTCGACGCGCCTCCTCGGCACGTATCACGACGACGCGATGGCCTCGTCGTCACTGTCGTCGCCGCTGTCTACTCCAGCGCCCCGGAGCCGCTGCCGGCGCGTCCACCTGCTCGTCGCCGCCGCCCTGCGCCTCCGCCGGAGCGCGGCGACCGTGTCGGTGAAGGCGCGGAGGATGTCCCTGTGCACCGCGCGGTCGTTGAGGTGGAGGTAGCAGAAGAGCAGCTCCTCCATGAAGCCCCAGTCCACCGCCGGCGGCGCGGGGGCGCGGGTTCCGCCGCTGTGGCCCGTGGTGGCGGCGTCCACCATCTCCCGCATGGACCGCCGGAAGTCCTCGTACGGCGCCGCGGAGAACGTCACCACTGCGACGCCGGCGCCGCCGATCACCGCCGCCTTACCGGCCCGTGCCGCGGCAGGCGGCGCCCCGCCTTGACGCTCCTCGTCGCTGGCGTAACAGTCCCGCGGCGACGACGAGCCGCCTTCGGACGCGACGACAGCCGCCGCCGCCGCAGCGGCCGGGCCGACCCGGAGCGACCTCAAGTTGACGGCGAGGGCGTCCTCACGGTCACGGCGGCCGGCGGCGAAGGAGTGGGTCCGGGGATGGTGCATGCACCCGGAGAGGAACGAGGCGGCTGACGACGGCGTCGAAGGCTCGCCGGCGGGCGCGTTCGCCCGTTGGTGGGCGCCGCGGCGGGCGTGGGCGTGGGCGTGGAGCTTCTTGAGGGCTCTGGACAGGTGCAGGAACGAGAAGGACCTGTGGAGGCTCGCCCTCGCGCGCCTCTTGCACCCCTCGGCCTTGGCGCTCTCGGTCTCGGCGGCCATGGCGTCGGCATCCTCCTCCTCGTCCATGTCTGACACACTCCGACTCCTTCGTTCTCGTTCCTGTGAATCTCGGGATGCTTTTTGCGGTGGCTGGCTCTGATGTTGTAGGGGGAGAGGGAGAACAGGTGGTCGTGGTGCACTGGAACATTTATGTGCACGACACGGGAGAGTTACATGTAAAGATAGATAGGGGAGGGTTTCAACTTTAGTAGGTTGACCTTTTTTGATTCATTCTCTCTCCCTGCTCCAAAGTACTTTAATTTGTTCTCCCTCTTTCATACAAGGACAACCACTGCATGATGATGCATCGTTGTGATATGTGGTGCACGAGTTTGTCAGAATTCAGAAACTCAGAATACGCATGCATCTCAGAATATGAAATGTGGAGTTTGTCAGAATTCAGAAACTCAGAATACGCATGCATCGTTGTGATATGTGGTGCACGAGTTTGTCCATACGAGTTTCTGTGTGCAAGTTCCGCGTCCAGAAAAGGGTTTTTTTTTAATAGTCCTTTTTTTAATAGTCCATACTTGCCAGCAGCAGGCCTTCAGCTTTGTGAATTGGGATACACACACGATACACTCCCAAGACAATGGCAGCTTGCAGCGGACCGTGGCGGCTAGCTTTGCTCTCTGCAGTGGCTACTGGCTAGTATGGTGCATGACAACGTTGAAAGATGGCGCAAGCGGCAACGATGGCGGTTTAATTTGGACGAAACGACTTGCATCGGTCCGTGGCTCCGTGCCGACTTGCCATTCTTTGCAGCGGTTAGCTCAGTGCGAAACATAATCGTCAAGATGGCGCAAGCAGGACTCTAGTGCTTGCGTCCATGGATGACGTGGAGCGAGCTATGTGTGGTACCGTGATGTAGCAAGATTGAGTCGAATGATACTTGGAGCGGTTTTACTCTAGGCGCATTGAGTTGAGTAGTGCATAAGAGTTGCACGTCACGTGTTGATATCCCAATCCAACCAGTCAATGTTGAGAGTTGTTAATTGTTATAGTGGTAAGAATTGTGCGGCAAGTGTTGACATCCCAATCCAACCGGCTGAGGAAGAGAGTTGTTGTTGTGCCAATGGTTATGCGCTGCGTATCGATATCTCAATCCAACTTGTCGGTGTTTTGTTATTACGTCCTGTCTAGGTTTTTTTTTATTTTTAATATAATCGGCAGCTCTTTTGCCTAATTTTTTTTAATAAATCATTTGATCAAGTGCATCAAACTATGGTCAAAATTTCTCGCACATGAACAGCTACATCAAACTACGGCAGCGAGTGGCACACGACTGACGGCACAAAGCACACACCACGATCATGAGCCTCCTGCACATGCCATGTATGGCTTTACGCCTTTACCCCACGACCGCGAGACGCAAGAGACGGACGTAGTGACGTCACCAAAACTCTGAGGGCCCGTTTGTCAGTGTCTCACTCTTGCGCCGGATTTCACTGCAGCTGCCCTCCAGCAGCGATCGATCGAGATCCATCATGGGCATTGCAGAACGAGGGAGTTTGGGAGTGAAGCTTCTGCATCAGCAGTTCACGCGGCACAATAACACACAGGCTATATGGCTCATACTGTCTGCTCCAAGTTTTCGCACAAGATCTATCTGAGGATATCAGGTCAGGATGATCAAACGGCAGATCCTCTAAGCTCAGATGCTGAAATGGAGCTGCCAGCACAACGACACGAGTGTTGCAGAAACCAAAACGAGAATCAAAGACTCAGCCTACATGGTCGGATCATACACACATAATCACATAACTATATACCAACCAATACCATCACCAGGGAGGCATGAACACACAGGCCGGACCGACTACTGCTTCTCCATCAGAAGGCGTCCCTTCCATGGCGATCCCTGCCCTTGTGGCCGGCCAGAAGCGGCCGGGAGAGCACCGGGAGCCCCCACGGCGACATGAAGATGACGACGGTGGGGCAAGCGTCGCCCTCCACCGTCGCGCCGCCGCCGCCGACGCTCCGGATCTTGGCGGAGAGCTCGGCAACCTTCTTCGGTACCATGGCCGAGGCGATCCTGCCCCACTTCAGCTTCTTGGCATGGAACAGGCATGGGGAGGACGAAGCCGCCTGCTTACCGTTCATCAGCGCCGCCCGCAGCCACCGCCACCGTGACCTCGGAGCCAGGGCGGCGGCCCCGTCGTCCCGGCGCTCCAGACGCTGGTACCGGAACAAGCCACCGCCACCGCCGCCGACACCGACGCCGCCGGTGTCCGGGAAGAAGCTCATCATGGCAAGCAGGCAGCTCCACTGCAAAAGCTGCAAGGCAGGAGATATAGATACTACGAGGAAGGGGCGTAACACACTACACACAGATCGCAAGGACAAAGGACGAGCAGCGGGCACATGGAATGAGTCCCCCACGAAGCTGTGTACCATGTCGAAGAGATTAGCGGCACTGAAACGTGGAGATAGGGACAAAGCTTGCGCTAATGCCTGATTCCTCGCATCACATGGGGGGCTATGGAGACAGCCTCTCACATCCATGTCCCTACTGCATTCACACACACACCTCTCACTGTCTTGTGTGGTGTGTGACATCTCGAGTGTTTACTGGAAGAAAAAAACATTCCTCTTGCTTGCCATGATGAGTAGTCCATTGGCCCCCATGACAGCAATGCATGGTGTATCATTTGGGATGGAAAGCTGGAAGGGACGGTGAAGCATCCGGGGTAGAATTTTGTCCTGGCGCCCTTTTTTTTTGACTTGTCAGGTGTTACTCAATCAGTTGTGTCTGCCATTGGAACTTGCAGGAATCTTGGCAATGATGCTGAATGGAAAGTGAAGCTTTTGTTTTATGAGGGAGGTACTTTTGTTGCTGGAGGAAAATGTATGAATAAGATCAAGTAGAATTCATCATGGTTTTGAAGCATTGCTTTCTGGTCCATATAGAAATTCCAAACAGAGAGATCAACTTTTGAAACAGTCAAAGGTACATTAGCAGAACCAGGGAACTCCTAAACCAAGGCTTCCCTCAACAATATGGAGTCCAGTACATGTCTTCTGTTTCTCCGACAATCACAGGGGCAAGTGCTAATCTATTTGAATGAGAATTTCCAAACCTCCCTAACATTGGATGATCCATCGGCAACGTCATTGAGCCGCTCAGGTTGCATGGCGCCTAAAGAACAACCAAAAGTTAGTAACAAAAAAAATCCTTGAATACCACATGGTGTCCAGAGAAATTGTTCGCAGGCTACTGTTATGTTCCCATCAATAAAAAGATAGTACCATCTATTGTTGTGGCATGTAGAATATCATATTAAGCAAAGAGAATCTACATACTACAACTACTTGATGTTTAGAACACATGGCGCTGACACCACTCGGAGTAGCAAAAGAAAAAAAGTTAACCCCCTCTCTTCAACAACATATATATGACACTTCGGACAGAAAGATAGGATCTACAGTAGCAACTTTGACCATCATTCGTAGTAAAACTGTTCAGTGTAAACAGTTATGTCTCCATCAAGAAAAATGTAATACCATCTATTATTATGGCATGTAGAATATCATATTATGCATGGATAATCTTCATTCTAAACTACTTCACGTTTAGAACACATGGTGCTGACACCATTTACTGGGAGTAGCAAAAGAAACCCTCCCTCCCTCCCTCAATAGCACTATTTCCATGTCACCAATCTTAATAGTTTTGGTATATATTAGCGGTCAAGGTTTAAGAATTTTTACGATTTCAAAATCTAAAATGTCATAGTTCTGAATATTGACATATGTACAAGAAAGAGAGAATGTAACATGTAACATAAACGATCACCACGTAGAAGGCAGATATCATTTCCCAACCTTAGTTTTTCATTAGTTTTAAAACAAGCATCTGATCCTACAGGAAACAAGCTATGGGGTACATGAATGAAAATCATGTTAATTAACAGTTCTAGACAGGAAGAACAGACAACTTACCGTCTTGTTCAACCAAGCGTAGGAACTGCCTTGTGCCACCACCCACTCCAAAGTAATGCTTCTTCCCTGCCATGTAAACCACACCCCCAGGGTAGCGCAAGCACTGCAAAAACCTTTCAATGTGTAAGGAAGGCAATATTCAGCAACCTAAATATTCAGAAAAACCAAAAAATTTGAGTGTTGACC
The DNA here is from genome assembly GCA_004135705.1 of Alloteropsis semialata. Lineage (NCBI taxonomy): Eukaryota > Viridiplantae > Streptophyta > Magnoliopsida > Poales > Poaceae > Alloteropsis > Alloteropsis semialata. Next base: position 34,369,375 of record CM014271.1, read on the forward strand.
TTCTTGACAAGCCTGTAGAGATTTGGAAGAGAAGATAACGCGTAGACAGTCTCAGCCATCAGGATGATATCATAACCATTAGACATTTTATCATCCGTATCGGCAGTGGTTGTTTTGTCTTGATCAGAATCTCTGCAGAGAAGCAGCTTATCCATTTCACTCCAATCACCAGCAAAGAAACCAACACTTCCAGATGTACATGTTCCTTCAGGTGTCTCCTTGAAAAGATTGACTTTTATATTTGGTATGGTCAAGCACTTAAGCACCTCAGCATTGAAATCTTGGAAATGGATCAGGCCAGCACCCTGACAGTTCGAGTTTTAAAAAAATCAATATATATGAGGAATTATGTCAAAATGCCAGAAAGGTAAGGATTAAGAGCAATACCTTAAGACCTGCAAAAATGCCAGGGAGGCCATGTCCGCATCCAAGCTAATAAAGTATCAAAAGAAAAATAGCTGGTGTAAGTAGCTTGCTCAACACAATTGTTTCCTACTTTACAATTTCTTTTTTAATATTCTGTTAAGAATTTCGAACACTTGGACATTCAACTGTAGATTATGAGCGCAGATTCATTTGGTGAGTATCTATGCAGAGCAGAGGAATGTTACACCAAAAATAACTAGGCTCAGTAATTTCAGCAGAAAAAGATTTTAATTAATAAACAGAAATTCCAATGGTACATGCGTAAGCATGACACCTGAGAGCAAGTATTGCACCTCTAATACACGTTTGCCTTCTAGAAGCAATCTATCTTCTTTGATATCAGAATTTAAGGCCTTCACCAAATCTAATGAACCTTCCCACAGCTTCAACCCACCTGGTCCCAATGGTTATGTTACAGAGCCAAGTAAATACAAATATGTTGTAAAGAACAAACTGTATTCAGCCTTCACCTTCATATTTTCCCGGGACCAAATCAGAGTCTTTGACCCCAAAAACATCAGATGTACTCACTCTCCCCTGATAAGATTGAGAAAGAAAACCAGTTCAATTTAGCAGATATGAATGGCCAATGGTGTACACAGGCAAGGGCCTTGTTTAATGCAACTGAAAGGAAATTCATAATTTTATAAATCTTATCTAAGTATCTAAAACTACCATATTTCATCGTAATCTATATCAACATCAGATAAGCAACAATAACCATATTCCACCTCTTAGTCCCTGTGTTGCTTGCTGCTGCCCATCCTTGATGCAGGTGCTAGCCACCCTATCATGCCTCATTAGAGTCAGAGTACTAGTGGCCATATTATAATCCCTCTACATATATTCTCTAATTTGGTCCTTAGTCTGGGCATTAATTCAACATGAAATTTTTTTATGCATGTATATTCTCCTTCTGGTTGGGTAACACAAACTTTTAAACATGAAACTCAAACATTTGTAAGAAGTAAAAGAGATAAACATGCTACTAATTGTTGCGTTTATCTTCTTTTTGTTTTGATTTACTTTCTGTCATTTGCCTCCAAACTTGTAGTACATACATATATAAGTTTGAACTTGATATCTTAGGTAGAGTAATAAATTAGAAAATATACACAGAATTTTTCCAACTATGTATTTGTTTTTAGCCCTTGGTAGCTCTCTTTGCAGTATATCACAGTTCTTACTGGATTACATAGTGACAGAAGCATTTCCACAAGGGATTTTTGGATCCACGCCATTACAATTTTTCAACTTTGGAGAAACACCACTACAATTCAGCTATTTTGAAACTTGCCATTACAATTTTTGGTTTCCCACAAGAATGCCACGGAATACGTATGGAGGCTACTTGGGCCCAGCTGCAGACGTATACGAATACGTATACTTCGTTGCATCTCCTCTTCCCTGTCACTGACGCGCGGGCCCCGCTTGTCATCTCCTTCTTCCTCCTCTTCTCATTTTCCCTTGTTGAACCAGCAGGTCCGACGAGCGGCGGCGCGGGGTCAAGGCCGTCACCTCCTTCCCCTCCAACGCCCCGCGCCGCCCCTCCGTGCACGCCGCCGTCTCCCTCTTCAGCTCCGCCACGGGGGCCCCGCTCGCCTCCATCGAGGGATCCGCGCTCACGCTCCTCCGCACCGCCGTCGTCTCCGCGCTCGCCGCCTCCCCGTCCCGCCCACCCTCGGTCCTCGCGCTCGCGGGCGCCGGCGCCCTCGCGCCCTACCTCGCGGAGGCCCACCTCGCCGCGCTCTCGTCCATCTCCCGCGTCCTCGTCTGGAACCGCACCAGGTCCAAGTCCGCGGCGCTCGTCGCCGCGCTCCGGGACGCGCACCCGGGGCTCGCCGTCGAGGAGGTGGACGGCATGGACGAGGCGGTGGCCGCGGCGGACATCGTGAGCTGCGCCATGGAGGAGGCTGGGGAGCTGGTGGGCGCGGTCCAGCGCGGCGTGCTGCGGAGGAGCGACGTCGCCGGGACTCTCGCGGAGCTTGCCGCCGGGACCGTGGAGGGCAGGCGTAGCGACGACGAGATCACCGAGCGTCCAGAAGCAGTGGCCGCCGTAGAGCGGCGGAACGCCGTGGCCTCGCCCGGCGCCCACGGGGGCGCCGCGTCCTGCTGCCTGCCAGTGCTGCCGCCACGGGGATTGGGGACGGGTGAGGAACGCGGCGTGGAAGGGGAGAAGGAATCGAAAATGAGAAGAGGAGGAAGAAGGAGATGACAAGCGGGGCCCGCGCGTCAGCGACAGGGAAAGGAGATGCAATGAAGTATACGTATTCGTATACGCCTGCAGCTGGGCCCAAGTAGCCTCCATACGTATTCCGTGGCATTCTTGTGGGAGACCAAAAATTGTAATGGCAAGTTTCAAAATAGCTGAATTGTAGTGGTGTTTCTCCAAAGTTGAAAAATTGTAATGGCGTGGATCCAAAAATCCCTTTCCACAAACACAAGACAGGCAAGGGAGCAAGCACATTTGCAACCGCACCTTGTAGATAGTCAGGGAGTCATCGACCACCACCGGCTCCAAGCTAGCTGTCGCAACGGGCGACTCCTGCAAGATCACCAAGTAGAGATCGAACCTTTAACTCTGTAACCAACAGCAAGGACACAGAAACGAAGCGAAAAAAGTGGTGGAGAAGAAAAGGTACCTCGGAGAGCTGGACCTCGACGGCCGGCGGCGGGGGCGGCGTAGGAGCGCTGGACTCGAAGCCGAAGCCGAAGCCGAAGGAGGCGCCGCTGGGGTTGGAGAAGGAGAAGAGAGGGGAGGCGAAGGTGGGGTCGGTGGTGGTCGTGTTCTTTGCGGCACCCGTGTCCTCCATTGCAATAGCTCGGGATCTGCCGCGGCGGAGCCCGGTGGCTAAGAAGAGCAAGGGGAGTTGAAGGACTCTGGATGGACGGACGGAAGCGTAGGCGCACCAGAGGCGGCGGAGGAGCGGGGAGGCCAGGCGGAGGCGGGGAAGGATGGCGGCGGGGGAGAAGACGGCGGTAAGGGATGCCGACGACGGCGTGGCCGGGTCCCGGCAGCCAGTTGGACTGGGCCGAAATAGTTTTGGATTAGTCGAGATTTTACACGGCCCTGGCCCATCTAAGCAAACAAACGTATTGTCAATTTAAATCCATTGCCATACGGTGCAAAGCGTTTAAAAATTTTAAAACTCTGACAAGAAAATCATAAGGGTAGGAGTACAGGTTTTCATTTTTTTAAAAAAAGTTATGCATCCATAAATTTAGAGATTAAAATCGATACCATTTGCAAGATAAAAAGGTCATAAATTTATTGGAGGTTGTCTCATCATAGGGAAAATGTAAACACGATCTGAAACCATCCAAAGAATCAAATTTGACCCGTTTCAACAGTTAAATTGTCTCAGATGTCTGATTTATACTACCTCCGTTCGTGAACAGATGACGTTTCAGACAAGATAGTTGTATTGGAAATAAGCTAATGTGGTTGGTCATAACGTCAAATAAAAAAGAACGGAGGTAGTAGCTGGTGTTTAAAAATCATAATGTCGTGCTAGGTGGACGGTGAAAATTGAATTTTATATGAGCACACATAGATGGTCAACACTTGAGTAGTTTTGACACAAGAAAAATTCTAATCTGAATATACTATGACTTAAGTTGGATGGAGTATTTGGAAGCGGACCGGGAACCCATGATTTGTGAACTTTGCAGTGCTATATACGGTTTGCATTTTATTCGAGTATATCGAAGCCTCCAAGTCCCACTCCAACTCGGCAATTCCAATTCAAGAACAGGCTCCGTTCTTTCGTTTCTTTTTTTTTTTGAAAAAGAAGGACAGGCTCCAGTTTAAGTAAGGATTGTGACTTGTGAGCTGCAATCCGGGCAGATATTTGCGAAACCCTGGCTATAAAACCTCACTCCCCCAAACCCTCTCCCCTCTCACAAAACCCTAGCTTTCCCTCCTGCCCCTGCTTTGCGGCGCGCCACCGGAACACGGGGGGGATCGATGGATCGGAGCAGGGCCGGCAACCGCGACGCCAACGGCGGCCTGGCGGAGGCGACGGCGTCGCGGCTGAAGTTCGACTCCGACGAGGAGGTCGAGATGGAGGTGGAGGAGAGCCCCGACGCGGAGGGGGAGGACGAGCAGGCGGCGGCGGCGGCGGCGGTCATCGGCAGCGACAAGACCAGCGCCGACTACTACTTCGACTCCTACTCCCACTTCGGTACGCGCGCCGCCGCTGTTCGATTTCGCCGAGACGCTATTTATTTTCCCGCAGATTCGGACGCTATTTCTGTTGAGTTTGCACCGGAAAAAAAATTGAATCTTTTTATTTTTACGGAGCAAACGAAGTGCTATACTAGTTTGTATCACTGTATGTCTGTAGTGCGGGAAAGGATTGTTCTCTTGTTGTGGTTTGATGCTCGTGTGATAAGCTGGAGCTTTTAGCATGATTACTGTACAGCGTTCTAAGGAATTGATAAGGCCCGGTGAAGTTTTTAGTATTTTTGGTGCTGACAGTGAACCTGGAAACTGTCTTTGGTGTTCAGTGTGGTCTTTTTATTGTCATATCTAACAGAAGATAACAGAACAAACAGTGAAAATGAGATTTTGATTGGTATTCACTGCAGATGAGTTAGGGCTTTGATTAATCACTGCATTCAGGTGTTGGGATTGGTGCCTAGTTAGTTTTTTACCGTCTCGCCTTTCAGTGCCTACCAGATGATAAATGTTTTGAAGTGCTGGGAATTTGACTGAAGTCGTTTCTTGGCTGGAAAATGATCATTTCTGTTTTTATCATGCACAGATGTACCTGTTTTGAAATTTTCCCCTCAGTACTTACAATTGTTCAGTTGGTGTAAAAAATAATCTCGTCTTCACTGGCTTCATATTAGCTTAGCCAATGCCTAACCTTTTGCTGGTCAGTGCCTCAGTGGTATATTTAATGCTACTTTGCATCACCAAGTGTCATTGTGTGCATGGATAGTTTTGAGGAATAATTGCTAGAACTGAATGAATTGCAGGGACTTTTTTTTTATCTCCTTGTCTTGTGCCCACTAGAACTGAAAGATTGATGTTTAGTTAGCTTTGTACTGTTTGTGTGTGTGTGTGTGGCTTTTCAGTGCCTCCTAGTTGATAATGTTTCCAAGTGTTGGGAACTTGACTGAAATTGTTCCTTGGCTAAAAATTTATCTTGTGTGAGCTGAATTGGAATATTGGTTATTAGCATGTACCTGGTAAAATTTTGCCTTCTGTACTTACAATTGTTCAATTACTGTTATAAAATAATTTTATCTGGCTCCATACTTTGACGTGGTTATTAGTCAACCAATGTGTAGTTAAATGTTTGCTGGTCAGCGAAACTTTGCATGGAAAGGGGGTAATTTTTTTTTGTTCTGTTGAATTTATCTAGGGTGTGTGATGTTGTCGTTCAAATGTTAGACACTCCATCAACTTTTTTTTGGGGTATCGTATCTGGTATACTTTATGCTCATTACCAAGCATCATTGGTGCTGCATCTTTTTCGAGGAATAAACATTAGAACTGAATTGCTGGAACTTTTTTTATCACCCATCCTTAACTTTCTAAAACTTATATTTTGTAGCTTTTGGCATGCATCTGTGATATTTTGTAGAACAATTCCTGTCTACTGTACTACTTTTTCTATTGTAATTATTTCTGGTTGCATTTATAATTTAGCCTGCAGTGTTTTGGTTTACTATGTAATGATGCTTCTTCAGTTTAATGGAGGTGTCATATTGTACTCATGTTTCCCTGTTCTTTGTTTTGCAGGTATTCATGAAGTAAGCGATTCTAAAAGAAACTTACTTTTGTGGCTCATTTCTCAAGCAATTGGTTTCTCATTACACGGAAATATTCAGGGTGAAGGTATTTATGCAAATTATTTTGATGTTCTGGCTGCAGGAAATGCTAAAAGATATTGTTCGGACAAAAACGTATCAAAATGTTATTACCCAGAGTAGCTTTCTTATCAAGGACAAAATAGTCCTTGATGTTGGCGCTGGAACTGGGATTCTTTCACTTTTCTGTGCAAAAGCAGGAGCTAAGCATGTTTATGCGGTTAGTTGGCTGACTTATGCTTATGTTTTCATTTCACTCTTATGTGTTAACTTATTGATCAGACATAAGCTGTTTATAGTGGATGCTTATAATTTTTGTTTACTATAAACTGTAAACTTTGATTTGAAATTAAATATGTCCACAGCTGCTTGGAATCATTGTTTTTCCTGTCAAGATAAAAACCCTCAGGTTCCCTCAAATATTGTAATGTTCCTTTTTTTTATTCGGATGTCTATTTCCATAAGGATATCTCCATTGTCTACAAAAGGGGACTTCCTGTACTGACTGTAGTTTAGGATATGAAAATTTCTACAGTTTCTAGTTCAGGGGATTATTTCGTTTTACTCTGGGCTTATTGTCCCACTGTGTTTTGTTCATCTTGACATCTGTGAATGTACTTTAACTTCAATCCTTTTCTAATCCTTTTCTTTTACTGTCTAATATATCATCTGTTCTTAGTTACTGTTTTTCTCCACTTTGACATCATGTGGATAACTTCAATCCATTTCTTTTACTAATATGTTGATCTGTTCTTTTTTACAGATTGAATGTTCCCAGATGGCAGACATGGCAAAGGAAATTGTGAAAAAAAATGGATATTCTAATGGTGAATTCTTCCCGCCTCTACATTCCCTTCTGTTTCTATCTACATATAATGCTCATTTGACTATGATCCATTAACACTATGTTCCTGTGTGCAGTCATAACTGTAATAAAAGGGAAAGTGGAAGAGATAGAGCTTCCTGTTCCAAAAGTAGATGTCATCATCTCAGAGTGGATGGGTTATTTCCTTCTGTTCGAGAATATGTTGAACACTGTCCTGTACGCACGTGATAAATGGCTTGTAAGTGATCCCTAATATTGGTGCATTGTGTGTTTCTTCTTTGTAGTACTTTTTTTTAAAAAAAATGCAATTTGGGGCAAATGATATTCTGGACTCCACAATATTTGAACCTTTTGTGGTCTGTACCTTATGCTGTGATACTGTGTGTGTAGGCTGACGACGGAGTGGTCCTACCAGACAAAGCCTCTCTGCATCTTACTGCAATTGAAGATGCGGAATATAAGGAGGACAAAATCGAATGTAAGTCAGGAAGTCCTTCGTTAATCATTATGCAATGGAAGTTAAATGGATCCCTCTTTGATGGTCTTTTTTATTCCTTTTTGCAGTTTGGAATAATGTATATGGATTTGATATGAGCTGTATAAAGAAACAGGCAATGATGGAGCCACTGGTAGATACAGTGGACGCGAATCAGATTGTCACTAACTGCCAGTTACTGAAGGTATTTTCATGACTAATGAAGTTGTATTTGCTTCCCTATTTTTTGTTTGGTGATATTTTTGGCTTAAATCCCTGTATTTGTATATGTATTTCAGACAATGGATATTTCCAAAATGACCCCTGGGGATGCGTCCTTTACTGTACCATTCAAGCTTACTGCAGAGCGGAATGATTATATTCATGCTCTTGTTGCATACTTCAATGTGTCATTCACCAATTGCCATAAGCTGATGGGCTTCTCAACAGGTTTGCTATCTTCTCATACAACATGTAGCGGTGTTCTTTCATTTGAGCAATCCATTGAGCACAAACTTGTTTTCAAAATAACTCCTTGCAGGCCCAAGATCAAAAGCCACTCACTGGAAGCAAACCGTTCTTTACCTTGAGGATGTAATAACAATCTGCGAGGGGGAAACCCTGACTGGTAGCATGACAGTTACACCCAATGAAAAGAACCCCCGAGACATCGACATTAAGCTCAAGTACTCGCTTAATGGGCAAAGAAGTAAGGTTTCAAGAACACAGTTCTACAAGATGCGGTGACCAAGGAACAAACGAGAGATGCCTCAAAGTCCACTAAAATTTGTTCAACTGAGTATCTTGTTTGGCAGAAATAATGCCTTTTCTCATGATCATATCAATGCATCAATTGGTTAGATTCTTTGGAATCTAGCGAAAGTAGAGAGTAGATTAAACTGGCCCACAGATGTGAGATTGCTGTAGTGCAAAACTTTCAGATTTCCTGGTGGTATGACTTTGCCCAAGTGCCAAGGATGCTGGCAGCTGTTGTATGCATTTAAAGATTGCAAGCAGTTTATTGTGTTCGTGTTTTTTCTGCCATTATAGCCCTTGCTTTATTCGTTGTGTATGCTCATTATTTGATCTGCCTGAGCATTCATTTTTTTTTTCCCGCTGGGAATGTATCTTATGACAGCAAAGTAGATTACAGACTTGCTGTAGATGCCTACCGCCTTGGATATACTATATCTTCTTTTTTTGGCTGGAATATGATACGGTCCTTTTCTTAAATCTTAACAGGTGATAACGTAGGTATCCCATAGACATGCTGGGACATGCTCATGTCATAATTACATGAAAGAAGGGTTTCTCAAAGTTACAGTTTCAGAGCATATCATTTCTGAGATGCTAATGTCACCACGTCGTGAAGATTCACTGGGAAAGAATGCTGCATCAGAAATTGAAACACGCAGATCGAACAAGATTAGGCAACACCAGTAAAAAATATTTTTCAAAATCATACAAAATGATGACCTTCTTCGCAGGAAAAGAAAAAAAAAGGAGACGAATTTTCTTACTTGTAGAGGTATGTTGCAATGCCAAGAATGATGCATATCAAGATGATGTCAATTGTGAATCTCCTTGTCGATCGAAACTGCAGAAAACATAACCTGGATGGTCAGCAAAGCAAAGATCACTAAACGAAAGTTTAGTGCTAAACAATAGTTCCAGAATATCAGCTAGCCACCTGGTTGACAGTTTGTTTTAGCCTGACATTAGTCCTCCTGATCTCTATGTTAGCTTTATCCACCTGCACAGATCATAAAGCAGAGGATAGCTTTATCCCAAGAGGATAGCAGTTAGCAAATTAGCTATGCAGGTTGTAGAGGATAACCTTGGTGTCAATCTCATCCATCAGAGGGACCTGCCTATCCAGTTCCTGCAGAGGTACATGGAACAATGAGAGGTAACTCAATGCAACCAGAGAAGCACATAAAGCAGCTCGCAAGTGCGACGGAAACCTCGTTCATGTCCTCGGCCAGATTCTTCAGCGTGTCCAGCCCGTCAGAGATGAAGTCAAGCCCTTCGTCCTGCACACGACATCCCAGAGGTTTTGGCCTTGTTTAGTTCGAAAAGTGAAAACTTGCCGAATCGTAAAAATGGGATATCGAAAGGGGTATTCAGATACTAATAAAAAACTAATTACACAACTCGTTTGAAAATTGAATTTCGCATCTATTAAGCCTAATTAATTTGTCATTAGAGATTATTTACTGTAGCACGACGTTGTCTAATCATAGCCTAATTAGGCTCAATAGATTCGTCTCGTGAATTTACCCAAGGGTTATGAAATGGGTTTTGTCATTAATCTACATTTAATACTCTTGATTAGTGTCAAATATTCGATGTGACAGGTGAATAGCAGAAACTTGTCAGAAACTTGCCGATTTAAACAAGGCATGTATGGTCGCAGATGTGTTCAGGAAATTTGGACTTCCAAGAGCAGAAAACCTGCCTGTTTGATTCGCCGCATCTCGTATTCTCTTCTGAACTGTGCTGATTCCTCGCTTGTCTGAAAGTACCCCTCTTCCAATTTTTCAACTGAATTTGGAGAGAAAAACGATGAACAATGTCAGATTGAACTTGTCTACGCAACCAAATTCCAATGTCTACGATTCAAGATGAATTGTGCTGTCGATCCCCTCTCACACACAGCCCATGTGTTTACAGGAGCGGAAAAAAAAAACCTGAAGAGTCATCGAAATTGATCCCTGGCCGAGCATTCCAGCCGGCGTCCTGATCCTTTTCGCCGCCGTCGTGGGTGTCGGGAATGGCTTGGATCCTGTGGGGCAGCGCGGCCACCAGATCAGCCCGCAAGGCCTTCTCCTCCGGCGAGAGCCCTTTCACCTGCGTATCTATGCGTCCGGATTCGTATCACCAATCTCGCACATTTCGCTTCGAACTTGAGGAGTTTGTGCATCCAAAACTCTGACCTTCTTGGCGGCGATCTTCTGCAGCTTGACCACCTCCTCCAGGAGCCGCGCCTTGGTCCGCCGCACGTCGGCGTTCAGGGTCACCGACGCCACCCGGTTCGTTTCCTTCGCGGCCTGAGCCGATTTCTGAAAACAAAAAATTCACCAGACATGAGTGGCGACATTCGGAGCAATATGGAAAAGGCAGCGAGGGCGAGAGGGACCGATCACTGGAAACAAAGACCTCGATGGCGGCGTCGATCTCGGCGTCGAAGGCGGCGTAGAGGCGCGAGAAGGGGTCGCCGTCGCTCCGGTGCTTGTCGGTGTCGTACCTCTCGTACTTCTTGCAGATGGCGTCCACCCGAGTCAGCACGTCGATCATGCTCATCTTTTCCCCCCACTAAGCTTCCTCCCTCCCCCGGCGAAGATCACCGGTTGCTGCACGCGGAATGCCTTGCACGGAAGGGCGCGTCTTCGGCTTGCCGCCGCCGCCGGTGAGGTAGCGGTCAGTTTGGACAGCGAATACGCCGGAGCGGAGGAGGAAGATGTGGGCCTCGTCAGGCTGCGAGATGATGGTTGAAGATGTCTGGCTGGCACTTGGCACAGGTGAGTTCGTTAGGCTATGTGCAATGGTAGCTTCTATATTTCACCCTCCAAAGCTAAATTTAGAGACCCTGTAAAAATTTTCCTCTCCTAAATCTAATCCCAAATCTAATCCCACCTGCAACAGTGACCTGGAAAGCGCCCTGGAAACCCCGCGCCGCGACCGCGACCGGTCCGCGCCGCGATCGCCTGCCCGCGCGCCTCCTCCTCGCCGCCGCCCGCGAGCCTCCTCCTCGCCGCCCTCGCGCCTCGGCGGATGCGTCGTCCTCAGGGGACACGTCGGGCAGGCTGCGGCGCTTGACGCAGGTGACGTGGCCGCCGACGGCGTAGACCGCCACCGTGGTTGACGAACTCCTGGAGCACGAGCGGCGGGCGGAGCTTGCCGAGACCCTCGCGGTGGTAGATGAGGGGCATCTTGTGGGACTTGGCAGTGCCGTCAGCGACGAGTGGCTTGGCGATGAGCGGGAAGTGGAGCGCGTCGAGGAGGCCGGAGTCGGCGACCTCGGCGCCGTCGTGGACGACAACCTGGCTGGGGATGCCGAAGGAGCGGTCCTTGTCGGCGGCGTGGTCGAGCTCGGAGACGACCTGGAGCATGGAGATGCGGTTGTGGAGGCGGTCGATGGCGTGGGGCGGGTCGACGATGGGCACGGCCGGATTGCGCACGGCGAAGGCCTCGAGCTGGGCGCGCCAGTCGTCGCCGTAGAGCTTGTGGATGAGGAGGTGGAAGGGGCCCTGCTCCGCCAGGGGCCGCGACGCATCCACGGTGACGAGGTCCATGCCCCGCGCCGCCGCGAGGGCCACCAGCGACGGCTGGATGAAGCTCTGCTGCTTCTTGGGCGCGAGCGCGTACCCGATGGCGTAGCGCGGGGGACGAGTCGCCGGAGGAGGGCTCGGCGGCAGGGGCAGGGCAGCGGCAGCGGCGGCGTCGGAGGCCATTGGGGTCGGGGTCGGGTTCGGGAGGAATCGATGGAGAAGGATTTGGGGGGAGGGGGAGCTGCCCGAGGCCGCACGGGGAGAGCGTGCCGCCGAGAGGGAGAGGGAGGCGGCGAGAGAGATTTGGCGGAGTTGGATACGTCCCCGAGATTTGGCGGAGTTGGATACGTCCCCGAGATTTGGCGGCGGGATGGGCGGACCTGCACAATAGAGAACCGGATACAGGGTACCGCTGCAGCCTTGTTTTCGCGTGAGAAACAGAAAAGTAGCGGTCGAGGACGGTTTCAGTCCTCCGTTGCAGATAGCCTTAGTTACCCGCGAAACTCCCGGGTTTCTGTTAGTCAATGCGGGTTCGCCCACTTCCCCTGCCCCAATTTTAGAAAAGACCAATGTTTCGCCATTGCTGAAGCTCACTCAACTAGTGCCAGAGGCCATTCCAGCGATGAGCAAGTCGGCATCGAAAACAAATACTATAAAAACTCGAGCTCCAGCTCCTACTCCGCTCAAAGACACTTGCAAGCTGCAAAATTAGCTGTGCTGAATTCTGCAAGCGGCCAATATTTCTGGGCAGTTTGGCAAATCAATTGCAACCGTATGAGAAGATTAACAGAAAACATACATTTGTGCAAAACTGGGGATTCTACATGAAGCACAGGCACAGGTAAAAATAAAACTTTTTTTTTCTTCCGGCACAGATCATTGGCCGAAGCAGTCATGACCTAACCATGCAAGAGAAGAAGAGCATGATAGCCTGATGGCAAAGTTCTTCAGCAGTGAACCCGGCACATAGGCATAAAAAGCAGACAGGTTAAGATTCATGGTGCCATGTTAACTTGGATTGAAAATTAACAACAAGGTCCAACAACAGACAGGGATTTGAAACTAGCAGTTCCTTAGACTGCATGCCTCTGCTCTGCTGCCTCAGATAAGTACTCCATCATGAAACATAGACTAGGATGAGACCTTGATTCCGACAGTACGCTAAAACTCGTAATAAGATGCTACGATTCAACCGATGAACGACACTTGGATTGATTGTTTTCCGACATTGTTTCTACTCCGTCTTGTAAGCCAGCTTCTTCTTTAGCCTCAACTGAAATAGGAAAATATAGACTTCAGGTTGAAGAATGAACAAATACTAATTTGTTACAAAAGGGCACATTAGGTTCCAGCAGTTGTGGAAGGTTGATGCAAAGGCAGCTCTAGATGGAAAGATCATTAAGTATACTATGTACAAATCTGAATCACAGAAAAATGGTAACAGCATATGCTCAAACATCTGAACTGATACAAACAACTACGTATATCACAGTGATGCAACTTGTAAGAACATGGGTGATGATATGATCAATGACCAAAGTCAAGAACAAGGGAAGTTAATATGAAAGCAGAGTGGCGATGATTCACTGCATACGTAGCACTATAATGGCTAAAACAATGCAAGATTTTTCTTTGCTCTCAACTGAAAAGGAATATTGTTCGAAATGTATTACACGAGATCAATCAGTGAGCAAATATCCACTTTCAATTTATGGAATCTTATCAGTTGCCAGCTGTAACTGAAATTCAGATTAACATATTTGTTGCACAACTTGTTCTTGTAGGGATATATTCATGATTCAGAGAAGCAGATGCATACACAGCATCAATCAAAAAGAAGGCAAATTAACTTTGACACAACACACAACAACCTTGAACATGAAATTAAGGATGATGTTGTTAATAAGAAGGAAATTAGCATAAAACACAGTTTGATGACATAGGGAAAAGAAGGAAAAAGGTAGCTCACCTCGTTGCTGTGTCCACACTTCTTCTTGCGGCAGTTATTGGCCCTGATGGGATTGCGCGCGTAGCACCTGCAGGCACCCACCACGGTGAGGAACTGATAGCAACCAATCGAGAAGAAAACTGAGGATTTGAGATGGTCAGCAAGGTAATCGTCGTACCCGCGGCAGATCATCTTGCGCTGGCAGGACTTGAGCGCGAGGTGGAGGAGATTGAGGTCGATCTTGGGGTAGCTGCCGCCCTTGCCGCCACCGTGGAGGCGGAGCACCAGGTGCAGCGTCGACTCCTTCTGGATGTTGTAGTCGGCCAGCGTGCAGTGGTCCTCCAGCTGCTTCCCGGCGAAGATGATCCGCTGACGGTCCGGAGGGATACCTTTAAAACACAATCAAACACAAGAGTGGTCACCAAAAACAGAAAAAAAAAATCTATGAATATATGATGGGACCAAATTCAAAACACTGATATGTTGAAATCGAGTTTGACGAGCCAAATCCAAACTATGTGCTCGTCGAATTCATCCAAGATCTATGAATATATGATGGGACCAAATTCAAAACACTGATATGTTGAAATCGAGTTTGACGAGCCAAATCCAAACTATGTGCTCGTCGAATTCATCCAAGATCTAGCTCGATCACAAGATACGCTAGAACAAAACCCTCTCCTCATCTCCCCGGACCCAAAAAAGGTGCCATTTTTACGATCCACCCAGGCCGATCTGCTCTGTTTCAGAACAGGGGAACCAAACGCTGCAAGAATCGAGTACCCATTATACAATGCCCCACTGATCAACCCACACACAAACGCGCTTGGAGGGGCTAAACCAAACAGGAGGCAAAAGAAAGCGCCTTTAAGCTCGCTACTGCCGGAGCAGGGGGCGCGATGAACGGAGCTAGAAAAAAAAAACAGAGGAGCTGGCAGGTCACCGGCCGGCGAGCAGCAGTAGACGACGGAGAAGGTGGGGGCCGGAGAGCTAGGCAGCCACACGCGTCCGCACGCACCTTCCTTGTCTTGGATCTTAAACTTGACGACTCGGACTGTGTCGCTGCTCGCGACCTCCAGCGTCACCGTCTTTCCCGTCAGCGTCTTCACGAAGATCTGCATCTCGCCGGAGCTCGGGGATTGCTCGCCGGAGGAATGGGGTTTTGGGGGACTGGTTGGGGTGGGTGGCAGAGCTGGTTGCTGTTGCTGTGGCCTGTGGAGTGTGGACTCTGGTGACATGGTGCGGCTTTATAGCCAGACTGGGCTGTCTTGCGTCGGACAGGCTCGGTCCGGTTGCACGGTGGAAAATGGGCCTTCCGGCCCATGATCTTCCATGTTTAAAGCAAATACAACTGCCAATGTTTTTCCTAAAAATAGAGCTGTCATTTGCCATTCACTCGCCAAGAAGCAGCATTCGAAAAAAATGATTAACTTTTCAAATTCTCCGGAAGAGAAACTTGACAAAGTGCAGTTTGATAGAAGGTGTCCAAGAGGTTGCAGTAATTCTAGAAGTAGAAAAAGTTGAGCTGTATTTTTCCTATACCCATTTCCTATTTGGAAACTGAATTCTCCCACGATGATGTGTGGAACTTTTAGCTCCTTGGTAACATTAGGCGAAAGATGTCATTCATAGTATCGAACACAATCTTGTAACTCAAATGTGTTGATCATCAACAGTATCGAAACAATTTGTCTCTTATCTGATTTCTTACCTATTGTACCAAGTTACCAATAATAATATATCGCTACAATGCTAAGGTCCTGCTTGGAATAATGGAATAGAAAACAGAGGATTTGGAGAAACCACTCGTGCAGATTTATGTCATGTGTCCTTATAAAAACACATACGAATTGTAGCAAAATACTGGTTGTGCTGGTTCGGCTGGTGCTGATTTTCTGTGGGAGAAAAGTACTGCTGGCTGGTTAGTGGCTGATGGCTGGTGCTGATTTTTTGTGAGAGAAAAGTACTGCTGGCTGGTTCTGGCTGAACCAGCCGAACAGGCTGACGTTTCTTCTGATATGTAATTTCCCTACACAATAATTTAACTGCTTCTATCTAAGAAACCTTTCTATACTAATGGTTCTCATTTTGAAAAAGGTTGTAGCATTAGAAACTTATGTAGCCACATTTATGATTGAAATATAACCTTACTAATGGTATGTTTTTACCAAGTTTTGTTGGATCAAGGTGCTGTTTGTGTGATGAGCATGCATAGCCGCGTGTGTGCTTGTAAAGCTGTAATGTGTAAGAGGAGCATCATTTGATTTTGATCAACAGTGCACGTAGAACACACATATCCAGGTAATAGCAGAAAGCATAAAATAGATAAGAGCTCATTTCAGACAATTAAGATCCACGCCACCATGTTAACCACTAGCATCACGTAGAACGATCAAGTTTCAACAACAGGCAGGAACTTTGGCAAGCAGTTTCTGAAGTTGCATACCGGTGCTGCTCTGCGTCAGATAAGTACTGGAGCAGGAAATTTAAACTAGGACAGAAATTAAATTCTGAGTTCCAACAACTCTACTATGGTCTCTAACATGGATAAGCTGCTAAGATGGTTCCACTGACGCATGACATGGATTGACCTTCGTTTCTCTCGCTCTTCGATGCTGCTTCATTCCCTCTTGGGTATCATCTTTTTCTTCTTCCTCAGCTGAAAATGAATGTTGAGAAACAATAAGTCACATGAAAGAAAAGCCATCGTACTGATAAAATAGCTTGTGATCAACTGTCAATAATAGAATGTATTCATACACATGATGTAAAGAGTGTTCAAGGATTCAAATAAGATTTTCATTAAGCATGCTATATACAGTGAACTAACATAAATCAGGAGCTGCAGTACTGTACACTCAGTTACTTCTAAACCTAGAAAGCTAAGTAGGTGAATTAGCAATGTGGTGCCAAATTATGAGAACTCTGAAACAAGCATGTGTAGAAGAGCATGACGAAGGCCAAGTGATCATAGGTGATGCTACCGCGATTACTGAAATCAAAAGCATGTGTAGAAGATGACATCTGAACATGAATGATGATATATAGTCAAAATAGTTTGATGAAAACGAGGAAACAAAGACAAACTTTTTTCCTGACATTAAACATGCATATTTGAGAAATAATACAATCAGATCAAAGAATAAACAGAAATACATTTCACTAGATTGTTATCAGCTACCAGTAACTGAAGTCTTCGAGTACACATTTGATGCACAAAATGTCCCAGGGTGGGAGGATCCATAATTCCGCACAGCAGGTATACCACAATACAAATCTAATTAGCTAAGACAAAGATAAAATAAAGAGAACAGAGTGCTGCAT
>CM014271.1:34390392-34414375 GCA_004135705.1 Alloteropsis semialata
GGACAAATATATTAATTCCGCTTTGGCTTTACTACGATTTTATATTCATAAGGATCTCAAATCTGAATACCTTATGATTGATAACCCTCGTGATTTATGGAACTCTCTTAAAGAGAGATATGAACAGCAAAAAGAACTCATTTTGCCTGAGGCAAATCATGAATGGAATCATTTACGTCTCCAAGATTTCAAATCTGTGGCAGATTATAACCATGCTGTTCATAAAATTTGCTCTAAATTGAAGTTTTGCGAGAAAGAGCCATCAGATGCAGATAAAATAGAGAAAACTCTATCAACTATGCTCCCATCTGACAGAGTATTGCAACAGCAGTACAGGGCTAAAAATTACCAGGCATATTCTCAGCTTATTCATACATTGACTCAGGCAGAAAAACATGATGAACTTCTTATGAAGAATCATCATAAGCGCCCTGTTGGTTCGGCGCCCATACCTGAAGTTCACAATGTACAGAAAAAGACTAAGAATAATAAGTTCAATAAGTTCAATGGATCATCTTCAAAGAACAAACCTGGTCAACGCAAACACAATAAGAGGCAAAGACCCCATTCATACACGTGGAAAAGAGAAAATGCGAGACCCAAAAATGACACTAAGTGTCATAGATGTGGTGATTTCTCGCATTTTGCTAAGAATTGTCGTACCCCAAAGCATTTGGTTGCTTTGTACCAAAAATCATTAAAGGAGAACAAGCAAGCAGGAGGAACAAGATATGAAACACACTTCAATCTTGCATCCGAGGTCGTCAAGGACAAAGATTGCTCACATCAAGAATCAAAGAAACAAGTGAACGACAACGCTCTCAACATTGAGAAGAGCCTTCCATCCACGGACAACATGCTCCTAGATTTTGAATCTGGAGATATGTTTGGAGATTTGAAATAATCTCAGTCCTGAACTTGATATCATATTAGATAATTGTTGTAATAATTTAGGTTATATATAGTTCCCTGACTTGTAATTTTACTATGTTTAAGTTTGTACAAATTTGTTTATACTATTGTATCGTTGTATCGACTCATAGTTTTATAATATCATATCCTTATTTTGATATTTTCTATACCATATGCATTCTTGCATACGTTATATTTAAGCATTTTTATTTTATATAGAAATGACTACTGATATCAATCCGACGGAGGAAGAATTATGCCTTGTAGATTCATGTACTACAAACTCTATACTTAGAGAGATCAAATATTTCCAGACCCTTAAGAAAAAGGAAGGAAATATTATGACCATCGCTGGACGCGATGCGTTAGTAGTTGGTTCCGGACGAGCCACTATTACTCTCCCTATGGGTACACAAATTATAATTGAGGATGCTTTGTTGTATCCTGATTCTACCCGTACCCTTCTAAGTTTCAGAGACATCCGTAAGAATGGTTTCCACGTAGAAACACACTACGATAATAAAGAAGAATTTCTTCTAGTTACTAAACTTACGGGATATGGCAAACACATATGTGAAAAAATTTCTTCACTCCAAACTGGATTGTACTATACTTACATACAGCCCGTAACACATGTTGCTTACAAGATAATTTTCCAAGATGTCGATACATTTCGAAATTGGCATGATCGACTTGGGCACCCTGGAATAGGGATGATGCGGAAAATTATCGGCAATTCCATAGGTCACGATATGACAAAAACAAAATTTCCCCAAGATAAAGATTTTTGCTGTACTGCTTGTGCAACAGGGAAATTGATTTTAAGACCATCACATCTTAAAATTCGAACTGAGCCCCTCAAATTCCTTGAAAGAATTCAAGGAGATATTTGTGGTCCAATCCAACCATCATCGGGACCGTTCAGGTACTTCTTGGTTTTGATAGACGCATCTACTCGATGGTCACACGTGTCCCTCTTATCGACACGCAATCATGCCTTTGCTAAGATAATGGCTCAACTTATCAAGTTGAAAGCACATTACCCTGAACATCGGATTCAATCCATCCGAATGGACAATGCTGCTGAATTCTCATCCCGTGCTTTTAACGATTATTGCATGGCATTAGGAATTCAACTTCAGCATTCGGTCCCATATGTCCATACCCAAAATGGTTTGGCTGAGTCATTAATTAAAAGAATTAAGCTCATTGCACGACCTATGCTAATGAATAGCAAATTGCCTACGTCATGTTGGGGTCATGCAGTTTTGCATGCTGCTGATCTAATACAACTACGACCAACTGCATATCACGAAACCTCCCCATTGCAGTTAGTACGTGGGAATCCTCCGAACATTTCCCATTTGCGTAAATTTGGGTGCGCTGTGTACGTACCCATCTCACCACCCCAGCGAACTTCGATGGGTCCTTATAGGAAATTGGGGATCTACGTGGGTTACTTATCTCCGTCAATCATAAAGTATTTAGAACCTTTAACAGGGGATCTATTCAATGCCCGGTTCGCTGATAGTATTTTTAATGAGGATCACTTCCCGGCATTAGGGGGAGAATTGTACCCAAAGGAATGCCAGGAACTTGATTGGAATGCAACAGGCATTTCACTCTTTGATCCACGTACTATAGAAACTGAACAACAAGTTCAAAGAATTATTGATTTGCAAAATATTGCAAACAATCTGCCAGACGCCTTCTCTGATTATAAAGGTGTTACAAAATCTCTTCATCCTGCAAGGAATGTGCCCGAAAGAGTGGAGGTACCTAATAAAACCACTCAACCCCAAATTGGAAACAAGAGGGGGAGAAGCACTTCCAAGAAGCAAGATGTGATTGCTAATAAGCAAAAGAAGACTGAAAATACAACTCAAATTTCAGTTGAGAGACACTTAAAGGACATACAATGTCCTGTGGATAGATGTGATCCACAATCCAGCTCAACTATGCGCATAAACACTGAGGCTGGAACATCGGAAGTCTCTACATCCATCATATTGGGAAATAATGATGAACCTATAAGGGTAGACGAAATTGCTATAAATTTCATAGATACTGGAAAAACTTATGATCGTAAGTCCACAATAGTCGACTGTTATCTCTCTGAACAAATTGCGAATATCCTTCAAACTGATTTGGATCCAAAATCTCTAACGGAATGCAAGAAGCGTCCGGACTGGGATAAGTGGAAGGTAGCAATTGAAACAGAGATTGCCTCGCTTTATAAAAGAAAAGTGTTTTCGGCCGTAATGCCAACACCTCCTGGTATCCTTCCTGTGGGATACAAATGGGTTTTCGTTCGTAAAAGAAATGAAAGAAATGAGGTGGTAAGATATAAAGCAAGGTTAGTGGCACAAGGTTTTACGCAAAGACCTGGCGTTGATTTCAACGAAACCTATTCTCCAGTAATGAGTGGAATAACCTTCCGATATTTAATATCACTGGCAGTACAAAATCGTCTGTCTATGCAGTTGATGGACGTAGTGACCGCATATTTATACGGTACACTGGATTCTGATATATACATGAAAGTTCCTGAAGGAATTAGTATACCAGAAAATAAGGCAAACCGCAACATGTATTGCATCAAGTTGCAGAAATCGTTATACGGTTTAAAACAGTCTGGCCGAATGTGGTACAATCGGTTAAGTGAATTCCTTATATCATTAGGATTCATAAACAATGATGACTGTCCATGTGTTTTCATTAAAAATTCTTCAAAAGGATTTTGTATCATATCGGTATACGTCGATGATCTTAATATCATTGGCAACGAAGCTGATATTAATGAAGCACGTCATCATTTAAAGACGGAGTTTGAAATGAAGGATTTGGGTCAAACCAAATTTTGCTTAGGATTACAACTTGAGCATTTCCCTTCTGGTATATTTGTATACCAATCTGCCTATACTCAAAAGATATTAGAAAAGTTTAATATGGACAAGTCATATCCAGCTAAAACTCCCATGGTTGTAAGATCCTTAGATATTAAGAAGGATCCTTTCAGACCAAAAGAAGAGGGAGAAGAGATATTGGGACCACAATTCCCGTATCTTAGTGCCATTGGTGCACTAATGTATCTTGCTAATAGCACCCGACCTGATATTGCATTTGCAGTAAATTTATTAGCAAGGCATAGTGCTGCACCTACTAAACGTCATTGGGTAGGAGTAAAGACGGTATTCAGATACCTCAATGGTACTAAGGATCTTGGATTATTTTATGGTAGAAATCAAGATCCAATTTTGTTAGGATATACAGATGCTGGTTATTTGTCAGATCCCCATAATGGCAGATCACAAACAGGCTTTGTATTTTTACAAGGAGGAACAGCAATTTCTTGGAAATCTACAAAGCAGACACTAGTATCTACTTCCACCAATCATTCTGAAATAATAGCTTTGTATGAAGCATCGCGCGAATGCGTATGGCTTCGCAGAATGATAAATCATATCATACAATCATGTGGTATTGGTACGGTAGATACACCAACAATTATCTTCGAAGATAATTCAGCATGTGTTACTCAAATGGAGTCTGGTTATATTAAGAGTAATATGACTAAGCATATTATTCCCAAGTTATTCTACCCCCATGAACTTCAAAAGAATGGAGAAATTGAAATCTTGCAAACTAAGTCGTGTGATAATCTAGCAGATTTATTTACAAAATCTCTACCATACTCCTCATTTCATAAATGTGTTGAGGGAATTGGTATGAGAAGACTTAGAGACTTGCAAGAATCAGGGGGAGAATCTCTCTAAATATAACTTACTTCAAACATCACATTACACTCTTTTCTTTATATAAGTTTTACTCTTTGGAGATTTCTCATATAAAGTTTTTAATGAGGTAATGATGAACACATGGTGGCATATTAATGACACAATTTGATATATATATATATCATGGTATTTCTCCTTATTTTTCCCACTGGGTTTTAAAGGAGTTTTTGCCTGGTATATCAACATACTTTGGTTTTTCTTCCCACAGGGTTTTTCCAAAGATTCAAGATTATAATAGTTGAACAAGTAAAGGCTTCTACAGAACCAATTGATCAAGGGGGAGTGTTAGAAATAATTAGTTAGTGATCAATTAGTTAATCACGTGATTAGCACGTGGATTAGTAGTTAATCCAGTCATTAGCATGCACTAATCACAGGATACGGCAGTTACCAAAAGGTGCCTATTCAGGAGGGGATGTGTCCCTCCGAGTAGACTTGAACACACCCTTTCAGGGTTGTATATATATGTAGATCCTTCATTCTATCAATAACTGACAATCATTTTCATCCTGTCACGTTTTCATTTCATCGGTTCTTTACAATTTTGTATACTTGCTTAGATGATTACTTGCTCACTATGTGTATATAGTTGTGCGCGAGGTGGGCACGTCTATTCTCTATGCATTTTGTTTTACTTTTCTTCTTCATTTTGTGTTTACTATTTCATGTCTATTAGAATTTTTATTTTATCTTTAATTTTAATTATTGTAAATTTTTTATTTTTATTATACCTATATTTTCTCCATGCTTAAATATTTTTTTGTGATGCTGACATGCTTGTTCTGCATGTAGAACAATTTATTCAGTTCTATAGATGAATTTGTTCACAAAATTATTTTTTCTTGGTAGAAATACATTTTCGATGTGGACACATTTTTCCCTGTAGAATAATTTATTCACTTATGGAGTAATATTATTTGTTGTAAACTAATATGTTTGTGATGTTAGATTACTTGTTAGCTCTTTTTTTTGCAATGTCCCATTGAATTTGTCATATATAATCAAATGATTACAATATTATTCTTTAAAGAATCATTTTGTCCTGTTGTTCAAGTATTTGTTCATAGTAGTCAGAATGTTCCAGGTTAATAGAAAAATGTCATCTAAACATGGTCGAACATGAGGTCGAACATGCCGTGTTCGGATGGGAGGTAAAAAAATTGTGCAGGGTATTAAATGCTACTTTGACCACTAATTAAGGGTATTAAATAAAGTCAGTTTACAAAACTACCTCCACAACCCCCTGTCAAATTCGCGAGATGAATCTAATGAGGCCTTTGACCACGCGATTAGAGGATGATTACTGTAGCATTACTGTAGCAAATCATGGATTAATTAGGTGCAGTAGATTCGTCGCGCAAAGTTGCACTCATCTATGAAAAGATTTTGTAAATAAACTTCATTTAGGCCCTCATGCATGCGACAGTAATCCGGGACAATTTTTTGTCCCGGCTGCCGAACACGGCCATATGTAGTTAAAACCTGATTGGATATTCAGACATATATAAATCCTGACCGTACCTCTACATGACATGTGATCAGATAATAGCTAGCTAGGTATCGATTGAGTAATCATCAGATAGATAGAAAGCATATGTAGCATGCATGCGCCGCTGCGTATATACCTTCCTTGTCCTGGATCTTGGCCTTGACATTGGCGACGGTGTCGCTGCTCTCGACCTCCAGAGTCACCGTCTTCCCCGTCAGGGTCTTCACAAGATCCGCATCGTGCCGAGAATGCCACCTCGAGCTTAGGGATTAGTAGCTAGCTAGGATTTTGGTCTTTTGGCCTCGGGGTGGCGATGGGCAGTTTGGGACGTGGGACGGTTGTATATAGCTAGGGTAATCATTGCAATTGTATATTCCAAGTTCAAATTTTGAAATAGTACAACTGTCCTAGCTATGTACAATGAGCATAGCAGTACCTATGTACATTCCCAGTTTCAATGAACATGGCGTGGTACCTATGTACCTATGTACAAACAAACCATGTACCAAAAACAAGTCACAATGTACCAGTGAAGACATCAAATAGCAGTTACTCCGCCGTTAATTCAAACTTGAGATATATGTCCAACTTCTTTCATACGTAAATTTGGCAAAATAGCAAGGTTCCAAAAGGAGGTATTCCGCGGCCGCCTGGGCGTGCCTAATCGCAAGGCGAAGGGTGACCTTGGTGCCTAGGGGGTAGGCGGCCAGGCCGGCCAGTAAAAAAATCTCAAATCTGTACATATGCTTTTTTTTCCTTTTTTACTTTGATGTATCAAACTGTCCAAACATCTATCAATTAAGAAAACACACCAATCTGTAATAAAAACAAAAGTATGATAGCTCAATTTGCTTCAATCTGCCTTTCCCTTGTTCCGTTGATGAATGAAATTGTATATGATTTTTGTCTGAGTCCATCTCCAGGCTATGACATTCTCCACGGCATGGCAGAGCTCGAGACATTGTCTGATTGACTTTGCAGACAGCTGCCTGGTAATGTCCTGGAAGTCTTGAGGGAAATATAGACGAAATATGAGGGGCTTGCGTACGCAACCGATTATGTTGTTGGCCCCTTGCATCACATGGAGTCATGACATTGCATTTTGGTGAAAGAAGGTACCGTCAGCTACTAGGCCTCAAAAGACGGTAACTTGTGCACTTATGGTAAAAGAAAATGGAAATAGTCTAAATTACCTTCTCAACTATGGTCAAAAGTCTAAATAACTCCTTAAACTATTTTTTGATTTAAATAACCTCCTAAACTATGTCAATTGGTTCAACTTACCTCTTAATAGAATTTGTCTTTTTGTTTCTCCACGCACAAATAGAGTTTTAAGTCTAAATTTTGTGAACGGCCAGACAACATTGTATATTATGTTAAAAAATATCATATAACTTTTTTACTTAATTTTATATAGTTTATGACTAATTTATAATTAGATGTACTATCCTATTAAAATAATACTAAAAAATTTATAATATATTTTTCTAACATAAGTTATGATGTTGGCTATCACACTGCAAAATTTGAACTTAAAACTCTATGAATATGCAGAGATACAAAAAAGATAAATTCTATTAAGGGGTAAGTTGAACCAATTGACATAGTTTAGAGGGTTATTTAAACCAAAAAATAGTTTAGGGGGTTATCTAAACTTCGGCTATAGTCAAGGGGGTAATTTATACTTTTTCCAAAAAGAATAATAGAAAAGGAGAGCACTGGTTCTTAATCGTCATAGGTTCAGTATCTGTCGTGGTCCAAGTGGTAATAAGACATTCAGTAAATTTCACGCCAATTGGGCTAGTGATTACAAGTAGAGTATATGTTAGTTGATGGCAGCCTCGACAGTCCATTATTCTTAGCAGCAGACTTAAGCGATAATAAGCAGGCCATCTACTGCTTATTATAGTTTAAGCAGGCCATCTCGCAGCCGGAGAGTGTGACTCCCTCCTCCCATGGACACTGTGGTTCGGTCACGGAAAAGATGGTGGGCTGATACTCTATAGTTTAAATGGGATCCTGGTAGGACAACTATATAAATATCATCTCGACTTGAGGATAAAATGGAGTCATTTGGGTAATTATAAGATAGAAAAGCAATATGGGTAATATCATTTGCAGACAGTGCCACCAAACATCACGCGCTTGTCAGAGCTTGTCCCGGGTACCCTCCCAATCCTGCAGTAAGCAATAGGCCTCTGGCAATTTTTTTTTAAAAAGCTTGTATTCATCTAGTTCCTTTTGTCTATGAGCTCATGTTGATCATGATAGAACAATATTCATTAGATTTTTTCTCATCTTTTCATGCAGAAGATAGAATGTAAGGAAAATAGCCGCATAGGCCATTATATTTGTGATTTTGATGATTGAGCAACAACGTAGTCATTGAGACTAATAAGTTTGTCAAGTGCATATTTATATGTATTTTAGATCCCAAGCCATGGAATCCAAATGATGGAATCCAAGTCATGCTATTTTAACCATAGCCAAAAACCAGAGTTATTTGAAGCATCCTAGACATGGTATTGACAAAAAAAAAAGAAAGGGCTTAAGTGGATTGGATTGGACAAGCTTATAGTGTTTCTACACGGTGGATGATCCAGTGAGGCAATATTCTATCAGTAGAGTATTGCCCAACAGCTACACGTGTAGGGATGGCCTTGGTAGTGGGATATTCTACACGACACGGATAATTCGGTGCAGCACGATGGACATTTGAAGAAAGATACGACGTGCATTGAAGTTGTTGAAGATCCACACGACGGATGGTCCAGTGTTAATGTTTGTATACATGGCGGACATTCAAGAAAAGATATGTCAATCAAGGCTCATCTAAAGTTAGGGTTTTATACACGGAGGAAATTCCAGCGATGAATGATCGAGAGCACACCAGAGCATTTCTGTAGTAAGCATGCTGGCTTGGAGTTCAAGGGTTCTACACAGTGGATGTTCCACCAATATACAATAGAGTTTTGGAGTACATCATTCGACCGTTGAAAAGCGAAGTGACAGTTGGGAAAGCTAAACGGCGGATGTTTCGGCATTGGGAGTCTAGCACACAACGGATCACGGCTAGTACAAGGCTTTGGGCTATATATACCACTCTCATTTGACCATTTCAAGGTGCTAGACTCAAAGAGAAGTTCATCTACAACCATAAGACATCCAAGCCACCTAAATGCATAATTGATCATCCAAAAGCAATTAGCACACTCTTAAAGAGTGATTAGTGCTAGGATAGGCCTAGAGAGAAAGAGTGAGAGTGCAATGAGTGCTCCCTTGTTCATGGTTCTATGAGTGAACCACCCTTCTAATCTTGGTGTGCTAGCCCCTTGGAGTCTTGCTGGCTCGACATCAAGTGTTCGACCCTTAGTCTTGGTGTGGAGCTGCGTCAATGGTTTTGTGCCGGGAAGAGGAGACCATCTCCTTTGTGGAGGATCTCCATAGGGAAGGCGTCCTTTGTGATGAGCTCAAGACCTTGCTCAGAAAGCAAGAATTTGCGATCGAGAGTGCATACTTTGTGGAGCTCCAGTATGGAGTATGCTTGGCTTAGTGCCAACTGAATCATGGATAAAAATCCTCATGCCAAATTTGCATTGACTTACCCACTCCTTTACATTTTCACATTTCATACTTGCAGCTTGTGTGCCATTATCTTTCATAGAGTAGTATCTTGACAGGATTGGCTCTAGGTTGCAAAACTCTTTGCAGGTGAGTGCAAACACTTGTGAAACCTTAGTTGCACATCTAGATAGAATGTTTTAGTGTACATTTGTGCAATTAATTGGAAAGGTTAAGTTTTAAAGTTGTCTAATTCATCCCCTCCTTAATTTTAGGCTATCTACGAGCACCTTAGTTGCAATTCAAGTTAAGCAGAGGGGCAGTTTATGTTCAAGAAATTCCTTGGGAAGAAACACATTTTTTTGGAGTGGCTAACAGTAAAGCACTGTCCGGCGTGTATTGATAATACAGAGGATCAAAGACTTTAGATGTAAAACAAAATGTAAAGAGGCAAAAAGGAAAATAAACTCCATCCAATCTCTCACTATGGGGACCAAAACTTTGAGCCTTTTATGAATACATCTCTTTGATCTGTTAGTTGAATATTCATGACACGGGCAACCAAGTGCTGCCAAGCATTCAGATTGTTACCAACAAGGGATCTTCTAAAACAGACATTGAAAGAGTCGATTGAAAGACCACATTAACAAATGTACCTTTCTTCCTCACAATATTATAAAGACTAGGATATTGCTCCCTAAAGGCTACATTACCTAACCAAGCATCCTCCCAGAATCTTACTTGAGATCCATTACCCAATTTGAACCTACTCAATCTCAGGAACTCCTGTTTGACTTTCATTAACCATACCAAAAGTGAGAATCACCTAGCATATGTTCAACCTAAGTAATTGTTTTGTATCTCAAATATTTTCACCTTAGGAGAGTTTGCCATACCCCGTATTCATTGATAAGCTTAAACAACCAAGCAAACAATTATTTTGCAAATCTGGATTAAGGTTTCCCAAACCTCCTTGATCCTTTGGTGTACAATTATTCATCATCAAATCTCAATATTTGGTCATGGTTGATGGCTTGTTCTCTAGTTTTGGAACAGACATGGACATCTTTAGTATTCTTGGAAATACTAATCCCCATCAACTTCTAAAGAACAAGCATACACCATTCAACCATTTAATGTGCATAACAAACATTTGCAAACAGCTCAAGTCAACAGAGATGTAGCACATATAAGGTGTTTATTGTGTTTGTTGATCACCTTAGCCAGTTGAGTCCTCAAACATACCCTTTGTCCCAAAAAGAACGATGTTAGGATTTTTCAGACAGGTTAATGATGAGTAGAAAAGATGCATGTGCCCCTAACTAAAATAGTAAGTTGAGGTGGAGATAGAAATTCTTACAGTTCGTTGATCCGATTTATGTAACACCCTAAAAATTCTCTTTTCAATATAGTAATTAATTTGCTAGCTCTTGTGTGTGCATACTCAAAATTTAGGTAAAAATAAAACCTTTTTTAGAAATTAAAATCAACCGTAGGTTTAGAAACTTGTTTGTGTGCATATCATGCTGATGCATCATTTTCTTGTATGAGTGTTTTGTGTGTGCTTAGTCCAAAACCCTAGGGCCCCAAACCCTAAAAACCCAGAGCCCGGAAAGCAAACCCTAACCCAGCCCGACACCTTTCCGTTCTCCTCCTCTCTTTACCCGCTCGATCTAGAGTCCAAAACCCTAACCCAAAATCCTCGTGGGCCCTATCTGATCTAGAGCCCAATCTAAATCCAACCCGGCCTATTTCTTTCTCCTTTCTTCCTCGTGGCCCAATCGCAGTTGGCCCAAAACCAGCTCCGCCCATCTCCCTTTTCCCTTTTGGGCCTAGCCTCTTCCCTTGGGCCCAAACAGATCCAACCCAGGCCCAAACAGATCCATTCTCTCCCCCCTTCCCCTTTCACGCAGGAAGCCACCACGCCGCACACGCAGGAACTGCCATCGCCCCCCATCCCCTCACGCCCCATCTCCTTCCCCCTTTCACGTACGCAGAAGGAAAACACAGGAGCGCCCCCATCCCCCTTCGCTTTTATCTGTGTCGCAGGAAAAGAACCGGCGCCCAGGCACGGTCACCCCTTCCCCCTCTTTCTTCTTCGACAGAAACCGTCGCCCCCTGATTCCCTTCGCCCCTCCTTTCCCCTTCCTCTCCCCAGTAGAAACTGTCGTCTTTAATTGTCTTCAATGGCGTTCAAGCCATGGCAGGGAAGTCCGGTCCCCTCCCCTCCAAATTCTTGATCGACCGAGTCTCTTCCTTCCTATAAAACACCAGGCGACCTCGTCCCTGACCCCCTTTCTCCTCCCCGCTCTCCAATTTCTCCATCAGAGGACTTCACTGCTGCCGTTCGTGTCCGTCTGCAGCAGAGGAGGTGAAGCTCGTTGTTGTTTTCGTTCATTCCTTTTTGCACCATATCGACCTCCTCTCTCTTCCTTTGTGCACCCAGGAACACCAGAACCTTGCGCCAACGCCAGAGCAGAGGACCGAGGTCGGAGCTTGTCCACGCACGCGCGCCCTGAGGCCAGTCCGCCCCTCTCCAAGGCACGGCATCTCTGTTGACTCTCTCCCCAAATTGATTGTCAAGACGGGTTCGCGACGTTGCCACGATTCCATTTTGCCGCTCAGCCCTAAATTTCGTGCACCGTTGCCCTGGGGCCCCCTGCCCCGGCGAGCTCTGATCGCAGGTCACGGCACCGGCGCCATGACCGTGGTGGCTTTGGTGTTCAGAAGCGACGGTGTCCCTGTGTTGCCGAGAAGAAGACCCCAGAGCCGCCCATCTATCAATCAACGGCCAAGATTAAAACATTAGATACCCCTTCGGCCTTTATGTTAAAGAGTCCCTACGTTTTTCCCTAATAAACCCGCCATCCCCCACACTGCCTTGATTTTCTTCCTTGCTACCCCCAGATGTCTAGGGTTAATTGCGTATAGGTCCTCGGTTTTCGCAGGATAGCCCTCGATCTTGTTTTTAGTGTAGTTTAATCACCGTAAATCCGATTAGAGTGATTTTCGCGTTGTTGTGATCGTAGAAATGCGTAGATTAGTTTTCTAATCTTTTTGCTTCTGTTTTTATTGTATGGTGTACTGTTCTAATAGAAATACTTTTGTATGCATGTATTGGCTTGTGATGGATGTATGTGTGGTGATGGAATACGTGTATAGATTGCGAGCAGTACGCGGCCGGATTTGAGCAAGAGTTTGAAGACCCGAATCAGCAACAATATTTTGAGGAAGGCAAGTATAACATGATGAACTCCTTGCGACCCAATAATTATTAATCATTTTACTCATTCATGCATGTGTCTAAATTTGTTAAACCCTAGGGATGACTAGTCTTGTTTATTACCATATTCCTTGTTTACCTTGGGTTTATGCATGTGGGTAGATAAGTTAGTTGTGCTTAGCTTGCTTGCAACTGCTAATGATCGATGAATAAATGTTAATCTTGACTAATGGTATACTCGGAACCTTATTAAAATATGCTTTATAGCAACTTGGTTTAGGGAGCTTGAGCATGTGTTTGGATTGCTCTAAGCGTCTCTCCTTAAGGTTCCGATTCTTAAAGCGGCCACCCAGGAAAACCGTACAACCACAAGGATCACATGGCTCTGGTCTTGGCTAAGTACGCTGTACGGCTCTAGCTTGTTTAGTGGTTATCGAAAGGCGCATGTGGGGCTGCCAGGTTTAAGTGTGGACCTCGGTCAGTCTCGTTGGGGTTTGTGTGATGGATTTGTGTGATGTTTTGGCTGGAGCCTGGAGGGGTCCATGCGCCTGTCAGGAAACCATAGCGGCCACTAACTTGTTAGGGTGTCTGTTGAAAGGCCTCGTAGCGTCTCTATGCAATCACACCAAAGGTAGTGTGATGAATGTGCCTGATCAGCACTGCATGGTTGGGTTTAAA
Organism: Alloteropsis semialata; assembly: GCA_004135705.1. Classification (NCBI taxonomy): domain Eukaryota; kingdom Viridiplantae; phylum Streptophyta; class Magnoliopsida; order Poales; family Poaceae; genus Alloteropsis; species Alloteropsis semialata. The sequence continues at coordinate 34,404,053 of CM014271.1, forward strand.
GTTCTTCTGAACTTTTACGCGACTTGTGGTGAAAGTGTACAACCTCTGCAGAGTGTAAAACTATTATAACAGCCGTGCTCACGGTCAAGAGCGGCCTGGATCCTTTTGAGCGGTTCCTTATTTTTCTGGTTAAATGGTTTAATATGATGTTGTTCATTCATAATATTTCACATGTTTTCATAATGTGGGTTACAACCGGGTCTGTCATATAATTCTAGTAATTCAGGTTAATTCTAAAATCAACCAACTAAAAATGCTAACCGCAGTTTAAACCTTGTCTAGCCTTTTGAGCCTCATCTAATCATGTTATGCTTGCTAAGTAAGATGGATTACTTACACTTGCTTCATATCAACAAAATCCCGGATGGGTACTCAGATGAGCCGCCAGTTGATGCGTTCCCCGAGGAGTTTCTGGATTTCTAGGCTGTGTTCTCCCCCAGTCAGAGTCCCTGTGGAGGCGTTTTGGATTTAGATGCTCTACTCTTCTGCTACTTTGATGAGTTAAATAATATTTGTAATCCCCTGTGATGTAAGACTTGTTATGATTTATGCTATCGAGCACTGTTTTCTTTTCTTTGATATTCATTTCTGAGCTATATGTGTGTAAAGACTTCCTGGGTACACATATAGTAGCATTCGGATTTCCTCCGTAAATCCGGGTGTGACAATTTAATGCTGCATATGGTAGTTGATGTGGTCTGAATGCTAAAATATCAATCTTTGTGCGACAAATTTTGAATCCTAGAACATCGTTCTTTATGGGACGGAGGGGGTAGACCTTAATTTTACATTATGGCTAGTGATGATCAAGTTTTTTGTCATAAACTTTGATTTTGTCTAATGAATTCTGAATATATCTACATCAAGAAAGGCGCAAAGTACCTGTAGGTTTGGACTCCGGAGAAGAACAAGTCAGTCAACACCATGACACAATACATGTGTCAGCCACTGATTATCTATCGTACGTGCAATGGGTTACTGGGGATACATCCGTGTATATCACTGGATATGGAGGAGCTACATGTAGATGGATAATCACGCAATGACATCCTTACCAACTAATAAGAATAGAAATTTAGATTTGTTAGTAGCTAGCTATATATATGCCATTACTTTGACATGTTTTTCAATTTTTTAATTTAAACATGGGGTCCTATTTGTTCTAGAGCTATACTCTGCTGTGTGAGGTAGCTAGTATCTTTCTGCCATGCCTCAGTGTTTTGGTTGCTAAAATTTTCAACCAAACTGACGTGAGGTGACATTCAACTATACCTGTCACATCAAAAAATAACCCAAAGATGCTGGAACAAATTTCATGGTTGATTACTAAGTAGATAAAGAATCGGTTGAGGTAGAACACGACCTAAGAATTGAAAGGTCAAAGTTACAAGAAGGATGGAGCGCATGGAAAACGTTAATTACCATATTATCCATGCTTAATATGTTCTCCATGGGGTATTTTAGAGCAGGTTGTGGGCCTACGATCGATGTTGGCACTCCACCATGATCTATATATGGCCGCAAACTGTAGGCAGGAATGAATTAGAGCAAGAGTGATGAACATAAATTACTACTAAGCACGCTGTACCAGTGATAAATAGGAATAAAAGCATTTCCCTGGACAGTGACACACATAACGTTACGGATGAATCCAAAGACATGCATGGGGGAGTGAACCTTTGGGAGCAATCGCATATTTGTAACATATTGTGGGGCTAAAAGAAAATTCTGTCCCCATGGAATGGAGAAGTACGTTGTAAAAAACCTCTCATGTGGCCATGGCCATGCCTATATATGTGGAGCTATCGCCAATTCGCCATTGCAAGACCCAGTAGCTACCTACCATGCTGAGGTGCTGAATGCTCGTCCTGTCCCCACATCCAATCCATGGCGGCGATCTTAGTTTTGTTGGCTGTGTTCGTGCTCGTGCCAACTGCTCATGTCGTCGGTGATGAAGAAGGTTTGAAACTACGTTCGATGCTCCATTACTTTTGATCCGTACTTACCTTAAGAAGTGATGATGCGTATGATCCCTCATGCAGAACTAAGCATCGACTGCGGTCTGCCAGACATCTACGGCCCTTTCACAGACCAGGTGACCCAAAACTACTACGTCCCTGACGGCTCCTACGTCGACGCCGGCGAGAACAAAGTGGTGGCCGCCGTCGCCAACCAGGCGGAGCGGGTCTCTGCCATTGACTCACTCAGGAGCTTCCCCTCCGGCAAGTGGAACTGCTACGCGCTCCCCACCCGGCCAGACACCACGTACCTGGTGCGGGCGCAGTTCGCCTACGGCAACTACGACCTCAAGAACAGCTCGTCGGTGGAGTTCGAGCTTTACCTGGGGCCCTACCTCTGGGACACCATCACCGTGACGCCGGAGGAGAGCACCATCACCAAGGAGGCCGTGTTCGTCGCGTGGGCGGGCTGGGCGCCGGTGTGCCTGGTGAACACTGGCCGCGGCACGCCGTTTGTGTCCGTGGTGGAGCTCAGGAGGCTTGAGGGGCTCTACCCGCCGGTCTCCAGAGACCTGTGGATGTCATTGTATGCACGGTGGAAAATGGGGACAAACACTTCATTGACCAGGTGTGTTTCGAGTTTGCTACGGAAAAAATTATGCTCTCTGCAAAATCTCGTACTTAGTTTGGGATTAAAAAAGGTTGGACATGTTGCTTTGTAGATGGCAATCACAAGCTTCTTTAAAAGAAATTGCTAATTATCTGTTAACGTATTTAGAGGTAGAAACATACAAGTCAAATTTCATACCGTTCGATTTTATTTTGAGGTTAGGTGTGCTGCCTTCTTCCCCAGCGACCTCGCCGGCGACGGCGACGTTTGGGGATGTATGGTTGGGGGGACTGTTTGCCGTAAAAGATATATATCGATTCATAGTTTACTAGTATTAATACTTTCATCTATTTTGTAAAGTCAGAGACATCATTTCAAATGAAAACAAAGAAAATAACAGTCCACAATAATTATTCAAAGACAACTTATTTACCAAAATCAATTGTTCGTGGCGGAAAAGGCGGCACCCCGACTGTTGCCAGGAATTGACGATGGCCGAGGTGATCCCCGCCGGCGCGCTGCCGGGCCTCCCCGCTAGGGATGAAAGCGGATCGGATCGGATGGATCGGGTCGGATAATATCTTTTTCTTATCCTCATCCATATTTTTTTTGTCGGATATGGAGCGGAGCGGATATTACATGGATACGGATATGGATGCGGATTTTTGAGGATATCGGAAATGGTGCGGAGTCGGAGCGGTGTCGGAGCGGACACGGATTAATATAGTTGGATAATATATGCTCATGTGTAGATTATTATTGTGATCAATAATTCCTCAACCAAAACCATTAAGTAGCAACGTAACATGAAAAATACTCAACTTTATAGTTGACAAATCACAACAGTGTTCGCAAATCACTGCTAAAGTTATCTTCGGAGTTGACACTAAGACTCTACACTTGATGACGAACAAAAACTACTGCAAGGTCTGATTTTAAACTTATGAGTAAAGAGCGACAAAAAACTAAATTACGTGGGTGTCTTATTGTTTGGGGTTTACGAATGACCATTTGGGTTTGCTAGAATAGTCTGATATCTTATTATAAGGTTCGGATGATCCGCGTTCAATTATCGGATAATCCATATCCATCGGATTTCACTAAGACCATATCCTACTCCACATCCACACACAATCGGATTTGGATTATCCATATCCACACGGATACCAAAAATCCTTCCCCATATCCGCAAAAATCGGATTCAGATCGGATCGGATGCGGAAATCATCCGCTCCACTTTCATCCCTACTCCCCGCCGCCCTGGGCGACTAAGCTTCCTCTCCATCATTTCATCGCCATGGATCTGCGATCCCTAGATCCCTCCCATGGTCTGGCCTTTGCATCCAAGGTACGATCGATCTTTGACTCCTCGGTCTCCCCTCTTCCCTCGAAGGCCGCCTCTGGTTTTTGGCTTCTGGCTTCTTTCACCCGATCTAAGCTAAAACTATCGGAAGATAATGTTAGCTTCATTCTCCAATCCGTTTTGGGAGGCTTTGCTGGTCATTTTGAAGTTATTGAAGTTGAGAACTGGATTTTCAAATTCTCCATGAGTTCTAGAAACGTTGGTCTCTTGGTCTATGGCATTCGTTCCTTTGCAAATCCTTGCTTTGAAGTCTCGTTTAATCTCCGGAATGCTAATGGACTTGCATCTGCTCGCCTAGTGATTGCTAAGGCGCAGAGACCTCAATTCCAATGGACGCAAGTTGATCGCTTTGGAAATCGTCAAAGGCCTCTCTCTGGTGCCAATTCTGTTCCTTTAGGCACACCCAAGCCCTCCCGGTCATCGGTCTTTGCCCGCCTTAGCAGTGTTGATCTTTCTCGCAATCATCTCAAAACTTGGAGCACTTCCCCTTCAGCGAAGAACACGGAGCATGGCAAGAACATTCCCATTCAAATTCAAATTTGAACTCTCCCCGGGAATGGCGCCCCCGTAATTCAAGCCCTAAGATTTGGGCCCCTTCCACCTCTGGTCCTCGCAGCCAAGGCCGTGCTGGGCCATGTTCTCATTGCCTCTCTAACTTTCACCCCCGGGCCTTATGTTTTCGGAGAGTTCGCTGCCAGGGCTGCTTTAGACTAGGCTATGTAGCCGACACTTGCATCTATCCGCCATGGTTCCCGGGCCTTTCCTTTCCAGCCCGCTTCTCTTCCCAAATTGACACAGCTAACTGGGACAAATCCTAGCCTTTACTGTGGTTTTCTACCCCTCAGTCGCTGACAGATGGGGCCAGCAGCAGTTGTCCTCCCTTTTTTCACTCCTTTAGTCACTTTTCTGGTACATTTCTTGGCGGGGCGGCTGCCTCTCCAACTTCAATTCCTTGGAAGGTTCCGGCTTTAGCTCCTCCCGTCTCCGGTGCTGCTGGAACTCCTCCCTTTGCCTCGGTGCCGTCGACGGCGGCGGTAAGCTCCAACCATCCACCTATCTTTCGTTTGTTTAGCGAATGGGCGTTTCCATCTCGGGGAATTCCTTGCCCGCCGATTATCTTTGTTGATTGGCATTGCTCCAAGTTTGCTAAAGAAAACCCCATTGCTACAATGTCCCATATTTCTCCATCGGCTGAAGAATCCATTGAGCACCCTCCGATGGCATATCGGTTTGTCGATCCTGCCCCGTTGTCACACCCGGATTTACGAAGGAAATCCGAATGCTACTATATGTGTACCCAGGAAGTCTTTACACACATATAGTTCAGAAATGAATATCAAAGAAAGGAAAACAGTGCTCGATAACATAAATCATAACAAGTCTTACATCACAGGCATTACATTTATTAACGAGTTTATCAAAGTAGCGGAAGAGTAAGCATCTAAATCCACTGAGCCTCCACAGGGACTCTGACTGGGGGACTGCACTGCCTAGAACTCCGGGAACTCCTCGGGGAATACAAAAGCATCCACTGGCGGCTCATCTGAGTACCCATCCGGGATTTTGTTGATATGAAGCAAGTGTAAGTAATCCATCTTACTTAGCAAGCATAACATGATTAAATGAGGCTCAAAAGGCTAGACAAGGTTTAAACTGCGGTTAGCATTTTTAGTTGATTGATTTTTAAAATTAACCTGAATTACTAGAATTAGATGACAACCCGGTTGTAACCCACATTATGAAAGCATGTGAAGTATTATAAGTAACCAACATCATCATTAACCATTACTTTAGAAAACAAGGAACCGCTCGAAAAGGATCCAGGCCGCTCTTGACCGTGAGCACGGCTGTTATAACAGTTTTACACTCTGCAGAGGTTGTACACTTTCACCACCGGTCGCGACACCCCTTTGCCATAGGCAATGCACTCCCAAAACGAGCACAGGGTATCACTACGAGACCTTTCAAAAGACACCCTAGCAAGCTAGTGGCCGCTAAGGTTTCCTGACAGGCGCATGGACCCCTCCAGGCTCCAGCCAAAACATCACACAAATCCATCACACACAAACCCCAACGAGAACTGACCGAGGTCCACACTTAAACCTGGCAGCCCCACTTGCGCCTTTCGGTAACCACTAGACAAGCTAGAGCCGTACAGTTTACTTAGTCAAGACCAGAGCCATGTGATTCCTGTGGTTGTACGGTTTTCCTGGGTGGCCGCTTTAAGAACGGAACCTTAAGAAGAGACGCTTAGAGCAATGCAAACACATGCTCAAGCTCCCTAAACCAAGTTGCTAAAAAGCACATTTTAATAAGGTTCCAAGTATATCATTAGTCATGATTATTATTTCATAACGAACATTAGCGGTTGGCAAGCATAGCGACAACTAACATATCTACCCATATGCATAAACCCAAGGTAACAAGGTAAATAGGATAAACAAGACTAGTCAATCCTATGGTTTTAACAAATTAGACACATGCATGAATGAATAACATGATTAATAGGTGAATAGGTATCAAGGATAAATCATGTTACACTTGCCTTCCTCAAAGTATTGCTGCTGATCCGATTCTTCAAACTCTTGATCAAATCCGGCCTCGTACTGTTCGCACTCTAAACACGCATTCCAATCACCACACATACATCCATCACAAGCCAGTACATGCATACAAAAGTATTTCTATTAGAACAGTACACCATACAATGAAAACAGAAGTAAAAAGGATAAAAAACTAATCTACGCATTTCTACGAACACAACAACGCGAAAATCACTCTAATCGGATTTACGGTGATGAAACTACGCTAAAAACAAGATCGAGGACTAACCTGCGAGAAACCGAGGACCTACGCGCAATTAAACCTAGATCTTGAGGGGTAGCAGAGAATTTTCGCAAAACAGAGGATGGGATGGTGGGTTTATTAGGGAAAAACTCAGGGTCTCTTTAACAAAAGGCCGAAGGGGTATTCTGCCTTCTAATCTGGGCCGCTGGATGAAGGATGGATGGCCGGATCTTTATGAAACGAAGGGGTATGTTTCAATCTAATCCTGGCCGTTGGGAGGAGATCAAACGGTGAGGGGGTCTTCTGCTTGGTTCAGATCGGCACAGGAAAGAGCGACGCCGGTTTCGTCGTTTTTTTTTCGCGAGCAGAACACAGCGGCGCCGGTTTTCGTGTTCTGCCCACCGGCGACGAGGGGGCCAGGGCCTACGGACCACCGTTCTTCGCGAAAATTGGACCAGAGGCGAGAGAGCGGCGACGCGTACCTGCCCTGGGTGTTGTTGTCGTGGATTTGGTGCCGGAAGGAGGGGGCGACAGAACAGGGCGGGCAGGGATGTGGCCGCGCGTGGGAAACGGGGCTGCGGCCTCGGCGTCGCTGTTCTGGGCGTCGAGGATCGCGCTCCTGGAGTCCTGTGTGGCCATGAAAACAGGGCACGGATGAGGGGTGCTCGGGCAGCAGCAGAACAAGGCCAGCCATGTTTCTTACCGCCGTAGCGTGTCCAGAATTTCCACGGGCGACGCAGGACGGAGAGACAAGGGGGCGACGGCGTTCTGCTTCGCGAGGAGGGATGGGAAGGGGCGTTCTGCAGAGAGGGGACGGGGGCGCTGCGTACAGGGGGAAGAAGGGGCGACGGGATTAAAGGGCGACGGTTTCCGGGCTGCGGCATGAATGCACTTGAAGAGAGGATTGAAGGGGGCGTGCGTGATGGGGTGGGCCGGCTTGGGCTGGGTCCAAGGATGAAAGAGAGAAAGAGACAGGCCCGGCCGAACGAGTTTAAGGGTTTGGGCCGAAAGGAGAAGAAAGAAGGAAGAGAACGGGCCGAGGGGAACTGGTTTTGGGCCACAGGGAAAAGAAAAGGAGGTCGGGCTGGGTTTGGGTCGGGTTTTGGACCGACTGCGATTGGGCCACGAGGAAGAAAGGAGCAGGCCTGGGTTGGATTTAGATCGGGGTCGAGTTTGGACTCTAGGGCTTAGCACAAAAACACACATACAAGAAAACAATGCATCGGCATGAAATGCACAAACAAGTTTCTAAACCTAGGGTTGATTTTAATTTCTGAAAAGGCTTTTTATTTTCCTAAATTTTATGAATGCTCACACAAAAACCTAGCAATTTAATTACTAATTTAGAAAACGAAATTTTAGGGTGTTACAAACCTACCCCCCTTAAAAGGAATCTCGTCCTCGAGATTCGGTTGAGCCTTCAAACTGCTGCGGATACTCTGCCCTTAAATCTTCTTCTCTTTCCCAAGTTGCATTATCCACTGAGTGTCGGCTCCACTGCACCTTACACATCCGTATCACCTTACTCCTTGTGACTCTTTCTGCTACTTCCAGTATCTTGACGGGGTACTCCTTATAAGTCAGATCCTCTTGTACATCGAGTCCCTCCAATGGTAACTGTTCTTCTGGCACCCGTAAACATTTCTTTAGTTGTGACATAAGAAACACATCGTGTACACCTGACAGCCTAGTTGGCAATTCCAATTGATAAGCCACCTCACCTTTTCTGTCCAACACCTTGAATGGTCCAATATATCTTGGTGCTAGTTTGCCTTTGACATTGAATTTGCGAACTCCTCTCATCGGTGACACCTTGAGATATACGTAGTCGCCAATGTCAAAACTAAGGTCTCGACGTCTGACATCCGCATAACTCTTTTGCCTGGATTGTGCTACCTTCAAATTCTGCCTGATTGTCTGCACCTATCTTTCAGCCTCTTTAAGAATTTCAGGTCCAAACACTTGGCTTTCTGCTGTTTGATTCCAGAACAAGGGTGTTCTGCATTTCCTGCCATATAGTGCCTCAAAAGGTGCCATTTGTAGACTCTTCTGGAAACTGTTGTTATAAGAGAATTCTGCGTATGGCAAACTCTTATCCCAACTTGTCCCGTACTGTAAAGCACAAGCCCTCAACATATCTTCCAAGATTTGGTTCGTCCTTTCAGTTTGCCCATCAGTCTGTGGATGATAAGCCGAACTGAAGTTCAGTTTTGTATCCATTGACTCATGAAGTTTATGCCAGAACTGTGATGTAAACTGTGATCCCCGATCTGACACTATCTTCTTTGGAACTCCATGCAAGCATACTATTCGCTCCATGTATAGCTCTGCTAGCTTTGCGCCTGAGTAGGTGGTCTTCACCGGAACGAAATGAGCCACCTTAGTTAGTCGATCCACAATTACCCATATAGAGTCAAAACCTCTCTGAGTTCGGGGCAAACCGACTATAAAGTCCATTCCTACTTCTTCCCATTTCCATTCTGGTATCTTCAAGGGTTGGAGTAAACCGGCAGGTCTCTGATGTTCCGCTTTAACCCTTTGACACATGTCACATAGAGCGACATATGTTGCTACATCTCGTTTAAGTCCATACCACCAATATCTCTCTTTAATATCCAAATACATTTTTGTACTTCCCGGGTGTATGGAGTATGCTGAATCATGTGCTTCCCTTAGTATAGCATCTCTTATATGCTTCAGATTAGGCACACATATTCTTTTACCAAACCACACAGTTCCTTGCTCGTCCATGCTAAATCCTGGTGCTTTTCCCTGAATGATCAAAGCTATGATTTCCTGAATCTTCTTATCTTCTTGTTGCCCTTCTTTAATCTCTTTTTCTAGTGTTGGTTCAACTTCCATTTCCACCGTGCTAACAGCAATTCCCAGATTCAACCGTTCAAATTCCTTTCCGAGTTCTTCTGGCAACTGGGTAACTCTATTTGCATGACTTCTTCTGCTTAGAGCATCTGCCACCAAATTTGCCTTTCCTAGATGATAGTGAATCTCCAGGAATGGTAGATGTGCAGAACAAAAACCCACCCAACTATTTAAACACAAAGCCTTAACCTATATCTAGATGCTTGTGAGTATAAAACTCACAATCATCACAATCATTACAAAAATCCAACTCATGCATTTAACATAATCACAATTCATCCAAATCACTCAAGAGCACAGGTTCACACATGAGAAACTTAAATCAAACCCAAAACGTATCTAAGTCGTTTATTACAACTCATGGGACAAATCTAAAGATCCTCATCTATGGTGATTCGGGCCTATCTCATGAAAGAAAACAACGGGGAAAGTCAAATTTTGCAATAGATAAGGATAGAAGTATAAGCAAAGATTTTTAATAAATTACTGACAAGGCAAAACAAGGATAGATTGAATAAATAAAATGAGGTATGTATAATCAATAAATAAAATAACCAAGGTTAAATCAAAATGAAATAAAGCAAGGAGTATAAACTCTAAACGACCATTCTACTCTAGGCTGCGCATCCTACAGTCAGCACTGCTTTGATACCACTCTGTCACACCCGGATTTACGAAGGAAATCCGAATGCTACTATATGTGTACCCAGGAAGTCTTTACACAC
>CM014271.1:34415389-34425504 GCA_004135705.1 Alloteropsis semialata
TATCAGACAAGCCATTAGTTGCCTTCCATTGCAATAGTTCCAGTGTGGTACCCAACTTTTTCTAGTCCTCTTTGTGCAAAGTCCGGGATGTTGTCGTCACCTTCTTCAAAGAATATCCCCACTTCGTCGTGTTTGGTCCAACAGTTAGGCATGAAACCACTCCTAAGCAAGTTTGTGTGAACCACCTTCTTCGAGATGTGATAATCCTTCTCATTCTCACAGACCTTGCATGGACAGCATATAAAACCCGAGGTCAAGTTAGCCTCTGCCGCTTCGAGGAATTGATGAACGCCATTAATGAAGTCAGATGAGCGTCTATCCGCGTTGTACATCCATTGCCGATTTATCTATTCACAAAATACAATGAAAAATTCAGCCCCAATATGAATTTCTAAAGTTTGTAATAAACCTAAATAAGAATATCATTTATAATCTCTAAAAATCCTAATAACCCTAAATATCAACATCATTTGATGCCACCAAAAAGATGTATTTCCAAAGTTCATAATAAGCCTTAACAAGAATATCTTTTATAATCTCTAAAAACTTCGACAGCACCTCCCCTGCATCGGGAGGTTTCCAAAACCTGCAACAAACCAAGGGCACGATGGCCGACAACCACATTCCAAAATCATCAACGTCTTACTTTTGCTCATCTCAAAAAAAAATTGAAGGAGTGATTTGCCTCAGATATGTTGTCTTTCATTTGACCTTGAACTTGGAGCATAAGAAACATTACAGGTGGTAAAAAATTGGTTCATGGTAGGCATGGAACCATGAGACATACCTAGCCCAACCATCACAACCGATCTGTTGCTTGGGCATGGATGTGTCTCATGGTTTGATGACAACCATGAGAAGCATAACTATACAATACAAGCTCAAGCTCAAGGCCATCATATGTTACTCAGCTAGAAAACTAGGTAAAATTTGATATCATCATAGGCATGCCTAGAGTTGAATTGTTTTAGTTCAAGATATTGACAACCATGAGAAGTAAAATTGAATTTAAAATCTAACTAAATAAGAATATCATTTATAATCTCAAAAATCCTAATAACCCTAAATATCAACATCATTTGAAGCCTCTAAAAAGATGTATTTCTAAAGTTCATAATAAGCCTAAATAAGAATATCATTTATAATCTCTAAAAATCCTAATAACCCTAAATATCAACATCATTTGAAGTCTCTAAAAAGATGTAATTCTAAAATTCATGATAAGCCTAAATATGAATATCATTTATAATCTCTAAAAATCATAATAAGCCTAAATATGAATATCATTTATAATATCTAAAAATCATAATAAGCATAAATATAAAAATCATTTAAAGTTTCTACAAATAATCCAAAAATCTAAACAATGTCTAAAAATTTGTGCATCATCTCTACGCATGCAACAACTAACTATATAGCGATTCTCTATTACAAATTCATAATAAAAATGAAGATTAAATCTAAAATCTCTTATTTCAATCCATTCCACAAAACACAAATTACTCAAAACATAGAGCATGAAATAGACCATACTAACCGTCAAAAGAGAGAGGATGAAGTTGCTAACCTTCTAGCGGACTTGGTTTGCAAAATCTCCAAAAGTTATGAAAATTTTGGGCATGACCTCCCCCAACCCGAGCTCAATGGAGGAAGAAGGCCCCTTTATACGCAAAGCCCCTTTGGTACCGTTGGTGGCACCACCCGGTACCAAAGGGTCACATTGGTACCGGTTGGTGTCACCAACCGGTACCAAAGGCCCCGAGGCTCATTGGTACTGGTTGGTGACACCAACCGGTACCAATGTGTGATCATAGGTATCGGTTGGTGACACCAACCGGTATCTATGATAGCGCAAAATTATTGGCGATTGCATTGGTACCAGGTCCAATCCAACCGTGACCGAAGAGGGTGGATGGATGGAGCGTTTTCTGGTAGTGTTCTGTTCCAGTTGCTAAACTCAATTTGAGAACTATTGTTTTTCTGTGCAGAAATGCAAATATCATGGGTGCTACTTTGGAACAATGACAGGAGATGCAATCCGATTCAACAAGATTAGAAAGGTAAGCTAGATTGCATTTCTTTATGAAATCGCCTGGGTTGAATTTAGCATTACCTGGATGGTGTCTGGTTTGGGTTTGTTGCCTTGTAAGGTAATATGATTGACAATGGGCCATAAACCCTCAATTCTCCAGATGGCGCTAAAACTAAGTGTGTGATGCTCAATCGTAGGCATATCAAATGCTCTTTCCTTAGTCAATCAATTAATTGCGAGTCAATCAGTCAATTTTTGAGAACACAATGAAACAACAGCTGATTTTCTAATCCCTCTCTAACTCTGTTCTATAGGGATCAGCTTTTGGATAGAGGCTATACCCACTCCCAATTCAAATCCTGTCCACAACTCCGTGTTGCCGACTCCTACTTCAGGTGTTAAGCTAGAACTGCAATCTTTTTAATGGGACCCCTTTGTACCTATATATGTAGTCTGTTTATAGGTTAATATATATATATATATCTTGTTTACAAGAAGAGGAAAATTGTGAGAAATGTGATGTTTTAATTATGGTGCTTTTCTTGGGCATGTCACTTTTGTTTATATCAGATGAAAGTTTGCTTGTCAATTGTGTTTCTTTTGTAGGAGGAGAATGAGCATGCAAATAAAGGTAGGACCTGACACAAACTACAAATAAGAACAAGTTGATATGAGAGGCTCTACAAGCAGGGAACAGTTGGTAGTAACGCCACCAATTTGGATTACTGCTTCAGCACGCTTTTACTACTGAAAGTGTCCACTTGACTTTAAGTTTAGACACAGTAATAGCCGTGTCCAGTGTCCGTGCTTTATTTCTTACATACTGTAGCTTTTTAAATTATGATATGAAAAGGGGTGAATCGGGTATCTGGATAAATCGTGTTGTTATTTTATGTGTAGCTATGCAATTAGCGATACAGTTGTGCCATGTGTGAATGTTATAACTCATTGTAAGATTGATTACCATAAGATATTGGCTCTTGATTTGATTTGAATGAATCATCAAATGTAGTGTTAACATGAGCCTTGTTTCTTGCAACTTACATTTTTGTTTGAACCATTTCCTCCATAGCGTTAGCACGGGCATTATACTACTGATTAAAGGTCACCACACATAGTCCATTTAACCGGACGTACTCACCATCAGCTAACTTGCATTGACACCAATAGTTCATGATGGAGACCTTTCTACATTTTTGATGGAGACATGGTAAACAAACCATGATGGAGACATGATCAACAAACCATGATTGAGACATTGAAACATGCATAAACATTTTTCAGGCACTCCATATGTGGCCACTTGACCTGAAACTTGTCAATGGTGACGTGAGATCAACAGTTGATGATGGAGACCTTCAATCAAGAAGCAAAACATATAAATTGAATATTTCATCAGAACCATAAGTAGTAGATGTGCATTGTTATGAGTGATTGCACAGACAAGACATACACATTCAAATATGAATATGAACATATATGTGCTAGACTATCATAACAACTTATAAAACTACATTGGGATCATGATTTGGATATTCAATATAGAGGATCATGTCCAACATTGAACATTAAGGAAATCATTTAAACATAAGAAGAATATCATGGAAATCATTGAAATCAAAGAAGGGCATTTCAACAACATAATAAGCAAGATCATCCAAATATTTTAATACATCACAAGCATAACAAGCTAGCAGTTTGGCACTGAGGAACCATTTCAGTCCTAAATTATTCAACTATGTCATCAACTTAGTCAATAGCTTAAGCTAGTTCAACAACTTAATCAACTAATCACACTAGATCACCAACTGCCTTTAAAAAGATCATGAGTAAATTAAGAATTTCATGCTAGATTAACTAATTGACAAAGCCAAAGGGGATCGAAAGGGCAATTCGTTCATCACAAAAGCCTCAGTGCATTCTTCACCTTTGTTTGTGGTGCCAACCTTACACCACGAGTACAGGTGCCTTAGCATTCGATAAGGTCGTGGTTAATATTTCTCACATTCACGAATGAAACCCATAGTTGGACATCTAGATACCATGATCTATATTTTACATTTGTGCAATTAGTGGGAAAATAGGCTTAAGGTTTTATGTTGCCTAATTCATCCCTCTGCCCCTTAGGCTATCATACTAGCACTAAGTCCTTTTAGAGGTGGCAGCGCCAAGCGATCCCCAGAGTTTGCCCTATGGTTTCCGGTGCAGCACCACGATGACATGACCCCAGGTCATTTGCCAGGTTCCTCCATGGCTGCCTATCAAACCATTCCCATTTACCAATCCTCAGTGGCGAAGCCATGTTGACTTTAGGTGGTGCACATGCACCACCCTAAAACAACAAATTTACGAGTAAAAAGCTTATTGGAGAAATGATCAACAAACCATGTTAGAGACATGATAAGCTAACAATGATGTAGACATTGAAACATGCATAAACATTTTTAAAGGACTCCATGTATTGCAACTTGATCTGAAACTTGTCAATTGTGACGTGAAATAACCAACTTGCTTTTAAAAGGTCATGACTAAATTAAGAATTCCATAAACACAACTAAACTAGATTAACTAATTGGATAATGACAAAGCCAAAGGGGGTCGAAAGGGAAATTCGTTCATCACAAAAGCCCCGGCGCTTACTTCGTTGGGGTTTGTGGTGCCAGCCTTACACCACCAGTACACGTGCGTCGGCATCTGATAAAGTCATTGTTGATATTTCTCACATTCCCAAAAAAATCCCATAGTTGGACATCTAGATACAATGATCTTGTTTACATTTGTGCAATTACTGGGAAAGTAGGCTTAATGTTTTAAGTTTCCTAATTCATCCACTCTCCTTCTTATGCTATCAAACGAGTACTGAATCCTTTCAGAGGTGGCAGCGCCAACCAATCCCCAAGGTTTGCCCTACGGTCGCTGATGCAGCGGCGTGAGGGGATGACTCCAGGCCATTTGCCAGGTTCCTCCATGGCTGCATCAAACCATTCCCATTTCCCCACCGTCAGTGGCAAAGCCACGTTGACTTTGGGTGGTGCATGGTGCACATGCACCACCCTGAAACAACAAATTTACTGGTAAAAAGCTTGGTTTGACAAGCAAAATTTGCAAATTTCTATATGTTTAAGCAAGTGTGCACCACAATACAGCATAGCTTCGGCCCTGCCCACCCTGCTCCATCCTACTCCGCTTCATGTTTGACTGTTATTCAAATGGATATCAAAAATTTGTGAGGAACAAAATTTATTTTTGCAAAATTTGTTTTATAGTCGAAGATTTCAAGTGTTTATTTATCTTTTAGCTGTTGAAAATGATAAAAATATACAGTCTCAGCTAGTGGTAATGACAGTATCAAATATACAGTAATTTGTAGGGTAATATATTCCCGTGATAGCATCCTTATGATTTATTTATTGAATGCCTGAAAATTTGAACAGACGTGCAGCCCATGCTAATGTAATTATGTTTTACAATATAATCTGCAATGTTACACTAGTGGAGTTTAAGATTTATAGCACAAATCTTACGCATGTATCTATCTGGTTCATTCTATTGCGTATTGTCTATTTTTTAGGTCCAATTAAATCTTGACTTGAAAACGGATTAACAATATCTTTTCCCTGTTTTATCTTCAAATAATGCAATCAGCAAGTTTGATTGTTTTCTACTTCTGCCAATATATGGTAATCTTGCCGGACCATGAAGCCGTATTTTTTACTGATATATTGGTCACGGAGGAGAAAAAAGCAAGATTACTAACCTCACCTTTAATTACAGAATTGTCTTTTTTAAATCATTTCTCCCAGATCAAGGGTCAGTAAAATTTAAGGAAAAAACTGTAGTTGAAACTAAAACAGAGAGAAAATTACATATATCTTGTGTAAGGGCCGGCACTTCTTTCTATTTAGCCCTGGTAAGACTGCACATTATTCGAAGGCCATAGGCATCAAGAAAATAAAGAAAGTGATGTCGACACGGGCCTGGGAATCCAATAATGCACTTGCTGGCGCACATAACTCTGAGAGGAAGCCTCTTCTATTATAAATACAGGACGATACCTTCTTGTAGACATAGCCATGTGAACCCAAATACTCCACTCTTTCCACCAGAGACGAGCTGCAGTATAATAGCCGGCAATGTTGCCCTATGGCACATGCACCACCCTAAAACTACAAATTTGTAAGTAAAAAGCTTATTGGATAAATGATCAACAAACTAACAATGATAAACTAACAATGATGTAGACATTGAAATAAGCATAAACATTTTTGAAGGATTCCATGTATTGCCACTTGATCTGAAACTTGTCAATTGTGACGTCAGATCACCAACTTGCTTTTAATAGTTGACGACTAAATTAAGAATTCTATGAACACGATTAACTAGATTAACTAATTGGATAACGACAAAGCCCCGGCGCTTACATCACTAGAGTTTGTGGCGCCAGCCTTACACCACCAATACAGGTGCCATGGTGTCAAATAATGTCATTGTTGATATTTCTCACATTTCCAAAAAATCCCATAGTTGGACATCTGGATACCACGTTCTAGTTTGCATTTGTGCAATAAGTAAGAAAGTAGGCTTAAGGTTTTAAGTTGCCTAATTCACCCACTCTCCCTCTTAGGCTATCAAACGAGCTTTCAGAGCTGGCAGCGCCAACCCTAAGGTTTGCCCTATGGTCACTACCGGAAATCGCAAGTTCGCCGTGTGCCTGGGGCACACGGCGAAGGCCCCAAAACACACAGCAAAGACTTTGCCGTGTGTGGCCCACGGCGAAGCCCCGACGGCGGCCAGCCACGACGGCAAAGGTCGCTTCGCCGTGGGCCTTTTATCGGGCACACGGCAAAGCCTTTGCCGTGTGTCAGGCCAGGCACACGGCAAACTGAACGAGCAGACGGCAGGAAACGGCTGGGGACGGCGGGGGACGGCACAGTTTGCCGTGTGCCAGGGACTAGGCACACGGCAAAGTTTCAAACTTCGCCGTGTGCCTTCCTAGGAACACACGGCGAACGTTGACACTTTGCCGTGTGCCTTTCTCCCGGCACACGGCAAAATTTGGAAAAGGCGCACGGCGAAAATGCGCACATGGCAAAGTTTTGTCCAGAACAGCCAGGTTTGCCCCCTTCGCCGTGTGCCATGGCAAAAACACACGGCAAAGGCCTTCTTTGCCGTGTGCCACACACGGCGAAGTGACCAAATGCACCCTTTTTTTGCTGTTTTTTCACGTAAAAAGGTCCCCTCTCAAACAAACATCACAGACATATAATTCAATTTAATAAGCATCACAGGCAATTGATATAGCATCACAGGCACATAATATAGACAAATTCACAAATGCATTATACGTTTGACAAGTTCGCAATGTCACAAGTTCGGAAATCCAAAGTATGTCACAAGTTCATTATTCCAAAGTTCAAATTCATGGTGGTGGGGGGTACGGTGGCGGGTACGGCGGGGGGTTATCCGGCGGGAACAACTGCTGCGGCTGTAACGTCGGTGAGATGCCCGGCGACAAGTCCGGCGTATTCGATGCCGCGGATTGGTTCTGCAATAATGAGAATAGATTGAATGTGAGAGAGATTCAATTTCCCCTAGTTATAATCTTTAGTATTCAAAATTTCATCTAAGTCTCTAAGTGACTCTAAGTTTCTATATTCTCTAAGTCTCTAATAATTGAAATGAATATACAAGGAATTCAAGTCACTCACCGCAGGAGTTGCTGGAGCCGGAGCCGCCGGGAAGACCATCGGCGGTAGGGGTAGGGGCTGACCAATCTGAACAGAAAGAGCTCGAATGTAGTTGTACATCGCGCTCAGCTGCTGCTGGTTCTCGGCCTGCTGCCTGGCCTGTTCCTCCTCCCGTATCCTCCTCTCTTCGGCTATCGCCGCCGCTATTGCCGCCTGGTGTGCTTGCGCTTGCGCCTCTAGCTGGGCCTACAATGTTTCATCACAATGTCACAATTCAAATCAAACATATATAGAAAATGAATGAACAATGAATAAGACATAAATAACCTGAAGTTCCTGCACTTGGAGCTGTGACTGTGTCAGGCGTGGGCGTATGGCCGGGCTACTACTGGTGCTCCTGGCTCGAACCTGGGGGAGAGTGGGAGTACTGGCCGTGTCTAGAATACCGTCGCCCATGTAGTACCGGCCATGTTTCTTGCCTCCTCCCACCCTCATGACGAGCTCTCCATCCAGGTCATGGGCGCTCGGATCCCACTCTGGCCCATGGACCTGTCGTCCCGCCTCTGTGTACTCGGTGATGCGGGTGTGGATGGAGGGATTGGAGTACGCCGAGGGCGGGTCGTCCGGGTTGTAGGTGACCTCGGACGCCTTGCCCTTGTGCGCCATAGCCCATCCCATGAACTGGGAGCACTCAGCGCCTTGATGTGCTGCGGACTGCAAAACAAAAACACCAATTTGATGACAAATGAAGCAACATTGAGTAGTTTCATGACAAATAAAGAAAATGAACCAGCATACCCATTTAGCCCTGTATTCGTCGTTGGTACGGCTGCCTTGATGGTGTGCGGGACCTGGCATCAGCAAACGCCGCTCTCGGCCAGCGTTGTGCTTCTCCTCCCACTCTGGTGTGAACCACTTGTCCACTATGCGTTCCCAGCACACCATATCATTGCGGCACCACCACGCAGGCACCTACACGTGATCAAGTCAATGAAACGTAAGAATATCAAAATAAACGATGTTTTTAAATCCGAAAATATATGAAAAATTACCCGCAAGTACTGCTCTTGGGTCAGCTTCAAGTTTCTGGCGGCTTCTTTGTTTATCTTCTGGCCCATGAACAGAGCGCTGAAGTTGATGACACACTGCACTTGCGCCTCGTAGTGCATGTCCTTCACCAGCTTCACGCATCGGTTGTGAGCCACAACCGCCGCACGGGCCTCGTACCCATCCGCACACCTATAGAAATCCTGCATATAAACACGATGTATCCAGTCATTATTACAAATGAATGCCATGTATTGAGTAGTTTAGTGCGAGGAATACTTACCCACAGCTCGCCCTTGACCCGCTCCGCCTTGTTGTTGAAGATCCTGCCTTCCCGATCGACGTGATCTGGAACGGTGACGTAGTGCTCCCACGTCCAGGCCGGCTCCTGCCTTCCGCCAATGGTGACCAGGCCCGGGAAGTGCTCCCTGCACAAAAGGCCGAGGATGCCGTTGACCTTGCGGTTGTGACCACATTCGATGAGTACTCGCCAACCCCTGTCAAAAATGATTAAGATGATATATTAGTTCCTATTGTGAAATGAAAAGGTATTGAAATGAAAAGGTATTGATTAAGATGATATATTAGTTTCTATTGTGAAATGAAAAGGTATTGAAATGAAAAGGTATTGATAACATGTAAAGTTACTTACGCTGCCCCAGAGGGTTGAATCATTGGGCGGGAGGCAAGAGCTATCGGCCTGTCCGGAAGTCTCGAGGGACCTCGCAACCAGACAGCCGGGATAGCCCCTGTCGTGGCCTCCTCCTCCCCTCCTCCTCCTCCTCCTCCTCCTCCTCCTCCTCAGGCGAAGGCGGCTCTACAGGTCGACCCTTTCGGCCACCCTTGGGGCCACCTTTCCCTCGACCCTTCCCTCGACCCCAAGTCGAGGGCCCCGACGCAGAAGGGCTTGGAAGAGCTCTTCTGAAAGCAGACACACATTTTCGTGCTACACCGCCGCCCACCATCTTTGTTCAATCACCTGCAATTAAAAACAGTAAACCAATCAGTAATATTTAGAAAGAGAAACATAATTACAAAATAAACAACACATAATTAGAAACTAACATGTATTAGAAATAATCATCTTAATCCATCTCGACTTATGCCAAGCTGAGACTTTAGGGCCATTATGCGTCCGATGGCATCCAATTGAGAAACATCGGTATGGTCGTGGAATGGTTTCTGTGCCGAAGACAACATGTCGTAATAGGCCTTTGCGGTTGCCTCTGGCGGATCCTCCCTAACATGACTGGGTCCTTCATCAAACTGGGCATGATGAAAGTCATCTAACATGTCCCCGCAACCGGCATCACCATCAAAATCCTCGATGCGTTGTCGCACCACTCGTC